>PVKZ01001006.1:0-516827 GCA_004027375.1 Macroglossus sobrinus
AAATCTCTTCTAGTTAAAAAGTTTGTTACATTCTGAAATCCAGCATTTTTCCCCTAGAAAACTTAAAAAATATCAGAAACAATTTTTGTTAGAAAAAATAAAGTTAATTAAATAAAGCATGAAGCTAAAGGCAAAATAATAAAAGATACAGTAAGCTATATTTTAAAAAAGGACTATTTGTCTCCTCATTTATTTACATACTCAACAAATATTAGTTTGGTATGGTGTGTTACAGTTTGTGTGAGGTGATAGATATAACAAACGCGATTTCTGCTTTCAGGAGCTTATAGTATTATGATAGAGACAGAAAATACAGAAATAAACATCTAAATAAATAAAAGAATAACAAACTTATAGAGAAAATTTTTTAGTCTGTATTAATTTTTATATTTTTTTCTATTCTTGATGTGCTAACATCAGGCAGTGCTGACTACCCCTCCAAGGGTTAGGTAATAGCTACAGAAAGTAAACAGCTTTCCTGAGAGTATGCCTTTAATGTGTAAACCAATAAACCAAGCCATCCAGACCATTTACCCCCAACGGCTTCCTTTCATAGAGCTCTCATACTCTGGGACACTTTTCTCCTGCCCTTTCCAGGGCCCGTTAACTTTTATTTAGGGACTAATCCTATATCTTAGAGCCATCAAAATTATTCAAATTCTCCAATCCTAAATCTAATTAGCTGTATTACCTTGCCTCACCCATTCTTTCCCATGAAAACAGCAATAAAGGTGCCAGCTGGCAGTTTCTCTTCTCTGTTTTCTCATCTCTCTTCTCTGCTTCCCCATGTAGCCCTGAATAGTGAGTGTGTTGTGGGTATGAGGAAAACTTTCTTTATGACAATCAATCATTTCCATGTCTGTGTGTCTTAACATATCTGATTAAAACAAATACTGGCTATCATTAAAAAAAAATCACATGTAAATATTTAAAAATAAATATTATCTATTTTATCTCAGAAAATAATTTCCTTAAAAAAAAATTTTAAAAATATATTTAACAAGAAATAAAAGCCCAGAAGAGACTTATGACCAACAAAGAAGATAAACCACTAGTCAAAACTCTCCCACAAAACTTGGTGCCCCTCTTTCATCACCATTCCCAGATGCATAAACAATAGCAATAACTATATGTTGCTTATGATTTATCTTTAAATATATAAAATTATTATATAAAGAAAATCTTGACATGGAATCAAATATCAACATAAGACATAAAAGGAAACCTAAGTCGATTGAAATACTACATTCTTCAACAGTGTAAAGATTGAAATTCTTCCCAAATTTATCTTTAAGTACTTTGCAATTCCATGGAATTTGACTAATCAGTCCTAAACTTTATATGTTAAAGGAAAGGGTAAGAATAATCAAGACAATTTCCAATGATTTCAAGCAGAGATTCTCCTTACCAGATAGAAAAAAAAAATAGTAAAAGATTATAAAAGGAGTAAAAATGTAATATTACTATAAGATCAAATATTAGAATTTTGTTTTACTGCCTTGACCATCACTAATTAAAAAGAATAAATTCAACTCTTTTAATTTTTTAAAAATCTGTATAATAAGAGTAACCATGATTAAGGTCAGATGAAAAGCAAGAGATATTTGAGAACCTTGTAACTGGCAAAGATTTAGTGTCCAGGCTATATTTAAAACATTTCTCAAAATATTATAAAATAATAAACACTTAAATTGGAAAATTTATAGGTAAAATATTTGAAAGGATAATTCACAAAAAAGAAATCCAAATGAACAGCCAATCTTATTAGCAATCAGGGACATGTACAGAAGAACAACCATAAAAATTTATTTCATACACACCAGGAGTGTATTTTAAATGTTTAATACTAAATTTAAATATAAATATTTACCTATTTTAAAGACTTATTATGTTTGGTTTACACATTAAAGGCATAATTAAACATTATAGTATTAATGTTTAATACTATAAAAGGAAGGTTAATGGTATTGTGAAATACAGTAAAAGAGTAAGCCTAATTTAAGTGGTGGAGTCATGGAAGTTCTACCAGAAAAAGTGACATTTAAAATAAAAAGTGGAAGATAAATGGTTGGACAGACAAAGAATTAGGGTTAGAATAGTCTAGGTAATAAGGACATCAGCTATAGAAACCCTGATGTAGAAAAGCACTGTGTTTATTTAGGAAATAAAAGTGGTCAAATTCATTCATTAAATAGTTACTTATCAGATGTCTACTATATGGTGAATATATTCTTTATAATGAAATCTGTATGTAGCGAATAATAGGAAAGCTGTCTTTCATATTGGAGAGGTAATTCTGATATAGATAGAAGTTGGCATTTTATTTAAAATGCAATGAAAATCTATGCAATGGATATAAACAGGATTTTTTATGACCTCATATATACTTTCCAAATATCTACATTGTTGCTCTATGAAGAATTGTTTTAAACGAGCCAAGACAACAGGCAAGAAGACCAATTTATGGACTATAATTCTGGTGAAAGAGGTGGTGACTAGGATTAGAATGGATACAACAGAGATATATCATTAGGAATTGATGTTAAAAACATTAATTTGAAATTCTCTATTTGTTCTGTCATTGTCATCATACTTCCTATTATTTCTTGAAACACATATTAGATATAAAAAATAGAATAAAAATATCAATAATAGCTGCTCATTTTCTGACTTGATGATAGATAATAGATAAGATAAAGTACTATTAATAGAGATGTTAAAAGCTGGAGGAAACATAAAATGATTTTTTTGTTCGGTTATTTTTGAGAATAAGTTTAAGGATATTGTTAGATATTGAAACTGTTAAGTCAAAGAGGAAGGTACATGATCCTCATTTCAAAAAAGAAATGAAGGCTTGAGCCATAATTTGGTAGCTGATGTATATATAATTTTTGAAACTATAAGGATAAATGATATTGCATAGGTTTATCTCTTTAAAGTTGGTTATTGAGGTGTGATTTTCATAAAATAGAGTGCATGCACTTTAACTCTATAGTTTGCTCAATTCTGAAAAATATATACACTGCTGTAAACAATAGCCAAATTAAGATAAAAATATTTCCATCATTCAGAATTTTTCTCTCATGCTCCTTCCCAGTTGAACTCTCATGCCTTACTCTACACAACAACTAATTTGATTTCAATTACTATATTTTTGCTGTTATATGGCCTATATAAATTGATTCATACAGTATATGCTTTTTTGTCTGGTTTGTTTCATTCACATAATATTTTTACCCACACTGTTGCATGACAAGAATTTATTCATTCTTGAGTAATACTCCATTGTATGAATTTACTGCAATTTAAAAAAACTTATTACTTGTTCTAGACATCTGAATTGTATCCAATTTTGGCTATCATAAATAAAACTGCTATGTATAATTCTGTACAAATTTCTTTGTGAATCTTTATGGTGAATAAATTCATTTAAAATTATTTGTTGACTATCTAGTGTGTTTGTGGCATATTATAAACACTTTTGCCTACCCAGTGTCTAAGATATTATCCTCCAATTCTTACAAGAAACAATAGTTGTACTTTTAGGTCTGTGACACATTTCAAATTAATTTGTTGTATATGGTGTAAGGTAGAAATTAATGTTCCTTTTTTTCTTCATAAGTTCAACTACTTTTTCCAGTAGCATGTGTTGAAAATTCCCTATTGAATTATAATAGTACTTTTGGCGAAATTGTCATATATGTGTGGATCATTTTTAGACTTTACTTTGTTTTATTTATGTGTTTAAAACAATGTTATGTCTATTACTGTACCTTTATAGAAAGTCTTAAGATCAGAAAATATAGGTCTAGCAATATGTATTCTTCAAAATTGTACTTTTCAACTCTAAAATTTCAATTATTTTATGGTTCTATTTCTCTATTAAAATTCTTCCTTTGTGAAGTCATTGCTATTATGCTTTCTTTAACTTTTTGAATGTAAATATATACATATTACTTTACAACCTTTATTTGCTAGATCCTACATGTGGATTCACATGTTTTTATTGACTTATTCTTGAGTATATGATACCTTTCTGTTTCTTTGCATGTCTCACGATTTTTTCTTGGTTGTTGAAAATTGGACATTTAAATAATATATTTAGATAAAATATTGTAGTAACTTTGGATTCTAACTTTCCCCCAAGAGATATGCTGTTGATGTTTTCATTTTTCATTTCGTGATTTTCCCGTAATAAGTCTTTAAAATTAATCTTCATAGCAGTCTGTCACTATGTGTCTCTGCTGAGTTTTGCGTATTTATTTACTTTAACGTGGCATTTTAGGTTTCACTCTTTAGTCTGCATTGCTTAGTGGCCAGGCAATGATTTATCAGAACCTGTGCTCACCCTAGCTGGAAAGTACCTTCAAACATCTGTCTATTTTTAGATCTGCCAGGCTTTATTCTGGGCCCTTTTGCATCTTTTTTGCATGTCACCTGGTTACCCAGGTAAACGTGTTTATCTTGGACTTTCTCTAGTCTCCTGCATGCAGAAGGTGGTCAGAAATATGTGGAGACCTTATATAAAGTTGTTTGATTTTCTGCGTTCTTTGTTAAAATTCCTGTTCATTGATCCCTTGCTTGCTCTAACCAGAACTGCAGCTTCTGGCCATCAAAGCCGCTGCTCTCCATTCACTTAAACACTGAGATTGCTACTTTTGCCAACAACTTGAACGTAGGTTTTTCACTCTTAATTAAATGAGTCACTTCTGACACTGAAACTGAGGATTTTTCTCTTTTTCCATACTTGTAGAGAACTACAGCCCTACTGGGCTGAACGGATAGCAGTAGTCTTAAGTCAGTACACCTTAGACTTCCATTGTTCTTATTCAAAGTCCAATAATTTTTCAAGAATGCATTTGTTTACATTTGTTCAGTTTCTAGAGCCCTTAAATGTTTGTTTTTAACAATTTTGTCCAGTATATATGGTTAGTTTTTGAGAAGGAGATTTTCCAACCTCCCTATATCGTAACATCAAGCATTCTACCTCTCCCATACTTTTTAATCAGATCAAACAACTGAAAAGATATGTATTCTAACAATAACAAAAACACTGTGAAAATTTTTAAAAACTTAATTTAAACAGCACTATGAGGTATTTTATTTATTTTATTTATTTTTTATTTTTTTAATTTTATAAGTAATATAAAGAGTTGACTAAGAGGTAGGCCAAAAGTAGATACACAAATTCATTTGTTTTTCAAAGTTCCTCTGTATCCAACACAACATCTATTGCTAGAGTATGGATGTAGAATTCTTAGCTCACTAATCTTACATCAGCATCAAACTACTATGCTTACATTTGGACTATCCCAGTAGAATGAGGTATTTAATCATTTATTCAGTGGCCAATACAGTAATGCTATATTTCCTAGTAAAAGCAGAAGAAAATCTTAAAGTGTAGCCCTTAAGCTTCATGTTTATCTTTGAGATGTCATCAAGAATAATTTCTATTCACTCTTTTAACAAGAAACTCTATGCAATAGCCAAATAAACATGAATTTTACCAGGTCTGAGTACAGGTTATTTGATTCTATTCACATTGGTATGAGAACAACTTAAGAATTAATTTCTATTGTATGTGATCTGTAATTCATTGGTACTTTTAATATATGATGGTAGATTTTAAATATTTTCTTATGTAAGTATTAATAACAGATTTCTTTGTTAATGGTAGATTATTGTTAGTGATCCTTCATATTTTAAAAAGTACAATAGGATGTAAAGATATAAATTTCAGAAATAAAAATAAAAATAAAAATTGTATTTAAATAAAATTAGTTTTTGTGTTAATACACATAAACAAGTTATAATCAAGTGTCTGTGGACCAATGATAAGTTCAAAATTTTGTCCAATTGGTCAGAAGTTTAAGTAAATAGTAGAAACTGTTGCTTTGCAGCATACTTATATAAACTTGTTTTTAGAGTTTCCATGATTAAAGAGAAAAAACCTAGTCCACATCATTTAATCTAAATTCTTTGTGATTCAGCAGCAACTGATCAAATTTATGCAAAAAAAGTCACATCTGTACAGCATTGAATTAGGAGTATTAACTTATACTTTAAAATGTAAACTAAATACATATAACAAAATACATAAAGGCATATTTCTCCATCCACCAATAATCATACATAAAAATATGCTGATATGGCTTTTGCAAAACGTCTAGGAGTACATAAAATTTTGCTGACTTGGTCAAACAAAAAATTTCCTAATTTTTTATTAATTATCCATCCAAAGTCCTTTTATTTTCCGTCTATCATACACATAAATTTTTACGTAATATGCAATTGATTTAAAAAGTACAGAAATGCAATTTACACTAATTGCACTCTAGCTGTAATGTTTCCACATCCCAGAAAATCAATAAAATTATTATTTATCTCCTATAACAAACCTTATAATCAGAGGAAATGTACTTTCACTTTTATCTATGTAAGCAGAGTTAAATAATGGGTTAAATTAAATAATTGTAACCCAAAAAATTTAACTGGTTAGGAGTGGTGGTTCTTTTTTTATTTTTTAAATGGGCTAATGCATGAAAATTTCTTTCTGGGGTGCTTCAAGCAGGAATTCTCAACAAAACCTGCTCTTAAAAGAAATCCATTGGTCATTTACAGAAACAGACATTACATAATAGTAAACACATTTTTCAATTTGGTTAAATAAATAATAATGGTAAAATACATAGTAATGTAACAACAAATACTAAAAGAGTTCTTTTTATAGATCAGGCACTCTGCTAAGTGCCTGCTTCTATTAATTCATTTAAGCCTTTCATTAATACTGCAATACTGTAATTAATATAGCAGTTGCTATTTTTATCTATATTTTAAAAGTGACGCAATGGAGACATAGAAGGGTCATACAACAGCAAGTGACAGAAACAGGATTCAAGTCAAGGTAATTTACTCCCAGTATCTATGCTCTAATACAGTATACTGTATTTATATACATTTTACTACCCCCTCAAATAATAAATTATGTTATCAAGAAAAAAATTTCTATTAATAGTGCACAATTTCTTTCTATTTCTCTTTAGATTGATATGAGAAGAACCCATTTCACAGTTGAAGCTCCTGGGGAAATATGTGCAGCTCCTGGGATGAGGAAAATATTAATTAATTTTTGATTCCATGGAATTAAATAATAAATGCTCACATCAAATTCTCTATGCTGTGAGGTTGAGGGGCAAGACGAAGATGGGACTAATTAAAGCTTTTTCACTGGCAGGTAAGTTGGCTCCTCTCTATTTTATATTAAATATTTGTCTTGCATATATAAAAAAAGTTAAGACTAAAATCCATGGAGAAAGACCAGGAGAGAAGAAAAATTCTCTCATAAAACTGTAATAGGATATCCATGATCTTTTATTTCAACATATATTGGACAGTGTCTTTCTCAATAAAGAAATGTGTCATGGTGTTTGACATATAAGACAATTCCCTGGGTTCAAAATCAATCATCTTTTTTTTTTTCTTAAGAATCTTATAAAGACAAAAAATATTTAATTATAATTGCAAAAAATCCTCTGTGGATTTTTGCAGTGATTAATCATGATCTGCTTTGAAGCAGAACATAGGAATAAATGATTATCATCATAAATAGCAAGAAATATTCAAATCTTTTTTTGACCATTTAAAAAATTATAAATCTTTTATATAATACATGCATTCTGAACATTTATACTTATACACTCTCCTCTAGAAAGCTATATAATTGATGTTTATAAACATTTATTAAGAAAAATAAATAAATCTAATGTCAAAGAAAATAAAAATTTAATCATGAGATCTTTCATCTTTTCAATAGAACTGGGCCTAACGATGTCTACTTAACACAAAACTTCTTTGATTAATAAAAATATTTACAATGCCAGATAATCTTCCATTAAATAGAATAAAAATATTGAAATCAGAGTGAAAATTAGAGACTTAAAAATAAAACTAGATTAAAGATATTTATATTTTCCTCTCGTTTATGCACAGTTTAAATTTTTTATTGTGCTTCTAAAGAATGAGCTCCACTAATCTAACCACAGTTTCTGTTAGCCACATTTTTGTTTTCTCTGGATGTGTAAGCCAAAGAGAAGTTTGAGGACACACAAGAAAACTGCCTCTCCCTAAGTAAGACTAAACTTCCATTTGGTACATGATATATGTTGGCTAATTTCATTTTTATTTCTTTTCAGGTGATTTAGAACCAACAATCTTGGTTAAAGGCATTTGTTCTGAAATTTGAGAAACCCAGCTTTCAATTCAGGTATGGAAATCTAGGTCCGAACATTTATGTCCTTCGGTAAATTATTCACCCCACTAAAATTCAGTTTTCTTACCAATGAAATACTGGCAAAATAATTATCAACTTCTAAGGTGTCAGATACTGCGCCTTACACATGAAGAGCTCAAGAAATTTTCTCCATCTTATTATGCATATATAGTTATTTTGTGTAAGTCAAAAAATCATAATAAAAAGTATTTTGTTAGACATTTTATCCAGTGAGTTGTCAGATAATCTAATATTTTTTTTGCTCCTAATTATATACATTTTAAAAAATGATTTTACATATACATAAGTAATAATATATGACAATCATACCCATGTTTTGGGGAAAAGGGTACTATATTCCTCCTTTGTGTTCAAAATCCACACATGATTTGAGAAATAGACACACAAATTCTTCCCTAGACAAGTTATCTTTCTCAGAAGTCTCTAAGCTCCTTGGACCAGTTGTACTAACAAAAGCCAAAAAAGGGTAGTCTCTTTCTAAATAGTGCTGTATCCTTAGAGCTGAAGATACATAAACTGGAGTTGTAATGGGTCATGGCTGTTGGCTTTTGCCCCAGAGACCTAGATGACTCTGAAAAATCAATTGGTGTTCATTGGTCCAGATTATAAGGCTCTCAAGTGTCTCAACCTTCTCAGGGGTCCCACTGATCATATGATAATTGGTGAAGAGAGATTGATCTAACTTTTAATTAGCATTATATCATGATGCATCTGACCTTATTATTTTGGCTTTAGTTTGTCTTGATCTTTCCTTTCTAGGGAAGAGCACAGCCAATTTTGCACATCTTATTTGTACAATATACACTAAAGAAGTACTCTTTATTAAAAAAAGAGACAAAGGCAAGATGAGTGTTTTTAGGAAATTGTTATTCCTTACTATACTTTTTTTTTCACAAGAAAAAATCATGTTATAAATAAAGGACACCCTTCCTTGGCATATTTTATGGTCCTCTTGATATAGCATAGTGTTGTTAAAGGTGCTGATGAGCAATAAAAACAAAATATTCCATATGTAAAATTTACCTTTTCATCTCTTGGAGATCTGGGAGGGAAAACACTTTACTAAACTCAAAGGTCAAAGCTGTATTCTGCATCCTAGCATGATGGCTCAGCAGTATACAGTTGTACACTTCAACAGAAATGTCTGCATGGACAGATTAATGGTATCTGTTTATAATCTATCTTGAGGCAGTGTTTCAAGGTGTTTGCCTAGTTAATACACAAGGCTCCCTGGAGGGCCCTAGGATAAGCATAAAAGAAATAAAGAACTTTTTGAAGGTAATTATCTCAGTCAATAATAATTAGTCAATGACTAATAAAAAATTGTCTTGAAACTTTTTTGAAACCAGAAGAAGTTAAGAATAAATTATGTTTTACTTTTTTTTTTCAGCTCATAAGTTTTTGGGCTGCTTTAAAATGTTCAGATATGATATTCTGATAAATGATAAAAAATCTCCTAGCTAGTAATTATAGATGATAATAAGAAGGAGCTCTGTGGATCTTTATTTAACTCTTTCAGTACTCTTTAAATCCATGTTTAAGAATACTAAACTAAATACACCTCTGTAATTTTTTAATCAACTCAGAAGCATGATTTTGGCTCCTTTTGGAAAGGTTATTAGTTGATTCTGAAATGATAAATATAATGATCTCTTTGGTTGTATTTTCTTTCTCTTCAGGTTTGACACAGTTGAACATCTTTATTTATAAATTTCTGCCTATTGAGTTTTTCAGATATGCTGAGCATTCTTCATCTCAGCCTTTTTGTGTGCATGTATGTGTGGAAAGGGGAGGATTAGAGAAGGAAAAGAAGTAACTACTGAAACTGATTGATCACCTTTTATATGCCAGTGGTTGACATGGTTTACATGTATAATCCTATCTAATCATCACGTCAGCTCTTTCCTTTAGGAGGTATATTAGTTTGCAAGAGCTGCCATAACAAAGTACCACAAACTGGGTGATTTAAATAATAGAAATTTATTTCTTTTACAGTTCTGGAGACTAGTTGTCTAAGATCAAGGTGTTTATTTTTTCCTAAGGGCCTTGCTCTCATAATGAAATGAATACTAGCCATTGTCAATATTTTTACTTACCTAAAATATATCTTTGTTTTAGCCTTATTCTTAAGATCTTAAAATATGAAAAGCATGTTTCTTTGCCTAGATAACATAATAATTGTATATGAAACTACTGAGGAAAATAAAAATGATCAGATATTTAAAATTAGCTCCCTTTTCTCTTGCTATTTATTCTGCTTGACCTATAATTTGCTTCTTTAAATACATGAGGTAACAATCTCTAATCATCTCAGAAAAAATAAATCTATTATATAATAAGAACATTTTAATAATTTCAATATGACAGTACTCTATAGTGACCACTTTTTTTGTTAATTACTTATAGATGGGATTTTCTACCAGGGTTAACTTGATTCATTTCTTTCTTTTTTGTAGTTCTTGCTATTGTTGTTTTTGCTTTGAAGAATGTCTTAAAATTCTTCCTTCTACTAGACTAAAATCCCCATTGTTACTTCTACACATTTTTTTCTTTCTTTACTTTGAATAAAGGGCAAGTATAATCCTCTTCCAGGTATTTTCAATAGCTATTACTAAATTATAAGATATTTACTTTGAAAAATAAGCATTTTCAGTTTTTTCAATAATTCATTTCCTTATTTCCCCAAAATAGGTCAGAATACCTTTCATTCAATCTCAGTCTGGGACATTTTTAAACCCCTCAGTGGAGTATTTGGAAATGGCAGAAATGTCTCAGAAATGTATAAGGATAGCTTTAATTCTTTAAAGATGATGTATCATTAGGGGAATTTTTTTTTTGTTAAAGTTGCATCTGTATTCTGATTTTAACATTTATATTTATTTTTAACTAAAACATGCGTTTGGTTTGTGAGCTGATTACTTTTCTAGTTTATCAAGAACTAGAAGAGTTGATTTTTGAGAAACTAAACATAGAACATTAGTATCCCTCTTGAACTTTATATTCTTTAACCCAGCTTATCTTTCTAGTGAAAATCCTTTTAGAACCCATAATTGGCATTCATTATGTCTTTGAGTTTATGCCACTGTGGCAATCATTAGGAATTTTAGTAAATATTCTAGTTCATCTTTTCTTCTAAGCTTGTGATAGGATTATGCTTTTTGCATTCTGGAAGATAAGTACATTTTTGTGATATGCTTTGTCCAGTAAAATTTAGCCAACATGCCCTGTGTCATTTCTGAAAGAAATCAATAAGAATCAGTTATTTTTCCCTTTGTCAGTGTGATTAGCAACATTAATTAAGATGGCTCTTCATAATTTAATCAGCCTGAGTTGAAGTGGACAAAATAAAGATCCCTCATGAACCTGAGATTAACATAATGTGAAATAATAAATAATAAATAACAGAAGATTGTGTGTGGGTGGAGGGTGTGCACACGTGCACATATGTCAAGAGATTTTATTGTTATATACTAATCTGGATAGTCAGGTTTCACAACAAAATTTCCATTAATAGGACAAATAAAATTTCTTGCTCATACAATGTATCTAATATGGGTTTTCAGGGCAGTGTTGTTCATTGTAATCACTCAGAAACCCAGGTTGACAGAGGTTCACCGTGATACATGGTTTCATCATCTTGAGCCAGGGAAAGTGAATATGGAAAAAGCTTAGAGTAATATGTGGCCCAAAAGTGACATAATTCTTTTTTCATATTTCATTGTTTAAAAGAAATCATGCAGCTATGTCTAACTTCAAAGTGGTAGGATGTCTGAATTATCTGTTAGCAAGTTAGTAAAATCGCCATATCCTTTTAACACTTCTAGATAATAGCAGAGAAGCTTGGAACTATGTCTCTTAGAATCCACTTTTAGAGCACAGAAGAGAAGCAGAGGTCATTATTCCCTGGAAGTAGTTACAAGCACACAGTGAGCAGATATGAGATATATAACTGCTTCTTGGTGAGAATTGAGAACAACCACTATACCACTGCCAACTGAGATAAGTGGAGGGAGATGGGAGATTTTCTTGAATTTTTTGAAAAAGGCAATAGTTTCCAGCTAGCTTTTGATAAGCACTTTCTTCAATATGACTTGTTGATGTGTTCAGCTCTGCTTCCCTAACCTTATGGTAGCAGCTAATCTGCCTTTTCACAAGGACTTTTCAGTGCTTTGCTTCCCCATCTACTTCACATTAATCATAAACCTCAATTCCTTTATTATTTTATATTCAGAATACTTAACATGATTCTGTTTTCCTGACAAAACACATATCAATATAGCAGAAACATGCTAATGTACCATGTTCTCAGAAAAAGAATAAACAGAATATTTCTGATCAGCCCTAGTGACTACCACAGATACTATCTTCCCACAGATAAACTATTTACTTTAATTTCAAATACTAATACTCAAATGTTTTTGATGTGGGTACCAAGCCATTCAATGGGAAAAGGACAATTTTGTCAACAAATGGTGCTGGGAAAACTAGATATCCAGATGCATGAGAATGAAGCTGGATACTTATCTAGCACAATACACAAAAATTAACTCAAAGTTCCTCAAAAAAATAAAGACATACCACCTCACACCCATTAGGATGGTTACTATATAAAAACAAAACAAAACACATATAGATACACACACACACACACACACACACACACACACACAAACAGAAAATAACATGTATTGATGACAATGTGAAGAAGTTGGAACCCTTGTTCGTTATTGGTGGAAATGTTAATAGTAAACCTGCTGTGGAAAACAGTGTAGTTGTTTCTCAAAAAATTAAAAATAGAATTACCATGTGGTCTAGCATTTCCACTTCTGGGTATATACTCAAAATAACTGAAAATGAAGATGTATTTGTATACCCATGTTCATAGCAGCAGTATTCACAACAGCTAAAATATGAAAGCCATTCATGTACCCATCAACAGATAATGGATAATCAAAATGTGGTACATACAGGCAATGTGATATTATTTAGACTTAAAAAGGAAGGACATTCTGACATATTCTGCAATATGGATAAAACCTGAGGATATTATGGTAAGTGAAATAAGTCAGTTAAAAAAAAATACAAACACTATATGATTTTACTTACACGAGGTGCTAGAGTAGTCAAAATCATAAAGATATAATGATGGTTGTCAAGTGTTGAACTAAGGGAAAAGCACTGTTTGATGGGTATAGAGTTTAACAAGGTAAAAAAGGGTTCTGGAGATGGACTGTGGAAATGTTAACACATTATGAATTTAATTAATACTGCTGAACTGTACACTTAAAAATGGTTTAAATGGTAAATTTTATGTGTATTTAAAAAAATGGTTAAACCAACAAACACCAAGCCCCATAATGTCAGGCTACAACCTTGCAAACTGGCTCTTTGAGTGATTCATGATAGTAAATGGTAATTTGTTACAATAGCCCAAACTAAGCTGGACATTAGCATTGAGGAATTAGGTGCTGCTATAAAAACCATCTAAAAATGTGGCAGTGGCATTAGAATTGAGTAATGGGTGGAGGCTAAAATTCATGGTAGAAGTAGAAACTGCCATGAAGGGACTTTTAAAGGTGAATCTGGTGGGAACTCAGAAAAGAAAAAGGAAAGCGTAGAGAAAGCTTCCATCTTCCTAGAGAATACATAATCATTTACAGAATGTGGGTAGAGATATGGACAGTATAGGCCATTCTGATGAATTCTCAGATCAAAATGAGAAACAGGTCCCTGGACAATGGAGAAAAGGCCGTCCTTGTTATAAAGTGGCGAATAACTTGGCTGACTTGTGTTTCTGATCCAATCTTTTGTGAAAGGTACAACTTGCAAGCAATGGAACTGGATGTTTACTAGACCTTTTGAGCATGGCTAAAATTAAGAATTCAATAAATACATTTAATTTAATTTGGAATACATGTATAAATACATTTTATGACAGTAAAAGTACATATGGAAAGAGTGGGTGGGGGTTAAACTGTTTTAAGGTTTTTGCAGTGTCTGGAAGTGGTAATAGTAACTTAAGTTGGGCCCTAATGCAAATTGTAAATTCTAGAAAAAACAAATAAAATGCCTTAAAAAAAGATGTATTGGTTAAAGATATAAATCCATTAGGAAATACTCTATGTTCATCAATTAGAAGTTTCAAAGTTATTAAGATAAAAAATTTCCCCAAATTGATCTACAGATTTAATATAATTCCAATTAAAATCCCAACAGTTTTTTAATGAAAATTGACCAACTGATTCTAAAATATATATTTAATGGAAAGGTAAAAAAAGAATCAAAGTCATATTTGAGAAAAAACAAACCTGGAAAATATATACCACCAAATATCAAGACTTATCTTAAAGCAAATTAAACAATAAGATTGTGCAAGAAGGAACAAATAGATCAACATAATACAGAGTCTAGACATAGATCTAGGTATATACAGTCACCAGAATTATGATAAAGTTATTACTACATTACTATAGTTAAAGAGAAAAAGATAATCTTTCCAATAACCTAACCAGATCAGTTGGTTCTCCATACAAAACTTTGACTCTTATCTAATATCATACACACCAAAAAAATAAATTCATATGAATTATAAAATTAATTTTAAGAGTAAGATAATTTTCTAGAGAATAAATTAGGGAATATTTCCCTAATATTGAGCTAGGTAAAGTTTTTAAAAACAGTCTAGAAATACATGAATTATAAGAGAACTGATAAATTGCACTTCATTAAAATTTCTGTTCCTCAAAGACACTATTAAGAAAGTGAGAATGCAAAACAGCAAATAGGGAAAGGTATTTTCAATATATGTGAGAAAATGGACTCATATCCAGAACATATGTAAGGAACTCCTATCAGTTCAATAAAAATGTCAACAACATAATTCTTTTTTGAAATAGAAGGCTTAGAGTTCCAGTCAAGATGGTTTAATAGGTAAACACTGTGCTAACCTCTCCTCACGACCACATCAAAATTACAGCTAAACTACAGAATAGCCATCATTGAGAGTCACCTGAAGTCCTTCAACTGGAGACACAAAGAAGAGGCCACCTTGAGACTAAACAGAAGGGCGGAGATGCAGAATGAGCTGGCCCCACACTCAGGTATGGTGGTTGAAAATTGAGAAAAATATCTCAGCTGTGGAGGCTCCCCCAGAAAAGCAAGGCTATCAGACCCATATCAGGTTTCCAAGCCCAGGTTCCAAGTACTGAGAAGAAAAGTACCCAAAACTTCTGGCAGTGAAAACCAGCAGACATGGTGGCTGAGTAGACAGAAGTCCTCTGGAGTTGGAGACATTCCTCTTAAGGGGCCCACACATGGATGTACTCACTGATGGACTCCCTTGCTCTGAGCTCCAGCGCTGGAGCAGCAGTTCAAAAGGTGCTGAGATGTCTGACTTCAGGGTAAGGGCAGGAGTGGCAGCTTTCTCCCAGACAGCAGTGCTGGTGGAGGCCACTGTTCCTTTGTTGGGCCCTCTACCTCTTAGCGTGCAATGCAGGCAGCTGCCTTATTTGAGTCAACAGTGACCTGGTTAACACTGTTTGCCCTTTTCTGGTGATTCCCTGATATCCTGCCCCTCCCAATTTATGGGCTTATCCAAGCCACTTCCAGGGGATTTTCCCTACAAACGGCCTGTCTTGGTTTATGATGTGGACTTTCCTAAAATCTCACAAAGGTTCACAAAATCTAAACAAGCAGCATCTGGCCTTGGTATGCCCCGTACCTCTTCCTGAGCAATTCCAATCTGGCACAAGCAGCAGCCAGCCTCAGTTGGTGGCTTGGCCTCTCAACCTGGTGAAGAAAATAGACATACAAGCCTAAGAAGTGCAGAGTCCCAAACAAAATGAACTCAGAGGCCCAAACCAAGACACATCATCATTAAAATACCAAATGTTAAAGACAAAAGAGAATCTTAAAAAGCAGTAAGAGAACAGTAGTTAGCTGCCTACAAGAGGGCTCACCTAAAACTGAGCTGATTTCTCAACAGATACTTTACAGGCCAGAAGGGATTGGCAGGAAATATTTAAAGTGATGAAAAGCAAGGGACTAGCACCAAGACTACTCAGCAAAGCTATCATTTAGAATCAAAGGACAGATAAAGAGCTTCCCAGACAAGAAAAAGCTAAAGGAGTTCATTAACACCAAACCAGTATTACAAGAAATGTTAGAGATACTGCTTTAATGTGAAGAAAAAAGAAAAAAATAAAAAATATTAATAACAGAATAGCAATAACTACATATTTATCAACGATTACTTTAAATGTAAACAGATTAAATGCTGCGAATAAAGAATAGCACTCTATTCAATGGATAAGAAAATAAGACCCTTATATATGCTGCCTACAAGAGACTTCATATTGAAAGGCTCACTTAAGATCAAAAGACACATGCAGACTGAAAGTAAAGGGATGAAAAAAGGTGTTTCATGACAATGGAAACAAACAAAAAGCTGGCACAGCAATCCTTATACCAGACAAAGTAGACTTTAAAATAAAGGCTATAACAAGAGACTAAGAAGGACCCAGTTATCTCACTTCTGAATTTTTACCCAAAGAAACCCCAAATACTGCTTCTAAGAGACATGTGAATTGTATGTTCATTGCTTACAATTGTCAAGATATGGAGGTCTCCAGGGTGTCTGTTGGATGAATGGATAAAGAAGAGGTAATATATATATATATATATATATATATATATATATATATATATATATATGTGTGTGTGTGTGTGTGTACATATATGTGGATTGACAGGAAGGTACTGAGATGAGTGGCATAGGTCAGACAGAAAAAGACAAATGCCATATTATTTCACTTATAAGTAGAATCTAAAGAAGAAAATAAACAGAACAGAAATAAACTCATAGATACAGAGGACATTTTGATGCTTGCTGGATGGGAGAGGGTTGAGGGTTTGGTAAAAGGGAGAAGGGAATTAAGAAGTACAAATTGGTAGTTATGAGACAGCTGTGGGGATGTAAAGTATAGCACAGAGAGTATAGTCAGTAGTATTGTATGGTGTCAGAGGGTACTAGATTTATAGGTGAAATCACTTTGTAAGTTATATGTCTAATCACTATGTTGTACACCTGGAACTAATATAATATTATATTCTAACTGTACTTAAAAATTAAAAAAAAATAATAATTATCTCAACACATCTGTATATTACTATTATTATTTTATTTTACCAGTCTAAAAACTAAGGCCTGGGGAAGGTTAATAACTTACCCAAGGTCACACAGTAGATAGTGGTAAAGCCAGTAAATTGTAAGTGGTACAGTGAGTAAACCCAAGCCCTGTGATTTCAAAACCTGCACACTTAGCCATCGTTCTACATCAACGATTGTAAAACATTCTGGTCTCAAACTCCTTTACACTTTTTAAGATTATTGAGGTTTATGTCTATGTGGGTTATCTCTATTGATATGTCCATTAATATTTTTCATAGAGATATTAAAATTTTTAAAAATTGGAAATGTTAACTCACCTAAAGATAATAACAAATCTATTACATATTTACATAAATAACACATTTTTAATAAAAGAACTCTATTTCTAAAACAAAACAAAGAAAAAGCTTAAATAGGCACTTCATAAAAGAGTATATCCAAATTGGCAATTAGCTTATGAGTGTACACATAGACATGTTTATTTTTAAAGGTATTTTTTATCTACCTAGATGTATAATCAGTCTATATGTAATGCATGATCTAAATGTTAAAAAATTCAATAAATATAAAAGTAACTAAAATAAGCATACATTTTATTTGTAGCTCTTTAAATGTTTTCTTACAATTTTCATATTAAAAATTTTGTTATAACTTGAATTCTTTCAAATATTTGCAATAGGTATAAACTATTTCTCTAAAATTATGGCCTGTTAAAGTTCAGAGTACATGTACTAATTAAGAACTAATTATCTGAAAAGTTTAGAATAAAACTATTTTCATTGGGATGAATTTAACAAGTATGTTTTTGTGTTCTGTCAACTTCTGAATGTATTTTGAATCACTACCCCTGTTAACACTTCAAGCTGAACAAGTGGAGACAATTTTGGGTTTTTACTTTAGAAACATATATTAAGATTACAGAAGAGAAGTTATTTCAAATATTAAATCTAGGATTTCTTAATATATTTAAAACAAGGAAAATGCCTACTGTTAGTATCAAATAGCCAGTTTCATGTAAGTTTGATTTAATCTTAACAGCTATACAATGTAAGGAAAGTACCAAGATTACATGTAATAAGGCCTGTGTATTATGTTAAAAAAATCTGAACAAGACTGTCTTTAAAAGACAGTCTACTTGGCAATTTTTAACAATATCATTGATAAAACATTGCTCCTTTGCATGATGGCACATTGCCCTTCCCTTTGGAAGGGCACTGCTGGGTGCAATTCATTTTGCATGGAAAATTGGGATAGTAAACTTATAATAAATCCACACCAATTAAATGATCAAAACTAAATTATTTGCTTTCTTTCTATGAAACAATAAAAGTGGTTACTTTAAACAAGGCTACTATAACTCTAATTTGATTGTTTTTCCTTAACCAAAATTATATTCAACATAAATACAGGCTTTTCCACTAAAATGATCAAAATCCACGAAGGCACAGCTGAATAACTAAAAATTCCATTTAGAATTATTTTACAGTGGTTTGTTAGCCTGTTTACTCTTCAGTGGAAACATTTTTAACTGTATGAGAAGACGATATGAGAATGTGCTGAACGCAGAACACATAGTAGATTAGAATGAATTTATATTTATGTTCAAAATGTTTCAAGCTTAAAGTCCACCCACTCATTTAGAAAACTTAAACTTGAAAGAGTTGTTTTGAAAATATAATTCATCAATCATACATGCATACACATTAAACTGACAAATTCATAATATTATTCAGCCTTCTGAAACTTTAATAATGAAAAGTCCTAAAACTTTGAATGCATGAATTGCAAATGCATGTGCAAAGTTTTTTGTATGCTGAAAGAGATGACTCGAAGGCTTGATATTGCATAAAAATTAATCAGAAATGTACTTAATGATAAGACTCAGTTGTTATTACATTATTAAAAGGTTAAATTCTAATTATACATCATTGATATTCACTGCTTGGTTATTTGTAATTTTTGTCAATATCTTGCCTAATGGAAAATGTATTTTGGATCAGGTCAGTATATAAACCTGTAAGAAATTTATATATTTGATTCAGAAACTATTCACTGAGGCCTGACCTTTTAAAAATGCTGTTTTGCTGCTAAGCAATACACTAAATTACAATATTACTGAAGTATATGGATAATCAATTCATTAGACAATTTCATAAAAAATCTTTTTTTTATCAGTAACTTTTTTAATATGAATTTTTGGTTTTAATTGAGGAAGCATATACTTGCTTCATGAGGGCAACCATTAAGGAATTGTATAATTTATTTGTAAATATTATGCTATGATACTTGCAAATGATTTTATATCAGTTGACTCTATCTCCAATGTTGCCTTTTTATTTTTTTCCTTTTTATTGTTTTGTTCTCTAAAGTAATTGTTAACAATGTATTACTTAAACTAATTAACATGGGAAGAATTATATTGCTTACCAGTAGAAATACCAGGACTATGATGTCCTATAATTCATTTTTGGATGCTGAAACATACAGTTATACCGCAGATAGGTTAAATATCTCCATCATATAAAAAGTTCTCCTGCTAAATTTATAGGAATGATATATAATGTTGAAATCTAGTCCAGATCTTAAAAATAAACAGTCAAAAATGTATGGACTTGGAAATTTCAGGGGGAAGACAGAAAAACATTTACAACCCAAAGGACCTGAAGAATCAACCACAAGAAATTACTTTCACCAGTCCCTGGCCCAAATTTAAAAGTATTAAAAGTGAAATAAGAAGGGGAAAAAAAGCAAAGGTAAATCAAGATTATAAAACTTAAAGAATTAGAAATGGAACGTTTATGGCCAGTTTAGATTATCTGCTGAAATACACCAAATATTATATGAGAGATGCTGTTTTAACAAAATAGGTCAGTGTATTTATTAGGTCAGAATTTATTTCAAAGATTCATGTTTAAACATGGAAGTCTAAAGTTAATGAAAGGATGAAAAATACAAGCTACTGAGTTATGGATTTATGGACCTATAACAAGACAAGACAGAAAAGAGAAACCTGACATAAAATCCACTTAATTTTTATCCATTTATAAGTTATTCCTTTTTTTCTGAAGCTGTTATTTCTATATTTTAAACTCTCCATCTAATATTTGATTTTTTTCCAGATAAGTTTTGCTTTATTTTGTCTTTGCAGTCTCTTTTAGGTAACTTTCATTTTTTCTGTTCTGATCATTGCTTTCATTGTCCCTGGAAATGTTCCAACTGCAATCAATGTCTGTTAGGGACACCGTTGAAGAAACTCATGAATCAGATGAATAGTTGGCTTTCCAGGTGCCCCCAAACTCTGATAGTCTATGAAACACAGATCATAGCACGTCTTTGATACTGATTTTCTTGGAGGAAATGTTTACTATAAAAATATGTAGATATAAGAACTGGTAAATTACCTAAATTTAATTACCTAAATTTAATTTAGGAAATTTAAAGTCCTGAAAACAGCAAATAACCAAAGGAATGAGAGTTACTGATGGATAATAAAATCATAATCTCTTTGAGGACATGTCTGATATTTACAGAATAAAAAATATATATATTTGTAGTGCCCTAGTCCTCAGAAAACCAGGACAAAACTAAGTCTTCTGTTTCATCATCCAATACATTTACATTTCCCTGTGAAGCATTCTTGAACAATAAGTAGCAATTAAAAAAAGTCATCATACAAAATATGACTCCCGAAGGAGGTCAATGAAATCTATGACCAATATTCAAACTCTAAGTAAAAACCCACTTATGGATTAAGTTAGTGAATTTTTATCAACAATTTAAAAAGTCATAGAATAGCATAAAACAGTATAGAAGAATTGAACTACATATCATTAGGGTAAGTACTTGCTTTGTGAAATATTTTGCATATGTGTATTTCAGAAGCATATGAAAAAGTATTCTTATTGTGAGTCATAGTCACAACATTTGAAAGTTACTGTGTTAATTTATGTATTATCATTTTGTCAGTAATATAGTTTGACAGACAATAAATAAGTTTAAGAATAATTTTAATGAAATATTTATAATGCATTGATATGGAGTAAAATGGCTTAGGAAAGTGAACCAGGTAGTTGTTATAGGTATATAAGCACAAAAGAAATAGGTAATAATTTAACAGTTATTTTAAGGAGTAAAGGAGCAGTTTTGAGAAAAAACTGGAGAAAGAAATAATAAAATGAAATAAACTGTTTAGTCATATTCAGAAAAATTGAAAATATGATAGTATTAAAGATGTTTAAAGGTGTTGCTATTGTAATGGAAAAGCAAATTCTCAAATGTGTTTTTGCAAGGTGTAACAGAATCACATAAATTGTAATAACTAAAATGCAAAGTCTGGGGTCTCTTACCCAAGGAAGTACTTAATCCAAAACTCCATAGGTAGAGCCCAGGAATATCCATTTTTAATAGGCAGCTCAGATGATCCTTATGCACACCAGAATTTGAGGACAGCTTCTTAATATTCTAACCTAAACATATCTTTTTATTAACACTCTGAAAATTTTCACTGACAAAATGATTTAACTATGAGCCAGATCACAATTTTCTCACAGAGCCTGTTATGTCTTTAGCATTGGAAGAGAAAAAATAAAATGGCATGAAATGCATTCTGATGAAATTCTGAAGATTATAATGAGAGTACATTCATATCAAATGTATCAAGTATTGGAATTTTTATGAGTACATAGGATAACATTATGTTCCTGCTTTCTAATGCCACAGAGTAAAAATATGATAGAAAATTAATTCCAGGAATTGTCAATCTCGTGCTTCTTCTCAAGTACATACTTTGATGTTTACTTATCAGGATGCAAGAACTATGGAAGCATCGACAGCCACTTGGTATTTCAAAAGAGAATTAAACATCTTCTAGTTAAAAGTTCCAGTTGATTATTTGTAGGCAATGCATTGCAATTAGCATTTAAATAATTCAATGTTAGAAACCATTTTCTCTGAGATTAACTGATTCATCCTTACATGCTGTGTTTTTAATCAGAGAGGTGAAAGGTATAGAGCATGGGATAGGGACAAAGTTGTCTAGTTACAAACTTACTCCTGCAATTTGCTAGTAATGTGCTTGCCTGCATGTTTAAAAGCAGCTCAAATATAGTGTGTTGCCTATTCAGACCTTAATGAGAATGTAAGTGAAGGATTAATGGTTAAAGGATTAAAGGATTAATGGTTCCAACAGCAGATGATATTTTTTCAGAAATATTTCCTAAACTTTATTATTTCCCAACTTCCAAAAATCTGTACCATATGCACTTCATTAATGATATTGTCATTGTCATTTAGGAAACATGTGGAGAACTGCAAAATTATTATTAATTACAGTCACATCCATCAAAGCAGAAACACTCAAATTCATCACTGTATTTGTTAATTAGCCGAAAAATCAGTCTCATTTTATCAGTATTTCCCTGAAAATAACCCTATCATTTTTTTTAAGGATTGGATTAGTGTTTTTTTTCCCAAAATGGACACTGATCAGAAGAATCATAATATACTTTTCAACAGAAACTACTCAATTTATTGTATCCCAAACTGTCTCATCCAAAAGAACATGGTAAATACCACAATAGCAAGGAGTTTTTTTTCCTACTCTGCCTCCATTAAAATGCTCTGATTGCCCTTTGTCCATTTCTAAATGATAGATAATATCCTCTTCTTTTTCGCTTTTCCTGTCTATTATGTCCTTTACAGAAAACCTAAAATGAGGCATTTCCTGCAAGCCAGCAGAGAGAGAAGACTGAATAGGAAGCTGAAAGGGAGTATATAGAGACCAGGATAAAAGGCAGTTATTAAATTTGTGAACTCTATCAGAAGACAAGAAAATAAACTGTACCACTGGTTGGAAGGGTAGTGAAGTATGACATTTCATTTTTATGCAGGTCTCAGCATGACAGAAGTAACACATTGAAGAACAACTGTAAAAAAACCAGTTAGTGCATTCATTGAATGCCAGCATGGCTCCTCTCCTTTCTTTGGTTGATCCTTTTCTGTGTCTTTGTGTCTTAGTTGTTTAGAGATTCATATATATGAGATCAGACCCACCATCAACTCTGTGAATTTTCATGATGAGAGGCTGAAAGCTCATTCTATGTAACTCCATGAGATTCAGGCCCAGGTGCACTTTATATTCTTTCATATTTCTTCTCTTTTAATGTACAAGTGAGTGTACTCACTCTCTTGAAGTGTCATTCTCATTTGCTCTCCTTCTCCCCCCTTTCTCTTTTTCTTTCTCTCTCTTTCTCTCTCTCTCCCTCTCTCTCTCTCTCTCTCTCTCTCTCTCTCTCTCTCTCTCTCTCTCTCACACACACACACACACACACACACACACACACACACACACATACACACACACACACACACAGAGCCTCATATGATAGAGTAGGAGGGTACACAATGTTTTTGTTAAGAAATCTTTGATATTTTAGGTGGGTATTTATTTTTATTTTAGTTCATGTAAATATTAAAATCAAATCTTTCTCATTCTTTTTGGTTCTTTCAGATATTACATAAATAGATATTAGACAGATAAGCAAATGTGGGATCTTTTCTACCTACATATTTATAACTTTTTATAAAAATTTTTTAAATGAGCTGAGCTAAATACTACAACACAATTTAATTTTTTCTCCTTTTCTTTTCACAAATCTGATTTCTAGTTACCATGTCTACCAAACTTGAATGAAATCTTGAGCAGGACGGATTGCTTTTCAGATAGCATTTGGTCACAAAAATAACCTCAGGTTAATAAATAAAAAGTGCTGTCCTGTGTCATTTTAATTCCCCAAACACAAGCCTAAAGTAAGAAGAGGGGCTTTAGATGCTGGTTACTGTGTATGAACTCTAAAACACCTGCCAGCCAAGGATCCTGGACCTTCTTGGATGGGTTAGCAAAGGAGCAGGAAAGTGCTCCCAATCTGGGTGTCGGTGCTCTGGAGGTGCCAGATATTCAGTTGCTGAATGTCTCTGGGCACTTCTGTGTGTGGATTCTTGACAAACCTTCTGCTAGAGAACTGCAATTACAGTTCTTTCATGCTTGCTCTATCTAACTGCTTTTCAGTATCCCTTAGTGCAGGATGTTTGGCAGTTCACCTTTTCCATGACTTCTCCTTGAATTCCAACTGATCCTCCTGGATAGAATTCATTTTACTTTTTCCAGGAAGATCCACACTAGTCCTTGATAAATAGGCAGGTCTATTACCCACTGGAAAAACACTGAATCCTAGCAAATACCTTTTCTAAATTTTCTTTCTTTTTTGGGCCACTTTAAGCCTTTATTCTGCCCCGAATTCTGCTTTAACATTCCCTTCACTTGGTTTGAGAAAAATAGAATGTACACTTCTTTTCTCTCCACTTCTAAGAAAAGTGCTACACATACCACTAGCTCTTTCTAAGATTCTTGCTCTTTAATTTTTTCTCACTATATGCAATTCTCAATTCTTTTAAATAGTCTGAAGGAGAATAATGAGTTCAGTTTGTGAAACTAATTTTAGCTCAATTACTTCATAGATGCAAGAAAATAACTTTATTTGAAAGCTATTGCTTTATCAGCTTTGGGTGCTTTTGAAAAAAGAAAAAACACAGCTAGACAAGCCTTATTTAATATTCAGAATAACAAAGAAAGATACAGGGTGTCAAACCTGCTCACATCAACAGATGTGTCAGACTCACTTGTGGCACCTTAACCTGGGCCACCTCATTGTTTCTTAGCAGAGGTCCTTCTCTCTGCCTGCACAGTGAAATTACCTGGGAGCTCCTAAAACACTTATAAACCTCAGGCCTCACTTCTAAAGATACTGATTCAATTGGTTGTTTTAGTGTTTGTTCTGCAGCATTTGGTAGTTTATTTACTTATTTATTTTTAACATATCTTCATGAAAACTTTCAACCATGTGCCCAGTAAGTACAATGTTTAGTTCAATAACCCCCAGAACTCTTCTCCACCAGCCATTACTATATGGCCTTACTTATTTTATCTTTATCTCTTCCTTCTTTTTCCAACTTCCTCTACCCCCGCCATCTGCCTCATGAACACACATTTACTGTGTAATTTTAGAGCAAATCTTAGAAATTATATCATTTCATCTATAATTTGATACATATCGCTAAATATACTTTTGAAAACATTAACAGTATCACACTCAAACTTTTAACAATATTTTAATAGCATCAAATATCCTGTCAAAGTTATAAATCCTTGATTTTCTTAAAAATGCAATTTAAGAGTTTTTTTTCAAATACGTCAAACATGTTTCAAACATCACACACGTTTTCAATCTTTTATAAGAGGTTTGTATTTTTATTTTTCTTCTCATTTACTTGTCTTATAGAACACACCATATTCGGATGTTACTGACCATATACTGGTGCTGATCTTTAACATTTCCTTCTACATCGTTTCTCTAAACTGATTTATCTAGAAACTAAATAATACTTTATTTTTTTTTGTCAAAAATACTCCATACATGATTTTATGGTCTTAATATTACAACACTGTGACTAGCAGAAGCCTCTTCACATTGGCCTCTGTCTCCTTATGGCACAGCACTAGTAGTGTTTAATAGCTCTCTTGGTTTCTAGTTTAACAAGAATTTCCAGTCTCATATTTTACATGTCTTACTATTTCTGTAAGTAGCCTTTTTTTTTTTTTAGATAAAGAAATGGTAATTAAAGATCATAATCTAAGCACTAAAGGTGCTCATTGCTAACAGGTCATTACATCTAGGCCTAAAAGAAACAGAGATAAGAATTATAAATTTTTTGCAAGAGTAAAATACAGCATGAGTGCATTCTAATATGTCCAAATCAAATGTATTTTTATTTATTTTATTTTTTATTTATGGTGACATTGGTTAACGAAATCCAGTTTCAGTCGTACACTTTAACAGTAAGACATATATATATTTACACTGTGTGTTCACCTTCCATAGTTAGATTTTTTTCTGTCACCACATATTTGACCCCTTTACCTCGTCTACCTCACCACTCCCCCAATTCTCTGCCCCCTGGTAACCACTAGTCTATAGTCCATGTATATACATACATATGTATATACAGAGCCAACAGGATATAGATATACATAAAAGGAGATTTATTATAAGAATTGGCTCACGTAGTAATAGAGATTGATAAGTCCCACAATCTGCCATCTGCAAGCTGGAGAACAGAGGATCAGAAAAGTCAGTAGTGTAATTCAGTCCTAGTCCAAAAGCCTGTCATTTATTAAGCTAATGGTGTAAATCTCCATCTGAGTTCAAAAGTCCAAGAACTAGAAGCTATCTTAGCCTAATCAAGTTAATACATAAATTAACTACACACACACACACACACACACACACACACACACACACACATATATACATACATATATATATATATATATGCACATACACACACTCATACATACTCATTGGATATCTACTATGTATTATGTACATACATAAATAAACATAAAAATATCAATATATTAAAATATGAATTCTGAATATAGGCTGAGATTATTTGTAGTTGTTAATTTTCCTTAAGATATATCTCATTAGGAATGTTCAAATTAGTGTAGTTTAAAAACATAAAAAATAATTCTCCTATGTTTAAGCCACTATCTCAATAGTTTTTGTTTTGTTTAAAATTTTTTAATGTGTAAAGTGTAAAGTATTTGTATCATCATAAGGTCAATATCATACAAGAGACATTCAGAGAGTCCAGCCGCCAAAATCTAGCTCCTCTAGATTATTTCCCCCATCCTCTTATTTACTTTTATTAATGTTCATCTTTCAACTGACTTATTTACTTAAACTTATAAACAATATATATGTGCATTCCATTGATTTTTTATTAAAAGATATTATACTATTCATATTTTTTTGAATAGTATATCCTGGAGATCAACCCAAAGCATTACTTAGAGACTGTCCTTTTCAAAGCTAGTACCATGGTGTGTATGTAAAATAATTTTTTATAAATACCACTACTGATGAACATTTGGTTTCTTTCCAGTCTATTGCTATCTTAAATAGCATAGTAATAGACTTTAGCCTTTGGCCATTTTGAATTTTCACAGTGTGTCTTTGGAATAAATCCCTACAGGTAGAACTACTAATTAAAAGGTAAATACAGCTGTAATTTTGTTAGATATTGCCCAATTCACCTCCCTAGGAGGTCGTAACATTTTGTATTACCACAAATACTGTAGAAGCATACTTGTTTCCCATTAGCTCATCAAGAAAGTATTTTGTCAAATGTCAAATGTCTCAGTGGGTGAGATGTGGTATTTCATGTAATATTAATTTATAATTTCTCCTAATTATAAATGAGAACAGAATCTGAAAACTGATTCTATATCATATCAAATTTTGTTAAGTTGTGTTCTTTTTCACATCATTTTAGAAGTTTTTAAATATATTCAGCATGTTAACTGTATGATATCATTCCAACTTTCCCTAAATATTCCATTTTTTTACCTTTATCTGATTGTACTTTTATATGTAATTTTTTAAAATTTCTATTTAGTCATGTGTGTTATTCTTTTGTATTATTGTTCCTGAACTTGTGCCTTATTGCCTTATTTAGAAACATTTCCTCACAGACATTTTGTAGAGAAATTGCCCTAATTTTTCTGGTATTCATAAATTTTCCCTTTTATTTGCAAATCTCTAATCCACCTATAAATTATTTTCTTGTATATAGCATCTGAACAAGATCAGATTTTAATTTTTTTCTATGCGTTATCCAATTACCCAATATCTTTTCTTCATTTCCCATTATTTATTTGCTACCTTTTCATACACAAAATTTATAATGTACTTTAATGTATTTTAGACTTTTTTAAATTTGTTCCCATTTGATCTGTTAATGAAGCAGTGTACATAATTTTGATTAAAGGGACTTTAGAAATATTTTATTATCTGCTATATTCATCATTACTCAAGAACAGCATAGAGTTTTTCATGATTTTAATTCTAGTTTTGTATATTTGGAGTGTTTGTACTTTTTCCCCATATATATTATAGACATTTCTTGTTAAGTTTGCCATACATAAATATTTTTAAGTGCTCTGAGAGAATCTAATTTAACAGCCCAGGTAGACATCTACTCACCCACTAGTCTGCAATGTTTCTACTATGTTTCTACTTAATATTGAGGTACTTAATAATTATTAAAGTCCAATGTGAGTTAAAAGTGTAAAAACAGTGGAATTGTTAAAATGAAAATATAAAGCAGTATAAAATTTATTTAATAAAGCAAAAAATTGAGTGATTCATGAAATGAGACTTTTGCTTTTGGCAACATGATGAACTACAAGTTCAGAAAACAATGAAAAATCTGATAGCGCTCACTGGATTATGAACACTATTAAGGCAGACTTGGGTCCTATCTATTAGTACAGTAACTGGCACAAAGAACCATTCAATAAATTTTTAAAAATTACTTGCACAAATATCAGATGTTATGCCTATCTGACCAACATTAAATATTAAGAAAGAAGGAAACCTGTTTGAGGAAGTTGAGGAGGAAGAGACAAAATTTTTAAATGTATAACTGTAAAAAAAAAGTCTAAAATTCCTGGACCTATAAGCTGTATGGTGATTAAATAAAAAGCTAGAATAGAAACTCCAAGCATTATAAAAATGATATAAAATATTTGTTACAAGCCAAGTATGGTTCTATATCTTGTGTGAAATTAAAAAGAGAAGAGTTTGGCCTTTCCATTGATCATAAAATTCTTGTTTCTATAATATAAAAAAATCATATGGCAATGTGTTTCAGTCCTAACTTCCTACATCACTGCTGTATTCTCCTATAATTAGACTTAGACGATACTCTAAATAACAGAAAACTGATTTTAATATGGCATTAATTTGACTTAATACGATTTTTTTCTTATTACCATATGATACAGCATGAAGAAGCAATGATTTAGCAAATAATTATTTACCAATACTTATGCTAGGCTTTGAGGGTCTAAAGATAAATAAAATAAAAATTCCCTATGAAGATCACAATCTAGTGTCAAAGCAGACACATTTTTTTCTGTAGACTTATCTTTAATAACATGAAACACTCCTATCCCCCAGCCCCAATAAATCCACTAAGAGGAAAGCTGTCTTCATTAAAAACATAAATGTTTACATAATTCCTCATTAATGCTTTGCAAATAATGGAGAGAATTAATGGTGTGTTTGTCTGCATATTTCAGTTGTGAATGATAATCACACAAAACAAAGCAAACCAAAATAAACAAAAGCAGCTAGAATGAAAAGTACCAAAGAAATCAGTTCACAGTTTGAGAGCACGAGTTTTCCTTGCAGTCGTTTTACATGTTCTATATTTATGGTAAGCACTTGTGATAACGCCAGCAAAATTTTTCCATCTTGCTGCATGTTTAATTTCATCTAACTTGTTTTATGGCAGTGTACTGAAACACACAGCGAAAGTCTGTTTAAACCATTTGTCTCTGTTTCTCTTTGCAGAATGCCAACATATTTGTTTAAACCAAACAAAATGCATAAACAATCACATCTACTTTAAGCTAACTATACAATAACCTAAATTCCAGATAGTATTTTTATAATATGCTAAAATTTAGCAACTCAAATTCTGATTCTGATGCTAGCAACTCCTTTTTTTGTTCTTTTTGTCTCAAGGTGAAGAATGTTTATTTATTATTCCTTAGGTTTCTGTGCTGCATTTTGTTTTATAAATTATGCTATGCAAAAATCCACTTTATTGAAAATAAGCTAATTTCAGCTCAATAGTTAAATGTAGTGTTTTTAATTGTTTTTTTTTTTAATATCAGACCTCAAATGTAGTCTCTGATATATATTTCAATATTGAGAACACCTATAAAATTCTTCTTGCTTAGGTAGCTAACATCAAATTATTTCCCATAATATGTAGTCAAGTCTAATCCCTTCCATGTGAGATTTGCAGACAAGCAGTATCAGCATCACTGTATAAGAATCTCAGAATCTCAGACTCTTCCTCCCATAACTACTGAATCAGAAACTACATCTTAACAAGATCCTAAGGTGATTAATATGCACATGAAAGTATGAGAAGCATGGTCTTAAGGGAACCAGATGATGAAGAAGATATTGTACAAGGGAGGTTCATTCCTATATTCGCTCTTACTGTTAGCGGATGGGGATAAAAAGGACTGGGTAATTATTGGTTTTACTTAAAAGGAAGAGTTCATATAGTCATCATTTGAGCTTAAAAAGACCAGATGTCATATAATTGGTAATCCTATTTTTACGTGAGGAAACTAAAATATATTGTTTTTAGCAATTTAGTATTTTGAGAGAGCAGCTAAATATGTATCTGGATTCATGTCAGAATTGTAAAAATATAATATTGGATGTTATAATTTGTTCCAGAGAGCTTTTAAAGGATTTATTATATCAAATTTAACATGATAAAATTAAAAGAAAAAAGAGTGTAATACATAGAAGTATAGAAAAAATATGGCTGAAAAAATCAGTGTCAAATTTAGTTGAGATTTTGAAGAAACAAAATAAAACTGGTTAGTTAAATTTCCTGCAAAGATAAAATCAAAACAAACCATTTGTTAATGAGAAGTATATTATTTTTGTACAAATTGCAGACAAATTTCTCTGCTGTGTAATAAACATTTTCAAATTATTCTTAAAAGAGACACAGGTAGAATGTGTTTCATGAGACTGTTTTTTTTTTTTTTTCTTATAATGGCTCTTAATACCAACTGGCAATATCATGGAAAATTACAGTTAGTGTAAACAGTTCTATTAAAGGGCCAGTGAGATCTGAATAAGCAGCTTTTGCTAATCTGACTGCAAGCAATGAATAAATAAATTTCAACTACAGAATGTTTTATGGAAAACAGTTTCTCTGAATATTGTTTGATTATTACTTTTGTTTTTAGTCATCCCAAGCACAGCTGGTGCACATAAAATTTTTGTCTGCACACTTACTCAATTTCTGAGAGTTATAGGGAAGGATAAACAGTCCTTACAACAAATCTTGTTTTATACCCTAAAAGAGATAAGAAATATAAGATGTTTATTCCCTACAGTGATCTAAACTACAAAAATATCAGTAGACATTTAATCATCTTTTTTTTTTTTTTAACACTTACAGCACCTGGTATTCCAAGGTGGTTTCCCATCCAAATACTAACTAGGTCAGACCCGGCTTAGCTTCCGAGATCAGATGAGATCGGCGCATTCTGGGTGGCATGGCTATAGACTAATCATCTATTTTTTAAATTCCTCCCTACCATAGTATAAATCACAAGATCATGTTCTTCACCTATAAAGGTAGAATCAGTCCTTTCTAAGCATATAAATAGTTTCATTATATATGTATTTATTTAAAATATTGATTAAAGAGTTGCTGGACATTTAATGAAGCTTGGAGTTAAATGAAATACATGATTTTAACATTTGCAGTAGTACAAAGAAAAAAGAAAAAGAAAGAGAAAGATTATCTCATTGGTTTATAAAACAAATGTATCTCTTGCTCATAATACCTACAGCTTCTCATTGGCTGTGGTTCCACTGGAATCCATCAGGATCAATGTGTCTTCTCACCTGGGACTGCTCTTTCAGTTGTACTTTATTAGTGATAGAGGGGAGAAACATAAGAGAGGCAGAGGGAACCACACGGTCATATTTAAAGCATCTACTCTGATGTGGGCAATACTGTTTTATGCTCCTCTCATTGGCATGTAATCTCTTCAAGCCTAAAGTCAATGGGACAGGAACCCACATACCTCTTCTAGGATGAACTGCAAATACAGAAAAAAATAATTCTACCTAACTTAACAGAGTAAAGGATTTTCTATTCTAAGGAACAATAACTCCTAATGTTAGTGCAGTAAGTCTGGTTGGGAGCCAGGTGGCATAGATTTGAATCTTAGATCAACAAATCTGTTAAATTGGGAAAGTTATTCAAAGTATCTGAAGCTTAGAATTTTTTCTCCAGAAAGTGAGGATAATATCATTCTTCTTATTATTTATGACAGTAAATCATTGATTTTGTCTCTCTTTTTAATTCTTTATTCAAAAGTGATTAGAAGGTTGAGTCTAAATTTATTATTTTAAATTTCGTTTAAGTTTATCATAAATGAAAACAGTGCTTTTCTCAAAGATGTGCCAAATGTAAAGGAACATTGTTCTTAATGAGTACTTATGATGCCCATTTTTTCAACTAATTATTGATTTTTGGTTATTGTTGAAAGTTGGCTAGAGTGAATGTCAACTTCCCCAATATCAATTGGTGATTTTTAAAAACTAACAAGGAAGTGTTGGACTCTATACTTAAAAACATAATTTAAAACTGGCATAATCTCCTTGCTTAGAATATTTTTTTAAAGTTTAGAAAATAGTTTCTATGTCTTTCACATGTTCAATTTTAGATTTCCTAAAATGGTGAAATCCTTATAGTTCCTTGTACCTTACTAGCATATAACAATGGAACTCTTTCCAAAATATTTCTAAAATATTTTCTTTATAATATGCTGGTTATTTTAATTTACAATCTCTCTTGTTAAGACGTCACATTTATATTGCAGAGCAGTTACAAATTTTATATTTTTGAATGTTATGTTGCAGTCTCATCATTTATACCTCATAATTTTGGTTAACTAAGAGCTATTTTTAGAAATAATAGTGTCTGTCTCACTTTTCTCATTCTTTCAATTGTTAATATCTTCTCTAATCCATGTTTTTGTACAGAACTACTTCATGCTACTCTTCTATTCACTAACCTTTAGTTAAAAATTAGATAATATAATTCATGATTCTAATATATATACATGTATAAATATATAGAGATATCAACATCACTTTAAAAAACTTTGTTAACCAATTTAACCATAACAAAAATAAATTAATAAAAAAAAACTTTGAGAGCAAAATATAAACTTAGGAGTCACTGTAAGCTCCTCTCCTTTGCAGAAATATCACTTAGATAATTACATATCCAGAGGGTTTCTCAGACTTAGTATAAAAAGGGTGCTAGTATTGCCCCATAGCTAGTATACCCACCATTGACTTAATTTTTAATTTTAATTAAACATATACAAATAGATTGCCTAACTTTATGTTCCTATTGTCTATTATATTATTCTCTTCTAGAGTGCAAACACCCATGTAAGAGTGCAAACACCTAACTACATAGAGGAGACCAGTATATAATATAAATATAAATGCAAAATTCTATTTTAAAAAAGAACAAAACAAGGACAGTCAACAGCGGGAAGATGATCTGGAGACAGGTCCATAACAAGAGCATATCGGTTAAATAGCATAATTTAATTTGATCCAGTATCCTGTCACACAAGAATTTCATATATATTGATTTCCAAATTCTCAGGTGGACTTCTATATGCCCATCTTAAATGTAAGGCAGCTTAGCATCCCTAAAAGACTTAAATTAGTAAGTCAACTAGCTCAAAAACTTTCATTTCCCAAATCTATCTTTTCTATTTTTATAAAAGTTTTGAGATGAAATACACATCCATAAAACATAGCCCTTTAAAGTGTATAATTCAATGGTTTTTAGTAAATTCATGGTAACGTTCAACCATCACCACTATCTTTTTTTAGAACATTTCATCACCCCAAAACAGAACCCCATATTCTTTAGCAGTCATTCTCCATTATCCCCTCATCCAATCCTTGATTATCACTAACCTACTTTTGTCCCATTGATTTGCCTATTCTAGATATGATATCAATAAAATCACATAAGTAGATTTTTGTATATGGCTTTTTTCACTTAGCATAATTTTTCAAGGTTCATTTATGCTGTAGCACATATTGCCAGTATTCACTTTTTTAAATGAATAATATTCTTTTGCATGGTTTTTAAAAAAATCTATCATTAGTTCATGAAAATTTGAGAATTCCCCCCACACACACTTTTTGGTTTATTAATAATGCTACTATGAAGAGTTATGTACAAGTTTTTGTATCAACATGTTTTCTAGATCTCTTACATATATTCCTAGAAATGCAAGTGCTGGATTTTATGTTAACTCCATGTAGAACTTTTTGAGAAATTGTCAGTGTTTTCCGAAGTGGCTGCATCATTTTACATTCCCACGAATTATATATGAGTGTAACAGTTTCTTCATATCCTTGCAAATACTTGTTACTGTCCAATTTTTTTATTATGGCAATCCTGGTGGGTTTGAATTATACCTCATTATGTTTTTAATATGCATTTCCCTGATGAATGACTAACAATGTTGAGCATCTTTTCACACACTTATCCATTTGTGTATCTTCTTTGGAGAAATATCTGTTCATATCTTTATCCAATTTTTAATGTTCAGCTGTAAAATATTTTAATATATTCTAGATACAAGTTACTTATCAGATATTTAATTTGCAAAAATTGTCTCTCATTCTGTGGGCTTTTTTTTTTCATTTTCTTAGTAGTATCTTTTAAAGCACACAGATTTTTAAGTTTGATAAACTTCAGTTTCTTTCTTTTTCCTTCTATTGTTTTTGCTTATAGTATATCTAAAAAGCCATTGTCTGTGTGACCTCTCAAGGATTATTCTTACTCTTCTAAGATGTTTATAGTTTTAGATATTAAATATGTGTATATAATTCATTGAGTTATATTGAGCAAATGATGTGAGGTGAACATTTGATTACATTCTTTTGCATGTAGATAACATTGTCCCAGCACCATTTGTTGAAGAGACTTTTTTCTTTCCTTCATTGAATTGTCTTGACTACCTGTCTAAAATCAATTGACCATAAATATAAAGGTTTATTTCTGAAACCTCCATTCATTTTATTTGCTCTGTATGTCTCTACTTAGGTGAATACCTCACTGCCTTGATTATTGTAGCTTTGTAGAAAGTTTGAAGTCACAAAAGGTGAGTCTTCAACTTTTTTTTCTTTTACAAGATTGTTCTGACTATTCTGAGTTCTATGAATTTCCATGTGAATTTTCTAATGGGCTAGAAAATGTCTGCCTAAAAGTACAGCTGGGATTTTGATAGAGATTGTGTTGATTCTGTAGATCAATTTAGGAAATATTGCCATCTTAATAGTATTAAGTCTTCTAGTCCATGAAAAAATAATGGATATCTTTTCATTTATAGGTCTTTAATTTCTTTCAACACTGGTAAAAATGTCAAAATTTAAGTCCTTCTTATATAGATTTATACAATATAAATTTATATATGAAGTTTTGGCTATCACACTATTGATTTTCCTAGCTGGATATTACCTTTTAGAACATTATATATTTTTAAGAATCTAATATAAAAGGCCACTTTAAATCATGATAAATGATTATATTCTCTTCATTTACAACAGCAAGATACAAAATATTCAATTTTTTCATAGTTAAATGCTCTTGGTTCAGAATTTTTGGTGAAGAAACCTCCAATCTGATATATTACTACTTGGAAAATTGTTATAATATTTAAGATAATCTTATAGTGCTTTTAAATAAGAGGATTAAATAGTAGTGAATCATATGTCTGATACTTGAAATGAGTATTTTAATTACATTTGACAGAATTTTAGATCCTCCAACTCAATCAAGACACACTGATCTATAAATAATATTTTAAATTACCATACTGTTTTTGGCAAATAAGGTAAACAGGACCCAAATAATTTAAATCACTTCACTAATAGGAAGAAAAAAGTGAGTTGACAAATATGCTCATCCACTGCCCGAAATATTATAGGTATTCTACAACATTATCATTCATTTATTGTTTCTAAAATGTGAAAATTTGTAGTTTGGACTGTTAGATTTAGCAAATATATATATATGAGACCTAGTTAAACTTGAATTTCAGATAAACAAAAATAATTTTTAAAATAAGTATGTGCTAAATATTTTGTGTAACAAACATAGTAAAAAAAAACATGTTGAATTCAATATTCCAAGTGTTGAATTCAAAATTATTCTTTAATAACACACACTGACCTTCATTTATTGATATCAAGACACATGAAAAAGCTTTCTGAAATCCTATAGACCAAGATTTTATCTGCATCATTCCTTTGAAAAAATGTTCTACAAGAAAACTATAATTTTCAATTAAAAAGTTTTTAATCTTTTGCAATACCAAATGACATTTGATGCCTTGTAAGACAGACACTTTCTTAGTTAATTCAAAATTTTCTTAGTTAATTCACATTTAACTGAGAGAGATATATATATAATTTTTTTACCATTGAAAACAGATGAGGAAACTGAAATTCAGATAATTGCTTAAGGTTTTATAGTTGGTAATATTACAATTAACTGCTTACCTGTCTAAATCGTATTTTCTTCCCTTACATACTTTTTATGGTTTTAAATGTTTGCATATGGCTACCTATGTTATCCAAATGAGGAAGACATTCACCATTCAGTTCACTTTGCGCAAGCTGTACTTTAAGATATTAAATATCTAAAACTAAAATATACTTATTAATTTAATAATCAAAGTTTTTATTATTACTAAGTCTAAAAATTTTCTATACATATTTTATAATTCTCTGATAATGACATACTCAATTTATTACATAGGAAGAACAGTAAAAAATGAATTTGTTTATTATTTTAACCCTTCTAGACACATTTCAAAAGAGAAATTTTCATTATTTATCTTGTTATATGCAGTTATTCCAGGACATAAAAACATTTTAAATGTTATCAGATCACCAATTAAATTAGAACCTCATATTTTATTGTATTTAGTATGTTAAAGTCTTCATAGTCTTCAATATTACCTCAAGGTAAAAGAAACACTTACATTCAAGAGTATATAGGCTCTCAGCTCTTTGGTACACAGCAATGTGAAATGTAGTGTTCTTGTCATTTATCGGATACAGGGTTAAATTCACTAGGATGACACAAACTTCTTTTCTAACATAATTCCCTTGCAGTAATCTAACCAACCAAAAATATCAATAAATAAAAAATGGAATTTTGCTTTAGGCTAAATCTAGTTTAATCATATTTTTGCCTGAAAAAACCCTTACTTATAAGATTGAGTTATCTACTATGCTTATATTATTGGAATGCATCACCTACTAACGTTCATTAATCTGATACATATTGAAGGTGTCAAAGAGGAAAGTGAAGACTTTTATTATCTCTTTAAGAAACTGGCAGGTAACCAACCTGGCAAATATATTTTACATAGAAAAACTACAACAAACTAGGCTTATAGCAATCGAGGCTTCTAGTAACCTATATTTCAAAATTTCAATACTTGCTTTGTGTGTGTGTGTGTGTGTGTGTGTGTGTGTGTGTCTGTGTAAAATGTAGCAGTTTCAGCCCCAGGTTTAGCCAAGGGCAAAGCCTTTACAATTTTCAGCCTCCTTTTATGCTCTTCTCCCAGAGTAGCACATATTATTTAGCTCTATCATGTGTCCTAGGTCGTTAAGCTCTTAAGATATTTTACATATTGTTTTCAGTTCTTCATTCAAAATTACGTGTTTACTCTTCTAGAATTACCTATAATTTGTTATCTGCTTTTTCATTACTTCAACATAAACAGTGTCTACTGTGTGAAAGTCACTAATGCCATATTCTAGGAACCAAAGTTCCCTTAAGGAGCTCAGAGCCTGCTGTTTAGATAGAAACAAAGACAAACAAGAAATAGCAGATATCCCAGAATAAAACAAACACTGTATTTTTATTTAGCCCCCCCAAAATGTCATGCCCTCCTGGTTTTACTGCTATTTCTCTAGGAACAGTTTCTCAGAGCCTGTGCTATTGCTTCTTGTCTTTTAACAATTTTGAGAGTCAGGAGACCCATTATGAGCTTGCTCTCATCTCTATCTACACCCATTTCTTGGTGATCTCATACTGTCCAAAGGGTTTAAATAAATTGATTGTTCTCCAGATTATTATCTCCAGCCTGATATTTCTGTAGAGTTCCAGACTACCATATCTAACCTCCTAGTTGGCATCTTCCCTCTAGTGTTTAATAAAAATCTCACATTAAACATGTTAACAAGAAGCTTCTGTCAGAACAAATATAGAGACAGAATGGTTTTCTATAAGCAAAGGTGTCCAACGAGGGTGCGTGTTATCTCTCCATTTGTTTAATCTGTAAGCCAAACATACCATATAAAAAACTGAGTTAGATATAGAGAAAAGAGTAAAAATTGCGGGAAAAAATATCAGTGACCTAAGATATGAAGATGACACCATTTTGCTGGCAAAAAGTAGAAATGAAGCAACTTCTGATAAAAGTAAAAGAAGAAAGTGCCAAAGCAGGACTGCATTTGAACATCAAGAAGAAAAAAATCATGGCTACAGAAGAAATACAGAAATATAACATAAACAATGGAGATATTAAAATTGTTATAGATTTTGCTTACCCTAGTTTAGTTATCAGTTCTAAAGGAGACTGCGGCCAATAAATCAAGAGAAGGCTGAGACTCAGAAGGGCAGCAATGGAAGAATTAAGAAAGATCATCAAGAACAAAGATGTGTCGTTAGAGACCAAGGTTAAGATCACTACATTCTTGTATTACCAATTTGTGTGCACAGATGTGAATGTTGGATAGTGAATAAGGCTGATAGGAAAAATATTGATCCATTTGAAATTTGGTGTTGCAAGAAAGCTCTGCAGACACCCTGGACCATCGGAAAGATAAACAAGCAGGTTCTAGAGCAAATAAAGCCTGAAATATCTCCGGAGACAAAAATGCAAAACTGAATCTGTCCTATTCCAGACATATCATAAGAAGGCAGGGTTTTTTGGAAAAGGCAATAATGCTGGGAAAAATATAAGTTAGTGGAAAAAGCAAAACCAAATATGAGATAGATTAACTCCACAGAAGCCATAGGCATGAATCCACAGAAGCTGGACAAGGCTGTTGAGAACAGGGCATTGTGGACATCGCTCATTCATAGGGTCTCCTAGAGTCAGAGCCCACTCAACAGCATGTGACAGGTACACACACTTCTTTCTTTGCTTCCTTAAATAAGCTCCCGCACCAAAAGTGTTGTCATTGCCTTTGTCCCAGATGCTCACAGTGAAGTTACTCTTCTTTATGTCCTATTTTTTCAACCAATCCTTTAGCAAATACTATCAAACTTTCCTTTTGGTTATATCAAATTACTTCCATTTCTGATTTTTTTTCTACACCATAATGGTTTTTCTCCTGGACTGTATTAATAGAATTTAATCTAACCTCTCTGCTTCTATGCTTGGTCTCTCTTTCTCCCTATAATTTATTCTGCACCACCTAGGAAGCAAGATACTTTAAAAAGAAAAAAAGATCATAAGGTGCTTTCAACTCTAATGATGTTAGGTCACACTTGGAATAACATTCCAAGTCTCTAACATATTCAGAGGACTCTATATGATCTAACTTGTGCCAAAGTTTTTAACTTCATTTTCAAAGGTCCTCTATCCTACTCACTCCAATCCAGCAACACTGGTCTTTTTACCATTCCTGAATACATCAATCGCATCTCTGCCTTAAAGCCTTTGTGTGCACTGTTATTTCTCCCTAGAATACACTCTATATAGTCATCTGGCTTGTATACTTACATAATTGAGGTGTTTTTCCTCACAATATCACCTCCTCACTAAGGTCATACTGGATCACCCTATCATATATATCTATGCCTCATGTGTAACTCATCTCTATTCTCCAACTTCATCTCATACCTTTTACTGCCTTCATTTCTATCTCCTTGTCTGATTTTATTCTTCTTTCTAACAGTTATTAGTGACATTATACTATATATTTATTTGAGTATGTTGTCTCACTGACAACAAAGTGAGCTCACCAAAAAAAAAAAAAAAGCAGAAACTTGTCTGTTTTGTCTACTGTTATTACCTCACGGCCTAGAAAATAATTGATAATAAAAATTATTTTCCTCTCACCTATGGCATCCATAATAGAACAGATATTTGTGTTTCTACATTTCATCTTCCACTTTCTTTTTTAAAAATTCCAATCTGCATGTTTGTCCCACCCTAATCCATTAAAATACCTCCTGTTTAAATATAAAAGAGAAGCTTTCAATCACTGTCAGTTATAGAAAAATTCAAAAATCCTTTTGGAGATCAAATTTGCAATATTTAATCATGTTTCTATCCAGTGATCATACGCTATAGCCAAGAAACTCCTTATCTAGTTACATGCCCCAGAGAACATATAAGGAATCATATGCAAAGATATTAATAGCAGCATTATTTATAATAGGGAAATACTGGATATAAGTGAGATCCCAGTAATTCGAAGAATGACCAAATACATTTTTATATTTCAATATTAATATTCAGCAGTTATAATCCATGCACTAGATCTATTATAGATTCCCATAGGTATCTAGGAAATATAATGTTGAGTAAAAAAGTAAAAAATCATAGCTCATTATATTTATAGAAATTGATAAAAATTGAAAATCACCTACTAAAGAATATATTTGTGTGATATGTGTGTATATGTAAATGTGTGTGTGTGTAGCTAAAATATAAAAGCATGAACTAGATATTTCATGATTAAACCACTGAACGAAGAAAATGACAAAACCCAAAGTTTCCGCCTCTGCCTCTCAGTCTCTCCCCATTACTTCCTCTCTTAGCAGCAATTCATATATCAACATCCAACTTTCAAGTTATTTTTAAATGGATTAACCTAGAAATTGATTAATTATTTTTTTAAATCTCTATATTTCATATTAAATGCCATATTTCAAAAGTCTCTGTTCTGTTTTTCTTTGTTTTTTTTGCCTTCTTGTATATAATCCTAAGGAATCTCTATTTAGAGTGTCTGATATTAGCATATAATATTCCATGTTGTAATTTACTCTTTAAGTTTTTGATATAAAAACAATATGGGTCTTGTAAAATGATTTAGGTAATATCCCTTTCATTTCTATTAATTTTTTTATTGTGGTAGAATTCACTGGTGAAGCTATATTATCTCCAAAATTTCATTGAGAGAGATTTTAAATAAATATTTCAATTACTCAGTAGTTATGGAACAAATTAAATCTCCTTCATCTTTATGTGTCTGTTTCAAATCATTGGATTTTTCTAAGATGATGATTCAACTTAATATGTAATTTTGTTAGTAAAAGTTCATGTTTTAAAGCATTTCTTTGTTAAATAAGATTTATATAAGGTGTACAAAATTCAACATATAGCTACATATATTTTCATAGGCATATACCTAGATAACCACCACAGAGACTAAGATACTGAGCATCGCTACCACTCCCAGAAGGTTCCCTTGTCAGTAACCCAGTTCTAACTTCTATAATCACAGATTTGCTTTGTCTTTTCTTTCACTTCATATAAATGGAAACATACCAGAATGTGTCTAACATCTTTTGCTAAAAAAATTTTTTTTAAAATATATTCATTTGTATATATCACTAGTACATTAGTTATCACTGTACTGGATACAATTTCATAAATATACACAACTTATTGTTTTTTTGCTAGATGAATATTTGTGGTTGTTTCTAGTTTTTGATATCATAATAAAACTGCTATGAACATTTTTTAATGTACCATTTGTGGAAATATGTACTCCTGTCCTGTGAGTATATATCTAAAACTATAATTGCTATATATTTTCTTTAGGTACTGAATAGGGACACTTCTTGTGGGTTTAATTTTAATATCTCCTTATACTAATGATGTTAGAATTTTAAATATTTTTTATCATATTTAGATGTACTATTGTGAAGTTACCCTCCACAAATTTTCCTTATCTTTTTATATCTGTTTTTCTTTATCAGTGATCTGAAGCTGTCCTCTTTTTTAAAAAATTTCCATATATAAGGCCTTTAAGAAATTTATATGTAGCAAATACCTTATTCCAGTAATAGGCTTCACTTTTATTTCCTGAATTATTTATTTTGTTGAAGTTCTACATTTTAATGAAGTCCAATTAATTATTTTTTAAATGGTTTTCTATTTATCAAATAAATGTTTATCCCAAATTCATGAAGATATCCTACTTTTTTTATTCTAGAAACTTAATCTCTAACAAGTTAATTTTTGGACATATTGATAAGTAAATGTAAAGATTCACATTTTTCATATGGTTATCTTATTTATTCTTCACTATGTATTGAAAAAAATCATTTCCCCTCAATGTTCTACAGTGGCATTTTATCATAGCAAGTGATTGTGTATGTGTGATTCTGTTCATGCTGTTTTGTTCATTTTGTCTGTTGTGAATCATTCTGTAAATAATGCCCTGTTTTATCTATTGTAGTTTTGTATTAAGCCTTAACTTTTGATAATGTAGGTCCGCCCTCATTTTTCTGTTTTGATATTATTTCTGGCCTTTGTAAGTCTCTTATGCTTTTACCAAAGAAAGGAAAGGTAAAAAAGAAGAGACAAAAACCAGAGAGAGAATTTTCTGAGGTTTTTAATGGTATTGCTTTAAATTTTTACATCTATTTAGGTAAAATTGACACCTCAAAATATTGAGTCTTCCAATGCAAGGACATGAAATGTACCTTCATTTATTTGAGTGTTCCATAATCTCTTTCAGTAATATTTTATAGTTTTCAGTGTAGAATTATTTTACATAAAGTAGATTTATTTCTGGGTTTGTATTTATGTCATTGTAAATAAAATTTTTAAATATCATTGCTGTAATTTTATCACTTGGCTGAGGGATATAAATATACCTAAATCAGTAACTTCTCTATAGAAATGAAAATATAAAAAATTATTAATAGTAATATTACTCTTTCACCCATTATAGCACTGAACTGTCAATAATTTTCTGTTCTGATTTTCTCCTCTATTTTACCCCTTTCCCAAAATGCCTGGAGAATCTTCATATTTTCTCTCTGTATTACTCATCACTGGAAATTCCCCTCCCTTAGATTTCTTCCCGTAACTGCAATACCCACACCCTCCAGGTGTCAGCACCCATTTAATGAAACTGCTGTGTCATGTGAGGTGACACTTTACTGAAATACACTATCTTTACTATTCCACCCCATTCCTGTTGTAATATTTTAAAGGACCTACTGACAGAGAAAGAAGCATTGCCAAAATAAGGATTTTAGGTTTTGTATAAGCAATGCTTTTTAAGGAAGACAAACCAGTAAGAAAGAAGACAAAAGGAAAGAAGATTTCAAGGACATTATAAAGAAAATTCTCTTACTGGGAGAGATTAGATTAAGTAAGAAACAAAGATTTAAACTTTCATGTGTCCCTCTTTTGCTCGTTCGTTTTTTTTTCTTGTCATTTATTAGATGCATTTAACATATAAGAAAAGTAATCTGCAATTTGCCACCATATCAAATTTTCTTAAGTTTCAAACTGATGCTATATGAATCCAAAGAGATTAATTATATATTAAGTAAGAAATCTTTTCTTGAGAGCAATCGACACATAGATGTGATAAATTATCTAGACTTTTAAGGGATCAGTGTACAATTTGATGGGATTAATTCTATGTTAAATACATTACTAACAGTCACGAAAATTTATTTTCCCTCCAAGAATGACATTTGTATGTAGATATTGTGGAAAATTTTCTTAGATTAAAGTGGCACATGGATTACTCTATAGTTTTAAATTACACTGCAAAAATACCTAATTTTAAAATATTGACCAATGTCAGAATTGCTCTTTTTGTTATAATTTTTGCATGTACAATCTGTGCATTATTTTGCTAGTTCCCTTGACATTTATATTGGCACAAATTTAGGCAATCCAAAGACTTGAAAATTCATCTCTGAAGTGACATTTGCCCACCGACGTTCACAGCAGCATTATTCACAGTGGCCAGGACATGGAAACAACTGAAGTGTCCTATGATAGATGATTGGCTAAAGAAGCTGTGGTACATATACATAATGGAATATTACTCAGCCATAAGAAAAGATGAAATACTGCTATTTGTGACAACAGGGATGGACCTTGAGATAATCATGCTAAGCTAAATAAGCCAGACAGAAAAAGTTGAAAATCAAATGATATCACTTATATGTGGGATATAAACCTAAAAATAACAAATGAATAGGACAAACAAACAGAAACTCATGGACATGGACTATAGACTAGTGGTTACCAGAGGATAGGGGGTGGTAGAGGAGGTGGGGAGGGAGACAGGATAAAAGGGGTCAAATATAGGGGAATAGGGGGAGGGTGAAGTGGGTAAAGGGGATCAAATCTACGGTAGCTGAAGGAAACTACATTTCGAGTGGTAAACACACAATAGAATATACAAATGTCAAGTTATCATGTACACCTGAAAATTATATAATTGTATTAACCAATGTTTTCCCAATAAACTTAATTAAAAAAAGAAAATCCATTTATTATATGTATTACCTTGCATGCAGAAACGCACACAAACACAGAATTTACTTGAAACCCTCCTCCAACCCCTGGAAGACATGTTCTTCCTTTTATAAAAGAAAAATTACTTCCACTTTTAAACTCAATATTTTCCCACATTATTACCAATATTTGGAGCTAATCATTGCATGTTGTATTATTCTTCACTAAAGCTGACAGACCTTTTTTTAGAAAGACTTTTTTTTTAACATGTGGACATGAGGGCTTCAAAATGAAAAATATGGATCCAGAAATATTATGTCAGGCTAGACATAGATGTCCTCAATCCATGCCTAGTTTCATTTATACTTGGATGGTGTTCATAACATATGTAGATATCTATACCTGTCCATCCAAAATAGATTCACAGAACAAATATAGTTTGTCCTATAACTTCTGTATGTGTATGTGTTTGTATGTGCGGCTGAGTTTCAGAGGTTAGTTTTAGGGAAAGACAGGTCACCCTATGTGTATGTATGCTATAAAATTATGCCTGTATTTCAATTTATTTCTCTTTCCCTCCTCCTCTCTTTACCACTTTCCATGAATAACACGAATTATTTCTAAATATCATTACATAGGTATTATTTGCAAAATAATATTTTAACCAACACAACTGATTATAATTTTGTGCCTTTTCTGCCTGAAATCAACTTTTCAAGTGATTAATCCTCATTAGATTATAAGATTTATTCTAGGATTCATGACAATAATCATATTATAAAAAAATTTTAAAGATACTTTGTAACATCAGCATTAATTCAATTCTGTTGGAAGATAACACAGATTTGAAGTAAAAGCCAGTTGTCTACATTTGTTATATATAATTGCATATTTGGTTTGAGAGTGTTCATGAAGTAAATAGTAAAGATGATTTTGTTTAATATCATTTTAATCCATTATAGACATTTAATCAAGAGAAAAGAAGTAAAATGAAACTTGCCTCATTAAAATCACATCAGGATTGTGCTTTCTAGAAGTCTGATTCTCGACAAATTTGTAACTGTCACTTAGATCTTGTGTTTAGATCTTGAGATTTTAGCCATATTGATATATGCTTTACACTTATCTGGATCCTACAGGTCAATCTATAGGATAAAACTTTTTGTGTCAGATTCACAGCTGTGAGTTTGAGTAGAGTACCCTATAAATGCATTCAGCCTCTGTAATACCATCTACATTACTCTAAGGAGTAAATATCAAGATCATTTATTATCTCTTGGGGACAAGTTATCTTATAAAACTGACTTGATTGACCAAACCCCCAAATTAAAAGTTCTTTCAGTATTCTCTATAGCTTTTTTTATACTTCTGCCCATTCTGACATAAACTTTTTATTTCCTTTGATCACTTTCTTTTAATTATCTGGTTCAAGGTTCAATTTAAAATAAAAGAATATAGTAGATTCTGATACTAAATGATAGAGAAGGGATGTAATATTCCATTTGACTTTTCCCTGATGTGCGAAGAAAATGCTAATGAAAGTAAACAAAGAAATAAACTCATATATTTATATTTTAAAAAATTACATATGAATCAGTGTTGTAATAGTTTCCTAAAGATATTATCAAAGCAGTGGTATACCCCTAAAACAAAATTATATGAATAGAGAAGAATGTCTACTTTTCTTTGAAGAATTTCAGCAGTTAAAAACTTCTGTTTATGAAATCCTGTGCATTTCTTTTTTCTTAGGTGCAGATTCTGTGTGTGGTTTAATCAAGGTTGCTAATTATTCTGTTCACATGTATACTTACGAATCTTTCTGCCTTTACCTATTAATAACATATTGAGATCAAATTTAGCATATGGATAGATTTTTTAAAAAATATCCATTGCAGCAATAGCTGTATCCCATCGTTAGATAACCAGATGAGAGAGCTTCTAGACACAAACACTGGAATTTTCCATTATTCTTCATATGAAATTCACGGTACATTACTTCTTTGGTCTCCAAGTTAATAAAGAGTCTTTGTAAATCTTTGTAGCAGAAAGAAAAGTCAAGAAGATTCTGTGTATGAGAAGTATTTCAACTGTTATTGCTGACTCTGAGATGCAGGCACCCATGTGCAAAGACCAGAGAGAAGCTTCTTGTACCTGTGGTAGGTCTCTTTCTGACAACTAAAAAGAAGTGGGAACGTCAGTCCTATAACTACAAAGAACTGAATTTGGCTAACACCCTAAAAGAGTTGTTTTTCCTTAGAGACCTTGGTTTGGATGTGGCCATGTAATGTTTTTCCTCAGAGCCTGTGGTTTGGATTTGGCTGTGTAATAACCTTTTAGCCTGGTGAGACCAATGTTATATTCCAAAGCTACAGAATTATGATATAAGTGGTTGTTGTTTCAGCCACCAAGTTTGTATAATTTTATGATAGTGCTAGAAAACTAATATAGGCAACTTCAGAACAAAGCCTAAGGAGTGTTTTACAGTATAGGCAAACTTCAATTTTTGTACTTCGCTTTATTATGCTTCACAGATAATGCATTTTTTTTTACAAGTCGAAGGTTTGTGGCAACCCTGTGTCAAATAAGTCTATTAGTGCCATTTTTCCAACAGCATAGGCTTACTTTATGTCTGTCACATTTTGGTGATTCTCACAATATTTCAAACTTTTTCATTATCATTATATTTGTTACGGTGATCTGTGATCAGTGATCTATTATAATTATTTTAGGGTGCCACGAACCACACCCTTATATGATGGCAAACTTAATTGATAAATGTCTTGTGTGTACTGACTACTCACAAAACGGCCATTCCCTCATCTCTCTTCTCTTCAGGACTCCCTATTCCCTGAGAACAACAATATTGAAATTGGGTCATTTAATAATTCTACAATGGTATGTAAGTGTTTAAGTAAAAGGAAGAGTCACAAGTCCCTTACTTTAAATCAAAAGCTAGAAATGTTTAAGCTTAATGAAAGGCAGTCAAAAGCCAAAAGACTAAAAGCTAGGCCTCCTGCACCAAACAGCCAAGTTGTAAATGCAAAAGAAAAGTTCTTGAAGAAAATTAAAACATAAATAATAAAAAAGCAAAATAACCTTATTGCTTATATGGAGAAAGTCTTAGTGGTCTGGATAGAAGGTCAGACCAGCTACAATGTTCCCTTAAACCAAAGCCTAATTGAGAGCAAGGCCGTAATTCTCTTCAATTCTGTGAAGGCTGAGAGAGATGAAAGTTACCATCAGATCAGCCATTTAGTAACACTTTTTGGTAAATATTATAGGTACCTATGTATTTAGGTATATTCATTATTACTGTTTAGTTTGTAACACTTATTCTTTCTAATTTTTATTGCTATATAATCTTGTTAAATAATGCCATTTTCACTATTGATACAGAATAGTTATTATAAAGATGATATTTTATATATTTATATTTAAATATGAAGAATATTTTTATAAAGTCTGTATTTCTACAATGTTCAGAACTAACATTCTCTATTTGTCTTGAGTCTACTTAAATCCAGATTGTGTTTTCTTGACACTGTATGATAACTGGAGCCTAATATATTAAGATAAATATAAGATGACACACATTTGGATGATTGTCGTAATAGCAATGCTGTACTTTAAAAATTAAATTTGTGAATTTTATTACTATGCAGTATAAAAACATTAATTTGGATCAATTTTTTCCTAAGTATATGCGGCCAACAGATATGGCTAAATGATGTTGTGGTAACAAATAATCAAAAATAAGTAATCTACAAAAAAAGTTTGATTTCTCTCATAGTGCATGCCCTCTGAGGATTGCCTGCAGTTCTCTTTCAGGTTCCTCTTTATTGTATGATAAAGCTAAAAGAATAACCTCAATCATGGCCTTCTGGCAGAAGAAAAGAGACATGGACAATCTGTGAGATGATTCTTAAATTCTTAAATCTTTTTCTCCAACTATGCCTATATCAATTCTGTCCATATTCCATTAGACAAAACAAGTCATATGGCCAAGCCTTAAGTCAATGAAGCAAGAACATATCCTCCTTTCACAATGAGGTTCTGCTAGTTATATAGCACCTGGTAGGAATGAGTCATCTTATCAGCAAAAGAAACCACAATTGGTTATAATAATGCAGTCTGTAACATTTAAGTCCATAGATACTAGTATCATAAAAGATCTGGTTAAAAAATAAAGCCTATGAAACTTTGCAAGTTATATTTATCTGTAGATCATAATGCACAATAATATATTAAATGTACTCACTTTTTTAGTATAAGTAGATAGATTTTTAGGTTATTTTAATGGAGCATTTCACAGTAATCTGCTTTATCTATTAAGTCTTGTGAATGGGACTTCATCTCATATCACTTAAAAAGACCTGTTATTTTTTGGCAGATGTTTGGGATCTGAAATACTTCACAGGATAGTGCCAGGTTGACAGAAAACTTATCTATTCATGTATTCTCATAAAACATAATATAATAAATGCCCATGAAGCCTCTTGGTCATTTGCTGTCTTAGAAATAATCTCTATCACTTCAAAGGAGAGTGGCAATTTAAAACATAATAAGACATTCTATTTCTCACTTCCTTATATCAGCCAATCATAGTTTTCCTCCATTACTACTTTACAAACACTTTCCTATTATCAAGGAAACAAAAAAGACATAGAATCTAGGAGAGAGGAAAGAAACTTACAGATTTGCAATAATTGAATTTGTGCCACTACTGGCCTTTTTGAAAGTCATTTACCAAGTGAGAAAGTCTTTTATATTATCTGCTTTTACAATGCCTATGAGATTCATTTACATAGAATCTCTTGACATTATTATTACCCCTTCATCTTGATAGTAAAAAATGGTTTATTCTTATAGATAGTAATGCAGAGATGAGTATTTACAGCTCCAGCACTTACTAAGTTGGCCTTCATATACACTATTAAACTAGTTCTTAGAATTATGTGCCTATATTTAAGTGAGTACATTTTTGTGTACTTGCTAACAAAGTTTTGTCTGCTCTTATTTTCAGTTCCAATTCTAGGAATTTCAGAATAATGGATGTAGCTGAGATTGCACTTATATAGCAATAAGCTGGCTGCTTCCTCTTAAAGAAATATTTAATAATATAGAATGTTATTATTAGGCAAAATAGGAGAACATAGTTTACTATTCTGCATAATAAGTTTAAAACTTGGTCCATATGTTTAAAGTATGTTCTGCCTGGAATATGAATAAAATTATCCTACATTCACCTTCAGAGATACTAAATTTCTACTCATTCTGGGCAAGTGGATATTTCCATGAACACTAAAATATTTTTCTGTTAAGCCACTTATCTGTAGAAGACCTGGGATTCTCAAACTTTAGTGCATATTCACAAACTTTTTAAATAGGATTTATATTTCATGTCATTCTTCATGTTCTTCCAGAAAACAAGGCTAAAATGCACTCATGCTTTTAGGTACATAATAAAAGATATTTTGAAGAAAAGCACTCACTGTATCAGTAAAGTTTCTGACAAAGACTTCCTCGATGAAGCTTTAGTCAGGCTCCTCTATTCGCTTATAATGTCTCTCTTCAACTGATTAGATGAGGCCCACTCACATTATTGACAATAATCTCTTTTACTTAAAGTCAAATCATTATAAATGTTAATCACATCTACAAAATACCTCCATAGCAACATCTAGACTAGTATTTGACCAAACAACTGGACACCACAAGTTATCCAAGTTGAATCATAAAATTAACCATTACAAGCACCAAAAGCCATCCTGTTGTGTTCTAAATAGCAAATCACATGCCAAAAAATGCATATAAGTAATTAAAAAGCATATCCTAACTCTATGTAAATACGGATTATGATCACTCTCTAGCTTGTCTCTATCAGTATTCCACTATTCATATATAGCTTTAACTAATTCTTAACTGAAAACAATTTTTAAATTCAGAGTATAATAATCTCATATTTCACCAGTAAATACTATAGGAAGGTAGAGGATGCATTCCCTTTCCAAAAATCTTGATAGATGCATTGCTTTCATCTCATTCCTAAATCAGTTACATTTTTATAGAGAAAACACTCATATTGAAACTTTCTTAGGTTTTAATACTTGGAGTGTCTTGAATCCTTTAAGCAGGCTGTTGATAACAATATATGGCAGTATTTATATCACTCAAAAAGGTCTTAGGGAAAATCATGAATTTCAGGGTCTTTGCTGGCTTACTTCAAGGCTCTGATTAATACTTTTTCATAGTCCTAAACAGAGAAAATTATCATATTATAGCAATCCCATTTCTAAATTTACATCTAAAATAATTGAAAAGGTCTCAAAGACATATTTGCATACCTACTGCTAGCAACACTATTCACAACAGCCAAGAGGAGGAAGTAACCCAAATATCCATCAATAAATAAATGGATAAACAAAAATAGAATATTATTCAACCTTTAAAATGAAGTAAATTCTGACATGTGGTAAAATGGATGAACCTTGAGGGCATTTTACTGGGTGTAATAAGCCAGTGAAGAAAAGATAAATACTGATTATTCTTCTTATTTGAGGTATTTAAGTTAGTCAAATTTATAGAAATGAAAAACAGAATGGTAGTTATCAGAGACTGGAGGACACAGAAAAAAAGGAAGTTGTTTAATAGGTACAGAGTTTCAGGTTTGCAAAATAAAAAAAGTTCTGGAGATTTGTTTCATAACAATGTGAATATATTTAGCAGTACTGAACTTATATACTTAAAAATGGCTAAAATGGCAAATTTTGTTATGTGTTGTTTTATTTTTAATAAAAATTAAAAATATATGCCCCAGCTAGTAAATTGGTCCAAAGATAAAAACAGATGGATGAAGTAGGACATTCCCGGCCAAGGGCCAATCAGCTGTCCCCACCCAGTCTGCTGGTTGTTGTTTTAAGCTGCTAAATTTGTGGATTGTCTCTTACATAGATATTGTAATTCCATCCAGAAGTAAACAAAATTGGGTGTTACTTAGGACACAGATTTATATAATCTCAGAAATAGAAGTAATTAGATAGGAAATTACAGGTTGTATAAAGATAACTTATTTTTTCTTGACCAAATTAATTACATGTAGGAGTTTATGTACTTCTTATTCACTTTATTATAAGATATTCAAAATATAAATTGTTCTCATTTCAGTACTATCAAGGTAGACTTATGAATTCCTTGGCATTTTTTGTGGCAACTTAAAGTTTAATTCATATAGTTATATAACATATCTATTGAGGCCTCACTAGGTACTGTGTAAGGCACTAAAGATACATTTTTGAGCAAAACAAATAGAGTTAATGTTTATATGGGTCCTTCATTATGTTTGGTGAGAGAGTAAGCAGATGACATACAACAAATAATTAAAACAGTTATAAGAGCTTCGAAGAAAAAATATAAGATTTTTGGAAATGATATAAGAAGGCATGACCAAGCCTATAAATAGACATGGAAGGCTACTTGAGGAAACCATAATATAGTAAGTATTATCACTATCACTATACAAGCACTATCATTTATTGAACACTCAGCACATACAAGACATCATTTTAAGCACTTTACATAGATGAAACTATTTACTTTACTCTTGAAAACCTATGAGGTAGGTATTTTATTGGTCTCATTGTACCAATAAGAAAATTGGAATAAATATATGATAAGCGAGGTAATGGCTTAAATTCTCTTGGCTAAAAATTGATGAAGCATAAATTTGAACCCAGGAAATTTAGATATGAAAGTTGAGATCTTAAGGATTGATCAATACTTTTGATTACTTAAAATTGTATGTATACATGCATATGTAAGTATATTTACACACAAATACATACATATACACACAAATTTATGTATGTATTTAGTTAACACAGATTTAATGAAAACTTACCATGCATGACACTAGGTGTTAGAGATACATGATTACATTGCATTAGCTAGGCAAAGATTAAATGGTGATCATTAGAGTAAGAATTCCAGCAAAAGATAATAATATGGGCAAATTTCTGATAAGGGAAGAATCATGAGGTAATTCTGAAAGTGAAACAAGAACAGCAAAGCTAGAGAAATATGGAGAAGGAGAGTCTTGTGAGATAAGGAAGAAAATATAGGCAATTTCTGCACCTTTCAGGTTCAGATTTTTAAATTTTATACTGTATAAAAATGGGAAGCCACTGAAGGATTATTAATAAAACAGTGATAGTAAAACAATCATGTATTTCTACGAACTTTACTTTGTATGACAGGTGTTTTTAGTTCAGGAAGTCTAACTCCAATTAACTTCAAGTCTTTAATATACAAATGTGATAACTTTTAAATTTTGCCACAATATTTTTCTAGTTTAGTCATTATATCAATCATTCTTACAGTAATTTTTATCTATTTCATATGTTGTTTTAAAAATGACAGTCATAATTTTATGATCATATAATGATGATATGTGATATTTTACAAAATTTTGATGATCTGTTTCCTGAAAATGTTGTCCTTTCTGGAAAGCTAAAATTATATAATATTGGAAATATTTTTCTTTTCATCTTGTTCTTGGAACTATCATACTGGACTCTGAACAAAGCATTACAAATTGATTTGGCTCCTGCTTCTTTCAAGGAGAGGGTAGGACCACCATCTCAAAGCACTTTTTCTGTCCATAAAAACAGGCAAGGAAAAAATATGCAAAGCAACATAATCAGCACAGGCGTTCTTCACCTCACAATATCTAAGAGTAAAAGGCCAAAGTAGGTTCTACCCACCATGGTCTCCTACTGCACTTCAGGGTCTGAAATCTAGGAGAGTTTGTTAGGCTAAACTAATGTCTGCAGAATACAATGGTTATAGTAAACAAGAGCTTGAAGGTTCATCTTACCCACTTCCTTGGTTTTCTCTCTCCCTAGATGAGGAAAGGGTGGGACAAAATGGCTATCAGGGCCTTGTATTCTATAACACACTTCCAAGTTAAGAGTCTCAAAAACATAATTTGCAAATGAAAGACCAAAGAAGAACTGATTTGACCATTTCAAAAACATAAGAAATACTTTAAAAGAAAGAGCAAGGACTTCAAGGAGTCTTACAACAGCAATTGAATTCATTAGTTCAAATGTGAACCAAATCTTTTCTGAGCAGAATTAGTCACATGTCCTTCCTTAACAACACAGGAGGCTATAAAACTGTAATCTTCCCTCTGCCTTAAGAAACCATTTGTTAACTGAGGTTAAAAGTACATTGTTCTACAGCCTTATCCATCCATGTATACTCACTGTCTATACTGGAGACTAGCAAGAAATAGGTACTTATCAAATTTAGTTTGATTAAATGATTGTATGAATGAATAAAAGAATTAACCAATTTGGACTTGACCCAGATTAGAAACAAGCTGTTATTATTTTCCCCAGGTCTTACAGTGATTTACGAATAATTAAATTGTCATTAAAATTTCTCTGTCCAGTATAATAGAAATTGTGTCCCTGGTAATAGGAAAGCCAGAGCTTCTCAATTCAATTTGAAAAAATGCTGAACCATCGGGTTGGAGGAGAAATGGTATTATACAAAACTAGAGAAATGACACATTAAAGAGCTCTTTCTTGAAAATTTAGGTGATCCTCCAGTCAGTAGAAACTGTAATCGCTTTTTAGAAACCTGCTGTGGCTGAGAATGAGCTGGCTATCCATGAGTGGTTACTAGGGACTTTCTCACAACTACACTGCACTGTCATTAGCTACACACTATGATGGTAGATTTTGCAAGGTCATGGATAGAGCACATTTGGTAACTAAAGAATACCAATCTCCTGTAGAGCCAATCTCTATAGTGTGGGTTCAATTGTTAGATTAGCATTTCTTTTACAATAGCCATCTAGTCTTCCTTGTTTCAATGTTGTTCTTCTCATACCTTTATTGCTTAAAGTCATTTATTACAAATGCCTACAAAGAAACATAAAATAATTGTAACTGAACATCTCATTTCAGTTTTAATATCTAAACACAAACCTTTTATCTTTTTAAAAATTCATTTCCCAATATATCTTCATTTAATTTTCTTACTTTATGTTCGTAATATGGCATGCATTAAATCAGTATTTATATTGCCTATTTAACTTGATTTCTTTCCTCAAACAATGATGTTCAAGACATAAACAATATTAGATCACAATGCGTCTCTAAAGTTTTTTTCATTTTTCTTTTCCTCTAGTGTCAGATTTCTTATGTATTATCAATACCTGTGATTGTGATGGGAACATTCATTTCCCCGTGGTTTAGAATAGTTGATGTTTATATCTTGAGTCTCTAAAACATCAGTGCTCAAGTATATTTCCAGGACCAGCACTATCACCTGGGAATTTTTTTAAAATGCGAAATGTTGCCCCACATTTCAGACCTAATGAAGCTAATCATATAGGGGGTGAAGCCCAGAAACCTGTATTTAAAAAAAAATCCTCAGGCACACTAAAGTTTGAGATCCACTACCCAAGGGGCATATAATTTTAACATATTGTTTCAGCAGATGTAGCAAGTGTTTTTATAGCCAGATTTTTTAGATGTTTTTTTATTTTTAAGTAATATTATTAGAAGGCCAAAGTAGAATCAAGGATAAACAGTATTTGAATGATTAATGTGTTTTTTTAGGATTCTCCTAAAAATATTTTTGAGTGTTTAAAAAGTGACATATATAGGCCTACACCCTTGACATATATAGGCCTAATAATTGTTTATTAGTGATTTTGTTTATTCCAACACATCACAGAATTGGCTACCTTAAGTATTTATAACAAATAAATATATCCTAACACATGTTAGAAATAGGGGAAATGTTACAAGCATCGATAAGAGAATTATAAATTTGGCCTTCGATATTACATTTTTTACAACACAACCTTAGAATAACTCAGATATTAAATTAGAGTCGCACCAAATAAGAATAAGATAGATTATAGTTATTCATCTTGATTTGTGTTTTAGGTATTTCTGTTGTCTTTTAAGGCACTCGTATAGTGGATATTCTCAAAATAATAATGATGGTGACAAATTATGACTGAATTCACTCTAGATAACTGAAACCAAACAATAACATTAATATTGCAATAAAAGGTGTTCATTTAGAGGAAACTCTATTCATAAATGAATGAGATAGACATATATATCTGTAATTACCAAGGGTAGAGAAGTAAGCCGTTACAATGAAAATTTGGAAGTATTGGTAAGGGACCCTAAGGAATTGTTACAAGCATATTCTTTACCTCTAGACCTTAAATCAATTTTATTTTCATATAAAAAGATATGGAGCTCATAAAAAATTAAATCATTAATTTTACAGTGATATACCTGACAGTTCTGACTGCCACATGTGGTAGCTTAGGATTATACTCCATTGCCAGCTAAAATATTAATAGAACATTGACTAACTATTTTTTCCACAGTCTATCAGGTCCAGAAATTATTATGAAATCGGGTCTGCCTTCAGGGGATTTGGTTTAGTTACTGTACCAGCAGGTAATTTTTGTGTATTTGCTTTTTGAAGGATGGATAGTTTTTGAAGTAAAGGCAGAGAAGTCCTAATAAATCATCTTTATGAAATATTCATTATATCTGTATATTCTTTACAAGGTTTCTGTCAGAGAAATTACAGAATGATTAAAAAAACATTTAGTAGTAAGTTGACAAGGCACTTTATAAACCTAGAAGAGTTTAGGTTCTAACTAGAAAAATGTTTGAAAAGAAATTACATCCACTTTTATTAGAAAAGTAAAGTAAAAATGAAATAAAAAGGTAAAAGAGCCCTAGAAATAGCTAAGTTACTTTTTGGCTGAGAATGAGGTAAATTATCTCTTACTATTCTCTTTTGGACATTATCCTTTGTACCCGAGGATTTATAATGTTCACTGCTTAAAATTAATTATCTGTTGAAAACTAAAGATTAATAAAGGTACGGTGTACATACAAAAGACCCTCAGTTCAGGCCTGTTGATGCAAGCTGTTGTGATATATCCATGTGTGGTACCAAGAACATAGATTCTGGAGCCTGACTGTCTGGGTAGCTTATGTGGTTATTTTAAATATTAAATGAATTAATATGTTCTAAATGCTAGTAAAAGGACAAACATAAAGTACTATAAATCTTAATTATTCTAAGGGATTAAAAATGTACTATCAAGGAATTTCAGATGAATTGATGAGTGAACTTGTCTTGTTTTGTGTATTTTCTTATATTTAATCTCATAAATATATAGCTAACATCATTCATGGCATTTGGTTAGACAGATAAAATGCATTTAACATGTGCCATTCTCACCCTTTGTTCTAAGATCATCTGACATGGCTAACTTATGGCTTAAAGTTCCTGGCTGTGTGAAATAAGACTTTTTTTTTTTTTTTTTTTTTTGCTGGATGGTACCAGTAAATCATTGTCCAGCTTTCAGCCAACTCCTCTCAGAGGATATGTATTCTCACAAATGTAATTTTTATATTCTTAAGATTCATTTCTGGATAATTAATGACTGTCTTACCACTACTCCAGTTTAAATAGCTCATATGCAACCTGCTGAGAAAATCTTTATTCGGGCATAGAAATTAATGATGCAGACCATTTTATTTCTCCCAAGTGCAGGGTCTATGAGAAATAAAAGAATGGAACTGATAGACAAAGTAAGTTCTAGTATCACACCACTGTGGAATATTTCATAAAGCTTCAGTTTTCTTAGTAGTGTATTTGCTTCTAACAGTTCATTATAACTATGGAAAAGTCAAAGGCAGGAAAAAGAGAATCATTCTAGATTTGAAAATTAAGAAATGTATTTGTTTAAGTCAGAATATTATGTTACAGAATTTAGCAAGCATACAAAAGAAATTTGCATCTCCTTAGGAAAAAAAGAAATGTATTGTTGATAACAATCTTATATCTCATGCTCTGTCTCCAAAGCAGCATTTTTGATCCAAAGCTATATAAATTTAAGTCAGAAACATAGATGCTGCACACAGGAAATTCTTCCTTCAGGTTTATAGCAGGCTCAAAGCAGTGGGCCTAATTGCACAATATCATAAGGTCACTTGTCACTTTGAGCTGTCAACAATATTTAGTCTAAAGCAAACAAAAAATATTATGTCCTCTATGCTATTTCAATTTCCTCTTCTGGCCTTCCATTAAGTCTAAATAAAAGTAGACTGAAGTGGGCTTTTAATAGGAGCCATTATCCTAAATTATAGGGATATATAATTGAGTGAAAAAATACTAAAATCAGTAGATCTCAGTTCCATGACATCTATGATTCCAAACTTCCTGAAGTGTATTAGACAAAATTTTAGTCATAGTTATTTTATTTAAGGTGATTATATAATCTAAAATATTGAGTCAGTAACACTTATGTGGTTGTGCTGTGCATTAGGCATTGCCTTAAGTCCTTTGTAGGACTATGGCGAGTGTTAAATAACTGATATGTATAATCTTCGATAATCATAAAATGTATATATTTATTAGCTGGCACCTATGATTATCATCTCCCCCCATATTATCAGATCTAGGTATGTTTGCTTTGGACCTAATTAGAATACATGTTAAAGAAAGTACTTAACTATAGAAATTAGTGTTTTAATGTTGTTCATACCAACTCCCATAAATAGATTTCTAACAACATTCTAATGACACCATTAAACTAGTATAACATGTTAATTCTGTACCTTATTCAAAAAACTCAATTTTACAAAATTTACTTCAACTTTTTCTTTGCCATTGATTCTTTACACTATATCTTAATTGCAGAACAAACATATCTAGAATAGGGTTTTACTATAAATAAAAGATTATTCATTTGTTTTTTTTAATGACAAGAATTTGACAATTTAAATAGAAACATAAAGAATAGATATTGACAAAAAGGAAATAAAGCTTTTGTTTAGTTGTTAATGAACACATTCCTACTTTGTCCTTAAAAAATTTATTTAGATTCTAACTTTGTAGGAAAATACTTTCTTATACTCCTTGGCTTATGCTAATGCGAATGGCTTTCTTTTTACATTCCTGAACTTAAATGAAAAAAAATATATATATATATATATATGTAATTTTACTAGTTAAAATTATATGTAATTTTACATTTATGTAATTACATATATATATGTGAGTATATATATATTTACATATAATTACATATATATAATTTTCCTAGTTAAAAAATAAGCTTGCTAATATGGAACTTATATTACAGGTAAACTTATCACTGCTGCACTTTTTGATGAACAAAATGAGAAATTTTTCATATAGCTTCTTCATCTCAAAACATCAATTAACACATTTTTAGGCAACTTAATTTTCTTGAGGATATTTCACTGGTTCTAAAACAAATATCTAAGAAATGTAGGTGATTCTCATAGTTATATAGTTGTGTTTAAGACATATATATAGACATATATAGAGACAGAGGTGACTGTTTCAATGAACATATTTTTTATGCAAAATCAAAAAGATTCTGCTCCTAATCTTCATAGTAAAAGAGCAATGAGCAGCAAGTAACTAAATTGTTATTATACAGAGTGTTAATTTTCATTCTCTTATTTATTTATTGTTTAAAAACATGTACATGGATGAGTTCATTAATTGCTCAAAATAAACATAATTTCAATACAAGGAAAACTATGTCTTTGGGATATCAATTATCAACAGAGAAGAGATAATATAAAATATCAGCTTTCTCATTTATTTGTTTTACTTTTGTGACTTTCAACCTCTCTTTTAAAATATACTGAGTATTTTATGTATAAGACCAGACAGCATCCAGCATAACATTGGGTTTAAAACTCAGGTTCACAATGACATTATCTCTTAAACAGCCAAAGGCTAGTTGCTGGTGTCTGCTATTGCACATATGCTCTCCTCAACTCTCAACTGAAAAAACATGCCTGAAAGCATTTCCCTGCCTGAGATTATATTAAAAATCCATACCTGTGCTAGCAGCATGAGTTCAAGTTGATTATTGTTCTAGATTTGTGACTTGTCATTTATCCTCCTAAAGATACAAATGCTTGCTTTTCAATAGGCCACATACATAGATATTATGAAGGCAAGATTTAGTAACAATAATATTCATAGTATTCTATTGAGATTGAATTGTAACATCCACAAAAAGCTCTCTTAAAATATGTGGTGCAGAACATATAAGAAAGGACAAAAGTGTAACTGCATGTAAGCACTGCTGTCATCACATAACCCATCTATTCTAATACCATCAACATCAATCTTATTGTCTCTAGGGAAGATTTGCCACATTATGTCTTGGTGTACATTGGTATATTTTACTTTATAAGGTAAAATAATCCTCCATGTATAACAAAAGGAAGTATTAAAAAAACTAAAAAATAGGAAAAGTAGTTATAGCTAGCTCAAAAGATTTTTTTAAGCTAACTTGTACAACACTTCAAGTTGGACAAGTACCTTGGAAGTTTATTACAACCATATCTATAGCACTTGAACTGTGACCTTAGCTTAACCTCTCCTTGATGGAGACATTTTTCATTTAGGAGGCAACCTATTCAATTTTTGAGAGCTGAAACCTATAGAAAGTTCAGATTTTGTACTGAACCAAGATCTGAATGCCTATTCATAGGTTTTAATAGCCAACCTCAATATCTAATTGCACTTTCACATATATGCTTTCAAATACATATGACTAATAGCATGTTACTGCATCTGTATCTTTTCAGAGCAAACTATCTCTAATGCCTTCTATTATAAACCCGTATTATAAGGTTTCTAGATCTTTCACCAATTATCAATTGCATTCAATAAAGTTTGTTTGTCAAGTTAATTTTATGATGTTTCAAAAGTTATGCATTCTCTCTTTTGTGTTAGGAGATAATTATTCTGTTCTATTATAGAGTATTTAATTTTATTTATTATGTGCTTCCAAATACCATCCGAAGCAATGAGTTCTCCAATACAGTTTCATGTAGAAATTTAGTATGTTAGGTAGAGAATTCAAATATGAACTATACAGCAATATTACTGAACTCTGTATTAATAAAAGCCTATACAGTATGTATTTTTTTACATATGGCTTTTTATTCAACCTTGTATTTGTGATCTATGTCCATATTGTCTACATAGTAGAGGGTCATTATTTCTCATTCATTACATGAATATACCAAAATTCATTTATCTCTTCTTTTTTAATGGTCATGTGGGATGTTTCTAATTTAATGCTGTATCAGTAGTGCTGCTATGAGTATTTATGTGCCTTTGTACATAGATTTGAGACTAGAATTTCTGTTGACTGCATACCTAGAAGGAGAATCGCTGGATTACTTAGTGTGGATATATTGCCCAAGAGCTTTCCAAAGTTGCTGAGCAAGTTCTACTCCCAGCACAGTAGGGGTGAGATGCTATATTAGTTAGGATTAACTAAATATAAAAGCAGTATCTTCAAACACATAATATCTCTAATACAAAACAGAAATTTATTTTTTGCTTATTTAACCATATTGGAGAAATAAATAGAACAGTAAAATAAAACTTCTCCAGTAACACATTCAGGCTGATGAAGTGTCTGAGTGACTTTTAAGGTATCCTTGAGTATCTGTTTTTATATAAATTATATGCAATAAAACAGAAAAATGAAAAATAGAGCATGAACGTTAAACAGCATAATTTCAGGTTCAATGACATAAATATATTTTTATATAAAGGTATAGAATTCATTGTTTTGTTGCCTATAGCATTTTATAGTAAAAGTCTTCAAAATCAGATGAATCACATTGAGGCCCCAATCTTAGTATTTACTAGCTAGGTAACCTTGAGGTTTTCGGGTTTTCAGATTAAGGTACTAGGGGCAAATAATATTTCTTAGATATTACTTCAGGATGACAATATTTATTTCACAAACTCTTATAATAATTAATGAGATAATTATATGGACTATTGGAAATTTTAAAACCATAGACAGATAATTTCTCATATCCTTTGTGGAACCAAGGAGGCATACATACATAACACAACCATATAAATATTACAATTTTTCATGCTTATATTTTCTGATTGTTCTAGCCAGTGTTTTAGTAAGAATGGAAAAGAAATGTGAATTTGTCTTAAAAAATGAAGTTTTGTAATATTAAATTGTCAATAGTTTATTAAAAAATGTAAAAAAAAAGCAGGTTAAGATCAATGATTGATTATAGTTCATGGGCTGATAGAGCCTATATTAATTTGCCATGTTTTAAAGATTTCTCATATAATGAAAGGAGGGTGAAATTCAACAAAATGAGGTAAATGATCTTCAAGGAGATACACATCATGGACACATGGGAATGTAACTGAATGTATATGTCCATGGGTGAATGGCGTGATGGAGAAAGGTGAGAGAGAAAGACATTTGAGATTTCCTACTTTCTTTTCAATTTTAGAGTCTAACTGAAAACAATTTTCTCTACAGTAAGCTTTAAGTAAAAATCAGTTTTGGATTGTGTTGTATGTGTTATGTGCCTTTGAGTCGGCTTCAACTCCTGGCAACTCTGTATGAATGATTTCCACAATGCCCTGTCTTCGACAGCCCTGCTCAGCTTCTGTAGACTCATGCCTATGGCTTCTTTTATGGAGTCAATCTATCCCATATTTGGTCTTCCTCTTTTACTACTCCCTTCTATTTTTTCCAGTATTATTGTCTTTTCAAAAACAAAAAACAAAAAACAAAAACCTACCTTCTCATGATGCAGCCAAAGTAGGACAAGCTCAGTTTTGTCATTAATGCCCTCCAGGGATGTTTCAAGCTTAATTAGTTCTAGAACCCATTTGTCTGTCTTTCTAGTGGTCCAGCATATCTACAGAACTTTTCTCCAATACCAGATTTCAAATGAATCAACTTTTTTTTTTTCCTATCAGCCTTCTTCACTATCCAACTTTGGCATCTACACATAGTAATTGGGAATTTGCGGGGTGGATGATCTTAGCTTTGGTATCTATGATTGTGTTTTTAATCACTTTACCAAGGGGGTTTGAAGCTCTGCCTGAAATGTTTTAATGCTCAAACTAAAAGATATTATTTTTGTAGCTTAAACTCATGAGGTCAATTAATGCCTTTCCTCTAGACAGACACTTTGAACATTAGCATTAGCATAGCTGTCCTTAAACAATCAAATTTAGCCCACAGTGTAAAAAACTGTTGATGGCTAACAAAGCGCAATGTTCAGCTGCTACCTGAAGGCAGGATTCAGAACTGCCATATCAACACATAACAATGTCTTTATTTTTGGAACAGTTGTGTTACTTAAAAACCAAAAACTTTCATTTCTATCATTTTAATATCTAGATTAAATGTATGGTTAGTCAAAATCTGAATATATTATTCAGTTATATATGTGTGTGTAACTCAGTAAATTCTTGTAATGTGTATGTAAAATTTAATCTGAGAGGAATAATTGATTAGGAAATAGTGAACAATTAATAATAAGAGATGGCTAACCTCAACTGATGAACCAAAATTCATTTAAATTTATTAGCTACTTTGTAGTCACTATGCAAGGCCTCCCTAAGGGAATAACGCAAATGGAATCTGCCACTATTACATGCAGAACATAGATATAGATAGATGGACAGATATGTAGAGAGATAAGAGATATACAAATTTTGTATTCTATTGAAAATTTATATTTCCTTCTTTTTCAGTGAGATATCCTCTGCCTAAAGGTGTAAATTATGTTTTCTTAGTAGTAACCTACTACTAAAAATTTATTCCAAAAAATCCTTTATATTGATAAAATATCTAATCAATAAACAATAATTAAGGTCCTCTAAACAATCTTCCCATATGTCAAAGTTTTTGGAAATGTGCATTATAAATGGCTTCCTAATAAGAATAACTTCTCTGTGATATTTAGAAGTAGAAGTCACAGGTAAACAATCGAGAGAACTAGAACATTTTACTGCAGAATCCACATCTAGAGGAAAGGCATCCATGGAAATAAAACACCTATAGAGATTGGAAAACAAACAACTTGAGGAAACCAAGGATCCAGATTAAATATCGCGATGCCAGACATGATAACAAAGAGAATAAATTTTTTTATCTTCTAATTGAAGTATTTTGTCCATTTATATTCTATGTAATTATTAATATATTAGGATTTTGATCTGGACTTTTATTATGTGGTTTCTGCTTTTCCCACTTCTTTTTTTTTTGTATTTTTTTCTCTTTTCTCTTCTGTCTCTTTTTTGATGAGCAAATTATTTTTTTATTTAATTTTACTTTCCCACTATACAATGTTAGTATTATATATTTTTTATTATCGTTTTAGTAGTTATATTCTATATAATCTTGCCTTATTAACTCTCATATAAATGAGTATGCATGTTCCTTTTTGACAAAAAAATAATAGGCAGTTACAAGAGGTACTTTAAAAATCAGGGTACAGAAAGTTTGAAAGTAAAAGATGAAATAGTACATGTAAGCAATAACTAAAAAGAAGTTGGTGTAGCTCTACTGATTTCAGAATACTGATTATTTTGTGAATGAGATGACTGCTAGAGGGCACAGATGGGCTTTGAGGTAATGTCAATGTTTCCTAAGTTGGATGTTATTTATACAAATCTATTAGCTTTGTCAAAATAAATGGAGCTATACTCCTATTATTTATAGTTTATATATATGTATATATATATACATATATATACATACATATTATATCTAATATTTAATTATAACAGAAAAAATATATATCTATATATAAAATAGATATTTTGTAATTCAATAAAATATACTTTAAAAATGAAATGGTACTTGGCACCCATTAGAATAGAAAAAAAAGACAGATAATATCAAATTTGAAGAAAAAGTAGATCAACTGGAAGTCTTTTATACTGCTGGTAAAAATGTAATTTGGTGAACCACATGAGAAAACTGCTTAGCACTATCTTTAGTATAAAATTAAACAGACATATATCCGACAACCTAGCAATTTCGTTTTTACATTTGCTTGAGGATGGATATACATTATAAGCCATGCACAAGAGTGTGCATAACAGCACTCTTTTAATACAATCAAAATAGAAGCATCTCAAAAATATCAACAATAGACAAATTAGCTGTGATATATTCATACTTGCAACAACTATGTTGCATTTTTGTAATAGTATACAGAACAATTAGGATATCATTATTACAAATAAATCTCACGAATATAATGTTGAATGAAAGATGCCATATAATGGAGTTTAATGACAGGCAAATGAATCCATAGAGCTATCTCATTTTGAAGTCAGAACAGAGGTTTCCTTAGGGTAGGGGAATTTGTGATTGGAAGAGAGAAAATTGTAGAGGAGAGCTTTTACAGTACTGGTAATTTTCTATTTCTTGATCTGGGAAGAACTTTTATGAAAGTATTCACTCTTTACTTCATTGAGTTTTACACTTAATGATGTGTGTGTGTGTGTGTGTGTGTGTGTGTGTGTGTGTGTGTACCTTCAATAAATATATTAACACAGCCACATAGTACAATTCAGAATTTCAATGAAATATGTATTAGCTATCCCTTTTAAATTAGAAAGTGAAGGAGTTGATAGAAGTATATATATGTAACTTATCTTTACTCAAAAAAGAAATTAAACATATATCTGGAAAACAATATGGTGTAAAAGAAGTACAAACTAATCAAACTTGAATATTTAAGTAAATTAAAACAAGGAAGGATACCAGTGGACCACTGGAAAGTGAACTTAGCACCATTTAACAATTAATAAAGTATTTTTAAATTATTAAAATCATTCATCACAAGCATTATTTGAGCACCTATAATGTACAGTATTTATTAGAAACACAAAAAATGTTTGTGACATCAAAAAACTTGAAGTTTATTGGGAAAGCTGACATGTAAACAGGCAACTACAACGCAATGTTTCTATTGTTATTAAACCAAATGGACAAGATAAAATATGCATATATAATTGCAGAATAATGACCATTGGGACCTCAAGAAATCAAGATTTGAGAGAGAATGTAGCTTTTTTCACATTTTTAAAAGGAGTAATCAGAAGTTACAGCATTCCAGGAAAAAGGAATAGCAGAGAAATTTGAGAATGAAAGAATGTTGCATGAAAGAATTGTAATAAAATAACTATGTAAACATGAGCATGAAGAAAAATAGTAAATATAATGTCAGTTTATGTGACTTTTTAAATACCTATGGAAACATATTTAACATCACTTTCTGTTTATCAATGATACAAATTAGATAATATTTTAAAATGTATATAAACTCTATTTTAGCTAGATTGTTTATCTCTGTAATCAAAATAATCTAGAGAATTCTGTGAGTTGTTTCCCAGTTCTGATATTTCATGCAATGGAAACAACTTTCCAATTTATTGAAAATCTGTAGAAAATTCAAAAACAACTACTTTAATTAGTGGTTCCCCATAATGACAGTCGTCAATGTACATGGGAATCAGAACAAATATCTAATCCAACATTCAACAAATATTACTTAGAGGATAACGATGATGACCAATGATAATACTGGCAATAAAAACAACTTTTAACTGGGAGTTTACTATACTCTAACTACCCTTTTCTGAGAGTAGAATTTAGAGATGCTGAATATCTTGCCAAAGTTTACATTTAGTATTCATAGGGTCAATTTTTGAATCCATATTTTGACACCATAGCTAATGCTTTGAGTTACATTTTTATGTGCCAGACACTGTGCTACTTTTGTACCTGGACTATGATCTCCTAAAGCTTCTTTCACAGAGCCTCAGATATTTAAGATATACCATTGAAAAAGGCCTTTTTAAACTAATTTTGGAAAATATTGCATACTTCAAATCCCCCATTTGCATAGTCGTAATGCACCATATCATATTAAAGCCTCTGTCATGTATTTAGTTAAAAAGCCTTTTAAATAGTTAAACCTAGACTTGCCCCAATTTTTTGGCCACAAGATTATTTGCATTATTTTTTAGCATGGTAAACCCTAAGCCCCTAACAAATAAAGAAAAAGCTCTTTTAGAAGTCAAGGTTGAGGATTCTAATCTCAAATTTTGTGACTATCTAGACCCGCAATTTGGTCTCTGACCCTGCTGGAGTGACTAGGCTGGTTTGTGGTTTAAACTATGACTCTGCCTACTTGATGAACTGCATTCCCACTGCACTGTCCATTTCACCACAAAACTTCTTTTACTAGTTTATATTGTACACTCCAAGGTAAACTAAGGCATTGGCTAATGCCTTGTGACCCACACTCCCCTAATGAGCATGTCGTATGACTCCAGCCATTGGCATAACCTGTGACTCTACCTGCTGACCAAGAGTCCACTGAACCAATTGATTGTTCTTATCTCACAACCTCACTTGGTGACTACTGAGTCAACCAACGCTTGAAAGTCCAGTTGCCCCTGCCAATCAGAAAATGAATGACATAAGTATATAGCCTTGTTTCCCTGACAACCCACCCCTTTGATCATCAGCTCCTTGCAAGTCTCACTTTTAAGACACTTGCCAATTTTTTTCAAATTCAGACCATGTTGTGTCTTTGATTCATGCTGAAGGCTTGCTTTAATTTGCATATCAGATTGTAATAAAACTCTCTTTAATTCCCCAGAAGAGTCCTGTGAAACTTTTGTTTACAAGGTAAAATGATTAAGTAACACTTTAAACTAGAAATGCATGTTTGCAAAGGTTATTTATACTCTCATCCCAATTATGTAAAAAACAAACAAACATGTATATAATGTATAAAAGCATTTGAATAAATACAACTATATATAGGAATGTTTGTGTGTATATACATATACACAATAATGGCACAAATTTATAGTAGTATGTGCTGGACACTATTTTGTGAACTTTTATATCATTATATTTAATAGTTATAACAACTCTCTAAGGCTGTTTATTATCCCAATTTTATCCCAAATTATTATCATCCCAGTTCTACAAATGAAGAAAGCAAGAGATAGATTTGAACCAAAGCTACATCCTTAAAATGAACCAACAATCTATCCCTTTTTATATATTCTAAACTTTTGAAAATTTACATATATTAAAATGTCTAACAGAAATAAAAGTTGTGAGAAAAATTAATAATAAATATGCCATATGAGCAATTTAGAAAATAAATTAAAATTTTAATGAATAAAAATAATCTCTATAATAAAATATAGATAAAATACAAGATGCCAGATTTTAAACATTTTATAGAGCATTTAAAAAATTCAGATACAATAGCATAAAATGTACAAATATTAGGTTTAAAATATATATGTCCATATACTTTAAAAGGAACAGAATATATCACTCCAAAATATGACTCTTTGGCCTAAAGATTATTTTGAGCTTTTTTTTTTTTTTTTAAGAAACTGTAGACATGAAAGCTCTGAATACAGAATTTACCCTTTTGTAAGAGACATTTACATTTATAAGAGAAATCTCCATTTGTAAGGGTGTCTCCCTCTCTATACCAGGAAGAGAAAGATCATTCTAAATCTCTGGAAACTCTTACCAATGAAAAAGGCAGGAACTTTAATCAACATAACAAATATACTCTTTTACTGTACTTTACCTGATAACCTCCCATAACTGGCTTCCACTCCACCAACATCTTTCCTTTTTCTTTAGAAGGAGACAGTATTTAAGGTGGTGGCTTGGGTCATTTTGAAAAATAACTCAGTTTTTATGGGTATCTCTCATGGATACAGAAGGTCTACATGTTATTAAATTTCTGTTTGTTTTTCTCCTGTTAATCTGCCTTTTATTCTAACAGGGGTGGGGAGGTAGAGGGAGGGGTGTCTCAGCCAAGAACCTTGAAGGGTAGAGGAGAAAATTGTTTATTCTCTCCAACATACCGACACTGCAGTAAAGTTATAGAGCATTAACATCACCCTAAAATGTTACATCTTTTCCCAGTCCATTCTCTTCCCAATTATAGGCCCTCACTATTCATTTTGAAATCTTACTTGTAGTTTTTGCCTGTTCTCAAACTTCATATAAATACAATTGTAAACTGTGTACTCTTTTATGTCTGTTTAACTTTGTTCAACATGATGTTTTTAAACTGTTTCCACATGTTTGTGTGTGTGTGTCGGTATCTTGTTATTTTCTGTTGCTGAGAAATATTCCTCATATGAATGAACAACAATTTGCCTATTCATTCTCTGTTTGTTGGACGTTTGGGTTGTTTCCAGTTTGAGGCCATTATAAATAAAGTTAGTATAAGTATTCTTGTACAAGTGTTTAAGCAAAAATGTTTTAATTTTTTGTGTGTAAATTCCTGAGTGAAGTTGCTAAGACTTTTCCAAACTGTTTTCCATAGAATTTTACATTTCAACTAGTAATATGTGAGAGGTTTAGTTGTTCACTATCCTATTTATCATCTGGTATTACTTGTATTTCAGATATACTATTAGAAGTGTAGTGGAATCTCATGATTCTAATTTTTATTTCTCTAATATCTAATTATACTGATCTTTTCATGAGCTCATTGTTTATTTGTATATTGTTTGTGTGTGTGTGCACATGTGTGTATGTAGTGTCCAAATAACTTATCCGATTTTAAATTTAGATGATGTGTCTTTTTATTATATGAAGTAGAGAAGCTTATGTGGGACATACATAATATTCTGTCATTACACATGATGTCTGATAAAGAATTTTTCTGTCTTCTACCAAATTGAAGTACTTTCCTTGTATTCCTAGTTTGCTTAGTTTTTAACATGAAGAAGTGTTGATTATCATCAATTTTTTTTCTGTGTCTACTGGATAAGCAGAAAGGTTTTTTTTGCATGCTACCAGTTTCAAAATTACAATGATCAATTTTGAATACAAAGTAAATCTTGAATTCCTGTAAATCACCACATTTAGTCAAAATTATTTTTTATTTTTATATCTTACTGGATTTAATATATTAATATATTTTTAGGGATCTTTGTATCTATGTTTATGAAGATTATCTATGATTTTCTTTTCTCATAAGTTTTTGGCAATATCTAGTGGTAGTCTTATGATGACTCATAATAAATTGGTAAATGGTCCAACCTAAGTTTTCTAAAATAAATAATACTCATTTCTTTACTAAATATTTTTAAAATTTTCTAGTAAAGATACCTTGGCAGGGTGTGTTGTTTTTGTAACTGTATTTTAAAAACTGAAAATAAAAGTTAACATAAAAGATTTTAAAGCTGTTTATAGAACAATAAATAATGTTCTGTGAGTGGGTCAAAGAATGAATCATAAGAAAAAAATGAGGAAAGTTTAAATTGAATGATAAAGCACACACAATATATCAACATATATGAAATGTAGCTAAAGCATCGAAAAGAGAAAATTCTATGCTTTAAGAGCATATATTAGAAGATTAAAGAAAGATTAAAATTCAATAATTTAAAATTCTAATCAAGAAACAATGAAAAGAAAGGCACATTAAACCTAAGTAAGATGAAAATAAGAGAAAAAAATTAGTGAAATAGAAAACAAACAACAGAAAAAAATAACTATCCATAAATTGGCCCTCTGAAAAATTTTAAGAAAGTTGATAATCCCTAAAAGACTGATAAAGAACAAAAGAAAAACAAAACCGTACATTGCCAATATCAAGAATGAAAGAAGGGATAATATCCTGGATTCTTTGGACACTAAATGCCCAAGAAGGAGATATTGTGAATGAATTTATTCCAACATTTTAAACAGTGTAGTTGAAACATACAAAGCTCTTGAAAGTAATACAAAAAATAAATGGATACATTAAATAATCCTCTATTTATTATATATATGTAGGATTTCTAATGATTTGTGCTTATAGTTTCAATCAACTGCTAGATTCACTGTTTACCAATTCTTATCATTTTCATATTTAAATCTATACACATTTTTATAAAAACTATACAAAATTCTTTGTTTTGTATTCTAATATTTCAACTTTCTCTAGGTTTGTTTCTGCTGATTTTTTCTTGAATATGTTTTTTTGCTTCTTCACACATCTTTATTTTATTGTATAATAACAGAATGATAATGGCAATTGATGAATACAGTTATGTCATTGTTTTTGTTATTTTTCTTCTAGTTAGGAGCTCTGCTCTATGTGTTGATGCTAAAGTGAGAAATTAATAATTCAAATTTCACCAAGTTTTAAGTAAATATGCTATAGAGCAACAACTTTAAGAAGATCAAACTCACTTTTATTAGCGTAACTCCTGTACAAATGTGCCACTTCTGCTGCTCTTTGGGCCATCTCTGCTTCTGCTGTTGCTACAGCTATCAAGTGGCTAGTGTTTGGGCCTGGAACCTGGAGGGAGGTGAATAGAAATATTGTGTTTCAAATCAATGATTCTAAAAACCATGAAATAGGCGAGACCCTAATTTCTTTATGCTTTCAGTCCTATCTTCACTTGCCAATTCTCAGCAGAAATTTGGGGAGTAGGGTTGGGAAATTTCTATTTTGAGTCGATAAATTTTTAGTTTCCCAGATAAATTAATCAATCCCTCCTGCCTACTCATTACCAGTAGCTCCACTGATCTCTTCTCCACCCACAAGGTTTTCTGCCCCTGGAAGGCCTTCACTTCCATCAGCTTTTGCAACCGGAAGCTAACATGGCTTGCTGTAAACTTAAGAAGGGCTCCACTTGCTAGCTAGTAATTATTCAAAACTTTAGTGTGCCCACTGCTCATAAATAATCATATAGATTTAGTGCTAACATTTCTTGGTCTTCTCTTTCTTTCCTCATCCTCAACTGGAAATGGAAATCTAATCCATTTTTTCAGCTACCTTCTGCATTTTACAGAACACACACACACACACACACACACACACACACACACACACACACAATACTAGAGCTAGTCTGTAGTGCATTGAAGTTTTCTTTTGCTTTCCCATAATTTCAAATGTCTCAACCAAATTCTTCATTTGAAAAAAACAATGTTTTCAATTCTTTATCTGTATTTCAACATGGAAATATTTAATATTGATTATATTTTTATACTGTCACTCTTAATAGTTATATAATTCAATATAATTGATATATATCTTAATAGATATATAAATCTGGACTCTATTTACTGAAATAAGAATGCTTTTGTAATCCTCTAAAAATCATTTGACAGTATTAAACATTAAAACATGTTTATCAAGCTTTTTTCCCAGAATTCCTTCTTATTTTTCTATATGAAGATTCCAGGATTAGTTTCAGATTAGTTTTTTATACCAAATGATGAATTTTCTCAGAGAAAATGTTGATTATGATAAACAATGACATTAATTGTTCAAGAGTTTTTAAAAGTTTATCTCAGATAAATATTCAGAATTATTTTACTTATATATTGCACTCTTCTAGGGCACTTATATACTCCAACAACTATGTGCTTTTGAACAAAATTTTTGACTGATGGAAAATGGCAGCACAGAATATCAAAACCAAGAATTCAAAAAATTCTTAATAGACTTCACAATTTTACAAAGTCCTATTTTTTTAAATATAGCCCCTATTTATTGCTTTTAAAAGTATTTTAGCAATTCATTTTCACATTAAATAAACTTTCTATACCTTGATAAGACAACAACCCAAACCCTTTCCATTTCTTCTGATTATGAAGAAATAAACACAAATTAAATATGACTGAGCAGAAGATGGAATAATCAGGGACTATATTACTATCTTAGAGCCAATATATTGGCCCTAGACTAACTATAATAAATCCATCTTGTGAGAAATTTACAGAAGCCACATTTTAAATAAATAATCAGCTGAATATACTTCTTAAATGATACAAATATTTTAAAATACTGCTGAATTAAACATATGGAAAATTTCATATCCTTTTATCTACTGTAAAATTTGAAATTGTCTTTTTGGATCAGTGAGTTATTGAATGCTCTTTCACTCCTGAGTCCACATTGAATTAAAATTATGTCGGCTTTAAAGAACAACCAATTTAAAATTATGATAAAAATTCAGTTTTGGATTTTGACTAACAGTAAGATCTCTTACCTTATTTTAAAAAAAGTAATATTTATGCAACTTTTGAATGTACAAAATAACCTGTTTTTCTCATAAGGGTAGAATATCTAGACTATATTTAACATATTTCATTCTTTTTGAGAGAAAGAAGACCTTTAATAACATAGTCTCAAACATTTGATTTTAAAAAAATGAGAGAAGAAATATATTACAGAAGGATGTTTGGATTTTACTCTCAACATGAAAAGTGCTTGGAAATTGTCATTCATGTCCTTACTATAAGGAAAAGCTAAATGAATTGAAAATCAATGACTTCTCCTTGCACATATCAGAGAAATGAGGTTGCTAAGCAAACATCATTGCAAAATTAAGAGAGATAAACAAATCAGCCAGCCAATCTACTTTTTGGGGCAGATGTCATTGAACCCATACCTTGTTGGGACACCTCAGTGGTAATTTTGACTCATTATTGAAGGATGAGTATGGATTAGTATGAGGAGAGAGGCCCCTGTGAAGCAGTTTTTTGAATACTTCCCAAATTTCCATATATTTTTTTCTCCAGGAACCCTTCAGGATTCTCATGATAAAGACTGAGAAAAATCCTTTAAGGCTCTGGAGGACAAGGGAAAGTCTACATATAATGAAATACAATATGTGCTTTCCTCATAACAAAGACTTAGAGTCCAGGGTTAAAGACTTAACCAGAGTCTTATCACATTTGAGGGAGAGTGTTTCTCTCTGTCTAATATTTTTTTTTCTCACTTAAGATGGGGAAACAAAAATATACCACTAGAGAAATTCTTGCAAAGGTCATAAAAGTATATAGGCTTATTAAAAGACTGAGATTTAATTATAACACTATAGAATGTCCCCCTTCCCTCACACCTTAAAAGTTAAACAAGACTCTGGTAGAATAACTGGAGATTACAACTGAAAATCCTGTAAGAAGCATATACTCTTTGAGAAGGAGTACTTAGAGAAGTCAAAAGACAAAATTAGGAACAGTAGAGGAATTTGAACCCATTGACAGCTAGTTATAACAAACTAAATATAGCTCAACTCCTAGCAAAATTACTCACATTAAAGATCTACTTACCCCAGTGCCTATTACTAACAAAACATGGCTGGCTTTCAAAAAATAAACTAAAAATAAAAAAAACAAAAAAACAAAAAAAAAAACAAGGCATGGCAAAAGGCAAAAAAAAAGTATGTCTGAAGAGACAAGAGATCATCAGAACAAGACTCAGTGACAATGCAGATTTTATAAATATCAGACAGAGAATTTAAAACAATAATTATTAAGATGTTAAGGGGTCTGACAGAAAATGTAGACAACATGAAGAACAGATGAGTAATGTAAGCAGAGAGATGAAAGCTCAAAGAATCAAAAGTAAATGCTAAAATCAAAAGAATTATAACAGAAATGAAGAATGTATTTGAGGAGTTCATTAGTAAACTAGACATGACTAGAGAAAGAATCAGTGAGATATGCAACAGTTCAAGGGAAATATTTTAAGCTAAAATGTCATGAGAAAAGGAAAAAAATACAAAGCAGAACATTCAAGAACTGTGAGATAATTTCCAAAGTTGTAACATACACATAATTGGAATCCCAGAGGGGAAGAGAGAGGAAAATAAATATCTGAAGCAGTAGTAGTCAAGAAATATTAAACCATAATGACATGAACCAAACTGCAGGTCCAGGAAGTTCAGAAATATTTAGCATAATTATCATGCCCAAAATGCAACAATTAGGCATATTCTACCTGCAGAAAACCAAAGATGACAAATCTTGAGAGAAGCCAGTGGGCAAATACATTATCTGTAGAAGTTCAAGGATAAGAATTATAGTTTATCTCTAGTACAAAATCATATAAGTAAGAAGAGTTGGATAAACTATTTAAAGTTTTGAAAGAATAAAAGCATCAACTTAAAATTCTACATCTAGCAAAATTATCCTTCAAGTGAAGGGGAAATAAAATTTCAGCAGACAACCAAAAACTGAGGAAATTCATGCCAGCAATCCCACCCTGTCAACATGTTAAAAAGAAGTTCTTCAAGGAGAAAGAAAATAATAAAAGTCAAAAATTTGCATCTGCATAAGGAACAGAAATATGTCAGAGAAGGGGAAAATAGAATGTTTTATTTTTCTTATTCTATGTTGATTTAAACTATTTAAACTACATTGATCTATAACTATCTGTTTAAATTAATAATAGCAAGAATTTATTGGGTGAATATACTGGATAAGGATAAGTAAAATGAATGATAGCAATGTTATAAGAAATGAGAAGGAGGCATTGGTAATATTCTGTTAAGAAATCTTACCATGTGAAGTATTACGGTGTCATTTAAAGGTTACCTTATATTAGTTTAAAATATATATTGGGAACTAGCTAAAAATATATATATTTGTATGCTAAGAGTGATTTTGGGTTTGATAATAAATATAACCTAAAAAGCTTGATCTGCAAAGTAAAAAAACTGATAAGCTGAGCTTTATTAAAATTAAAAATTCCTATCCTATGAAAGACTCTAGCAAAAGAATGAAAAAAAAAACAACAAGTAATAGACTGGAAGAAAAGATCTGCAAAACACACATCTGATAAAGGACTGATATCCAAAATATGCAAATAACTCTTAAAACTCAATGACAAAAAAAACCTAATTAAAAATGGAAAAAAGATATAAACAGAAACCCCAACAAAGATATACTGATGGCAAGTAGCATATTAAAAGATGCTCAACATGATTTGTTACAGAAATGAAGGTTAAAGCAATAGTGAGCTATCACTGTATTCCAATTTGAATGGCTAAAAATCACAGACTTAATTCCAAATTCTGGCAGCATAATAACAGCTCTTATTGCTGGTGGGAATTTAAAATGGTACAGCCATACTGGAAGACAACTTGCAGCTTCTTACAAATCTAAACATAGTCTTCCCATGCTCTCAAGCAACCATGCTCCTATGTATTTAATATCCTAAATAATATGAAAACTGTATCACCTAAAAACCTACACATAAATGTTTATGGCAGCTCCTTCATAATCACCAAAATTGAGAGCAGCCTTAAATAGGTTAACTGATAAACTGTGGTACACTCATACAATAGACTATTATTCCATAATAAAACAATAGCACTATCAAGCTATAAGACAAAATACTTATTGCTCTGTGAAATAAATTTATCTGAAAATGCAACATACTGTATGATTCTAACCAGATGACATTATGTGAAAGGCAAAACTATAGAAACAGTAGAAAGAGCTTTGCTACCAGAAATGAGGGGAGAGGAAAGAGGTTTGAATAGGTAAAACACCAGGGATTTTCTAGGAAATTGAAACTATCAGTATGACATTGTAATGGTAAATACATGCATTTTTCATTTGTCAATATCAGTAGAATTTTCAAGCATAAAGAGTAAATCTTAATTTATACAATTTTTTAAAAAATGCTATGTAGGAAGTAGAAAGATTACAGAATGGAATGAAGAATGTGACAAAAAATATAACTATTAAAATGTGTGGATGAGGGGAAATGTGCTTAACTAAGTAACTTTGGCAATGAAAGGAGACTATAAGGTTAAAGGCAAAAAAAAACTGTATGTAAGCACAGTACTTCAGTTAATAAGGTTTTTTTCCCCACAGCGGTACAGGTTACTCATTCTGATAACAATATAACATATGTACTGCAAATGAACAATTAAGTAAATTGATGAACAATTAAGTAAATCAGTGTTTGAGCAGGAGTTTACAGATGAACAAGATGAAAGGCTAGAATGAACCATGTCGTAATGTATTTAGTTGAAGACATCAGTATGAACTCATGTGCAGCTTAATATAAATATGCATAGTTACTTATAGAAATATTTATAATTATGTGTATGTACACAGGCTATACTTCCTTATTGTCAGCCGATGGTGCCTAGGAGCAAAGACTCCTCAACAGCAACAAGCAAATCGAGCATCTGTATCTTGGTTTCTAATATTTTCCAATGAAAGGAATTACATTAATCAATTAAAATATTAATCAATGTTCACTAATAATATCCACTTATTACACAATATTAGTCAAAATCACAATGCTGTATTTTATTTTGCCAATGTTCTCAGAAAAATTGATTTAATCGTGTTTTTAAAGGTATACTTTTCAAGAATAAAAAGATAGTTTTTTCAAGAACAATTCCCATAGAATTTTAAAGGAGAAATGCTTCCTTTGGGAAATTGAGAAATGCTTCTTATCTAATAGTTGGGTTCTTCCCAAAATAGCTGAGGTCAAATGGAAAAGTTCTGTAAAAGATATAGGCATGTGGCATGAATATATTGCATTACTCCACTATGAAAGGTATTTTTTAGTTGCTCTATTGAAAAGCTTCTTACTTACTAATATAAATTGAAAAGAGCTGTAGAAGACAGGGCTCTAGATCTCTACTATAAATTGATAGAGCTCATGTCTCAGGCTAGACTACCCGATTAGGGATTGATCAACTGAGATGGAGACAATAAGACAGCACTAGGAATAGCAGAGAAATGTTTACCCTTAGTTTGCTCACCATATATAAGATAGAAGCTCAAATCAACCCCACAGTCTGAAAACCAGCATACCAAAGGAACAGGACACAGGTAGTTATGCTATATAAAAAAATATATTAAATATGCCCAATATAAAAATAAGAGGTTTTCGTGTACTCGTGAATGGAGAATTACCTACAAAATTTTTAGCCTAAAGATGTTGTTGATACTGGATGCAACTTGCATGCAGTACCTCAAGTGATCCTCAAAATCTTACTTGCCCTCGGCTTTTGAACTTTCAGTTCTTGAATAACTTGTACTGCTCCCTTCGCAGCTGGGATATTCCTATGTGACTATCTTTTCCTGCAGCAGTAGAACATTTTTCTCTGTTGTTCCCTAAGCCTTTCAACTATTTCAAATATCTACTTCAGTTATTCTCTCACACATGTAGGTCTAAAAGTATTTATTGGTTCAAAATGCTTTCATATCTATATTTACGCCTATTTTTTCCCTTAATATAATTCTTTAGACTGTTTTCTTGCAGAGTATCACACAGTAACAGAGTTGAGGTCAGTGGATTCTGAATTCACATAAGAACCCATTTTCACCCTCCCTGAGCAATGAGTACTTCTTTTCTCATTCATATACATCAAGCCTCAAACCCAAACTGACTCAAAAAAAAATATTTTTCAAGTGCAATTGCTATGTCTTTGTTTCACTTCAGTCTTTCTGCTGATCATTTTCTGATAGATAGAAGTATATTTTTAAATCTCTGTTTGTGTCTCATGCCCGCTACATAAAGTTCCAAACAATAATTTCTTATTATTTGATTTATAATTATTGAGTTTTATTTTTCTATTTTGACTCAAAAAATATACATATACTCAAGATAATATTCATGTATGTACAATATCAGAAGAAATCAATTTATATCAGAAGAAATCAATTTTATCTTTATTTATGGATTAATATATACCAGTCCACAGTGTTTCTATAACAGTATAAGTTTCCAAAACACATCATTATTAACAGGGTTTATTAAATAAACTTGATACCCTGTTTTGTTTTGGCAAGGAGAGGGAAGAGGTAATATCAGGATCCTGGGGACATGTTCAGTATATCCAATACCTATACATTTACTTCTTGGGCCTAAAATGTAATTCTGAATGAGATAAATGGTATCAAAATTTGAGCTTGCTTATTTAATGCCTAGATAATAGTGCCCAAACCTAACAAGAAATGATCAAAACCCATGACACTCAGCTTGGCCTATAATTCTGGCTAAAAAATATAATAACGAAAAGTAATCTGATGTAGCACAAACTGCCATACTAACATATCCTAAAAATCCAGTATACAGCAATCTGTTTATATGAATTGAGCTTTATAAGCTTTTCCTCAAAAATATTTACTTACCTCTGTATTGCTGTGAGTCCAAGCAGCTCTAACCACACAGGGCAAGGGCATACACAGGAGGTTTACCAACAGCCCTCATGCCGTGGCTCATGTGCTAGCTCCACGCATGCATTTTTATCAGTTCCAAGCCAATAAAATGGTGGGTTGTAGATCTACATGTTTGTTTATTCTTTTCTTTTTCTAGGTTTTACCTTGTATAAAAGGGACAAAGGAAGCCACGGGAAATCAATTATTAGCTTTACTAGTGGTATTCTAACTCGACCGACTTTTTAAGACATTATGACTAAAGAAGGGACCAGACTATTTTTGTTATGTATATTTATGTTTCCACATGTATTCATGGTATATGGTCATGGTCCAAGCCTGAAACACCAATGAGACTCAGATCTGAGTTTTCTGAGCTTGAATAGGTCCCATCACACAAGGAGACTACTGTATTTACATTACTCAGTGGCTATCTCTCCAAAGGATGATCTCATCTATCTTAAAAAGAGACCGTTGTTTTATACAAGGCTAAATTTTGGCTATAAAATATATGTTAGAAATCAGTTATACATTTTTTCTCCTGAACATGTTATATTCCTGGGTTAATGTAAGATCCAGCATTTTTTAATGAGTTAAATATAAAGAAGATCAGGAAGAAGACAAATAGAACCACAACTTGAATGTAAAACATAATAGTACTCTAATTCTCTAAGATATATCTTTCAATATGTCACTGCTATTGAAAATGAAAAACAGAAAAAATGTGGAGTCCCTCAGAAAGCTGATTAAATGTTTACAGTAAACACTGATGACTTACAAATGCTTTAATGTACTATTTATTCTAAAAAAGTACAAATAATTCTCTATATAATTTTTATACTTTATAGATCAGTTATCTCTGGGTGCAATTTTCCTAATTGCAGACTTAAAGAGAAAAATATGGGTTTGAGCTACTGCTATGTCCCTTACCAGGGCTGCCACTTTGTTCATATAACTTCATTTCTATGGACTCCATTTTCTTCATCTATGAAATGAAAGATCGGGACTGAACTCCAGGTTTCCTCCTAGCTATAAAAATCTCCAAAATGTAATATTCAATTTACTTTATGGGCAGGAAAATAAAAGATGAGTTCTGCCATCTAATCATTGTTGTGTAGCCACTAAAAATTATACGTTTTATATTTATTGCTAGGCATTGACAGTACTTTTCAGACACCTGTAATATTTACAAATAAAGAAAAATATTCAATATATAGGAAGCAAGTATTACACTAGTCATTATTATCATAAAAGTACATGACTTGGCTCTAGTATATGATCTTATGTGCTTTAAGTAAATCCTTCTTATACTATATAAAATGTTTTTTCTTTTTGTCCTTAATTTGGTGAGGGCAACAGGCCAATAACAATAAAATAATATATCCTACAGTTGGAATAAAGTGGTTTATTCATCATTTTAAAGCTGTACATGAATAAACAAACATAAATTCTTATTTTTGTATATTACCACAAGATTAATTTAAAAATTAAAAAAAATGACCGATATTATTTAAAATTACTAAACTATAGTAAAAATGTATTACATGTCTTTCAGTCTTGGCTTTTGTATTACAATTTTATTTTCTATTTGTATATTTATCTGATTAATATCATATTCCCTAAGGTTTATATTTCATGAAGGAAGCAATTTCACCTCTTTTGTTCATAGTAGTATACCCAGTGTCTAACAGCATACTCGTTATTCTAGAGATTCCCTCCAAAATTTGTTGAATTAATTAATAAATTAGCAGGTCTCTAATGGAATTCAGAGTCTTTTGAAGGACATACACAAATGACCATTAATGGCATGATCTTATAGGATGTTTAATATTATTAACAAAGAGCTATGTGAGTACAGAATAAAGGATTATTAATTTCAACTTGTTTCTAACAGCTTCTTAGAAAAGTTCGATTTTCACTTTACCTAAAATAGTAATCAGGAGTTTAGATAAGTTGAGACATTTTACATGCAGAAAATATTTCAGGTAAAGGCATAGAGGTTCAAAAAGTCCAGGATACAAGGTGAATAAAGTTAGAAATAATGCAGTTGCTGAAGAGGAGGTAGTATGAAACAAAATGTCTGAAGTTGTAAAAAAAAAAAAACAAAAAACTAAGAGTTTTAATCTCTATTATACATGTTAAGGAAAACATGGGCAATGTAAAGCTGCAGAATGAGCCTTGGTTTCCTCATCTTTGAAAGAGAAATAACATTTATCTCATTGTGATATTAAGAATTGAATGCAATATGAATGCAAAGTATGTAATATATATATCCTGGAAAAAAACAGGATCTCAATAAATGACAACTGTGATTATTAAAATATATACATTATAGAATTGTGTTTCATTATAGGAGAAAATGGAGAAAAGAATACTACATATATATATGTATATATCCCCAGCTAATGGGGATAACAAGAAGAGCTGCAAAAATAATATAATCCCCAAAACTAAGAAAAAGAAGAATGACATCTGAGACTTATAAGCATTTTAAAGCAACCTAAGGGATCTAAATCCAAGAGGATTTTGCAGTGTTGGAAATGAGTTCATTACCATAGCTAAAGAAAGAGTCTGTCAATCACAGGAGAGTTAGTCACCTGTGGAAACTGAGATGCAGATGAGTCTCGAAGGTATAAATTTGCATTTTCCTCAAGTACAATTCCAAATCCTCAGATAGGAGGGAAGTCTGGGGTAGTAAAATTACCAATTCCATTGGCTAGCCTTCCTATCATGGAAATGTATGTGTCCATTTATTTTTAGCTTAATGTCATTAAATATTGTAATTACTTAATTTTTTTTTCCTGATAGAATATATACCTGGCTCTTATATGGCTATATTTGGTATTCCCATATAGGTGTGCTTTGGGGGAAAATATGTACTGGTCATGCTGAAGTAAAAGTTTTATTTCATATTAAATAGTTTTTGTTATAATAAACTTTTTGATTGTATTTTAGTTGTTATGGATTAAATTGTGTCTCCAAGAAGTTATACAGAAATCCAAATCCCAGTCATTGTGAATGTGACCTTAATTTGTAATGGAAAATAGAGTCTTTGCAGATGTAATCAAGTTAAACTGAGGTCACAATGGATTAGGGTGGACCCTAACTCAATGGCTAGAGTCCTTATAAGAAGAGGAAATTTAGACACAAAGACACAAACAGAGAAAAAAGCCATGTGATCAGAGGCAAAAATAGGAACAATGCATGTATAAATCAGAAAACACCAAGGATTGCTGACAACCACTAGACTAGAAGAGAGTCATAGAACAGTCACTGCAGAGTCTCAGAGCTCTCCAGAGGAGCCAACTTTGCCAACAGCTTGATTTCCAACTTCTAGTCTCCAAAACTGTGAGGGATTGAATTTCTGCTGTTTTAAGCTACCATATTATGGGATTTCGTTATGGCAGCTCTCAGATACTAGCACAACAGTGAAAGAAAATAATTTATCTCCTTATGTCCTATAATTTAAAAAAATATTTTTCTGACAATTTTTTTGTTTTTTGTTTTTGGTTTTATACATACTTGATCAAACATATTTAGTGATACTTTTCTTAGACATTTTTGGGAACACATTAAAGAAGACTCATGGAAATCAATCTATTCTAAATACTTCTATTTAAAAATATGAAAATTTTTATAGTTGATTGTTAGTAGTTGCTGTGATGTGTTATCTTGGTTGCTGTATTCTCTCTTAAAAAATAATCCCAGCTTTTGTTGAAGTAGGAAATGACTCTTACATGGCTGTCTCCTAACCAGCCATGTACAAAAGAGCAATAACTGTGTATGTGTGTGTGCGTCTGTGTTTGTTGTAGAAGCTATTATATGAGAAATGTTCAGTTCTTCAGCTGCTATCTAAACTCAAGTTCTTATTGCTACTTTAGTAAGAAAGTAATGAAATATATCATCAATCTAAAGTTAAAGAAGGTGAATGAATCTAATGGGAGAATCCACATCTTTCCAGGGATCTAAGTTCATAAAAAGAGTACCCCTTGATAAGTAACAGCAGGGGATTAAAGACTGAAACAGTTTACTGCAGGCTATGAATGACCTGATCCCTTAATCCATCTGTCTTTTTATATGAGAATGCTATGCTAATTAGCTACCTAAATTGTTTCCTGATGACATTAATTTTGTGCCTTTTTGTTATTCTGGGATTTGACTTTCAATGTGATAAAAATATACTAAGGGACATTTCCAATTTAGATGGTTCTGATCCTGATAAATTCCAACACAGAAGCAATGTTGTGAGGAAATATTCATAAATAGCAAACTTAATCAATCCTGGGGATAAAGGTAGAGGACTTTGGCTTCCTATATAATCGTTCCTTTTAGCTTCTAAATCATTATGTTAACACACTTGAAATGTTAAAACATGATTCAAGGATAACTTTTACAAATGCAATTTTCATTGCTCTATTTTCTTTGGAGAAAATCACGACTTGAATATTAACATGGAGAAAGTAATGGAATAGACAGTCATGATGTAAAATCTTATTAGTAAACAAGAGCTGTATCTAAAAAAATATTGTCATTAAAAGCTATGTAGTAGTTAATTGAGTTTGATATGAAATTTAGTGCTGGAAAGTTAATGACTAATGCCGCTATTTCACAGAGCTTGGTTACTGCAGGCTCCGTAATGATCTCCTTTTGCTTCAGAGCAACAATGAAATTAACCTCTCTTTTGTCCTGCAGGTGTTGTGTTCTGATAATGCATATCCCTTACAAGTTTGGGTAAATTATTTGCTTTGCATATAAATTAACCCTAAAGATGAATCAATATTAGAATAATGAGAGTGTAGAGAATATTTTTATTCTAAGAAAACAAAGATTTATAGCAAACTATATCAAAATCCTAGATCCAGATCCAATTTTAGAAGACTATATTAAAGAATATTTACAATGCTCCAAAAAATTTTTTAAAAAATAAAAAGGATGTAAGATTGAAGGGAAAGAATGATGATTTTGGAACATAAAATATCATTTCATTATATTTTACATTAGTCAGAATGAAAATAAGAATCAATACATTTTGTTTTCCAGTATAAAAATAATAAGATGGAACTAATTTAACAATCTTAAATGACATTTTCTGAGCTTTACTGGGTTTGTATTGTCCTTTAGTTTAAATCTAATTTCAAAATGTGAAATATTACAGCTAGAGGGTAGAGACCCAAACTTCACTTATATGCAGATTAGTAGTTATATTTTATTGCCAATAAACAATTGTTTTTTCTTCTCTTGCACTTCCAGAGATTTTTTTTTCATCCACATATTTTCCTCTGTGCTTTTCTTTCTTTGGAATTTCTTCCTTTAAAAGTGTGTGTGTGTGTGTGTGTGTTTGGGCACATGCACACAAATTTGGGACTTTTCTCATCTTTGAAATAATATCTAAATTCAAATTGCTATTCATGACTTAAAATTCAGAGGTAAATTCAGCAGTGACTTATTAGACGTTTAATAGTATATCATTCTACATCAAGTGCACAAGTTCTTGTGAATTGAGGGAGAGAAGTTAACACTTTCTCTGGCTCTATATATTTAAAGACTGTGTTTACCCATGGATATTGATAAAAAAAAAAAAAACTTAGGGATAATATTTGAATGTTAAAATGGGAATAAATTATATTATGAGCATTTCATCAAGTAATGAACTCAGTCCTTCATGTTTACTTCTGTTTAACTGTTCTAGGAATAATCCTGTTAACTTCAAAACATTATTTATTCTCCCCCCTTACAGTCAAACATTGGCTATAGCTTTGATAATCTTGTTTATTACCTATTGGTTTCAACCTTGATTATTACCCTTGTTTATTACCCACTGGGTTCAATGTTCATTCTTTGTTTCTAAATTCCAAAAGCAAAAAGAAATAAAAAGTACAATAATAATCATTAATAATTTATAGAATGCCGATCTCCAAAACAGAATCAGGGTTGCTGTAGACAGTTATATGCACACACTAAACCAACTGGGCACTGTGCCCAGAAAATCTGCCAAGTATACACAATAGGCAAGAAAATAGCTTGCATGCGTATTAGGAGAAATAAGTAAGAGAAAACAATACATGAAAGACTAGCAAACAGAACATCTAGGGAGTCAACAGATTTCCAAACTTCCATAAGAAACAAAAATATTTTGAAGTCTTTTCTGCTGTGTCTACTAACTGTTTTACAATGTATGATAGATATGAATCCCATTAGAAGAGGTTTAAGAAAACTGAGTATATTCTAAAATTTTTAAATTGCTAGGTGTAATAGATTATTTTGGGTTTTGCAAACTACCAAGTAATAGAGTCTAGAAGCACTATGTAGCTACAGGTTTGTGAGTTTCATTATTGGGTATGATGTAAACTTTTTAGAAAATTATTTATTTTAATGATAGCATTTTATCTGAGATGGCATGTGAATCTGACAAGGGAAACAAAGAGTCTCATGTATACATTTTCTCACCTCATAAAACAGTTCCTGGCTTTTCTCAGGTAAGGTCTCTCCTGACAAATTCTCATAACCTGAAGAAATCTAAGGACAGTAGTTACTGAAATGTTGCCTGTGGCTTCATTTAGGTCAGCTTCACAGGCTGTAGGTCTAAATAGCAATAACAAATGCAAAATACTAAAAATAGTTTATTTCTAAGGGAGAGATGGTCCAAAATTCTAGTTTAGTTAGGCCTGAAAGTTGAACACTAATATGCTTACCACGCACTTACCTACCTATAAAACACTACTTAGCTAAGTGCAACTCAGTAGTAATTGGCAATAAGGCAACCAGAGACACACATTTACTCTTGCTATTATATCCAAAGTAGGAATACATGAATAAAGCTTTTAAATAGAAATAAAAAAATAACACAGTGATTTACTTTAATTCTACTCAGTACTAATAAACTTTTGGTAGAGTTTTAGGAATTTACTATATATTCTAGTCCTCAATTCTAACAAAGATTATTGATAGCATAAATCTCGGGATGAACCAAGTAAATAATTATTTTTTGGAATACAAATATTTCTTTTTTTCCTGAAAAAAATTATTTCATAAAGAGATAAAAATATTTTGCTAAATTGAAACTTGGATTTCATGGATAATATATTCAATTACATAAAATACTTAAATAAAAAATGATTTTTACTTCATGATACTTTATTACTTATTTAGAATGGTGGTCATTAAAATTTATTTTTAAGCCATATAATAGTGATCTTTGTGCTAACTTGTCCTTGTGCTGTGAAATCTTATATTGACAAAAGTATTTAGATATGAACTTCTGAAAATCTTTCAACATGTTCTCAATTAGTTACATCATAATTAAATAAGTTTTCTTTAGTGTGTGTGTCTCAGGGGTAGAGGGACAAAAAGGCTGGAGGTGCATATCTCACTAATATGACAGTATACCCACTGCCTAAAATTTACTTCTCTCATTAATTTTATTAATTGGGCTACTTCATGGTTCACATGTTTAAATAATTCTGAATGACTATAAAGAATGTGGAGGCTAAAAAATTAATACTTTTCCTCCTACTTTCTAAGTTCTTCTAGCTAGGCTAATAATCAAATTAATAGAGACAGATTAACAGGAGAAAATCTAACTTTAATACATACACATGAGTTCACATAAGCATTAAAATTCCAAAGATGGTGAGGCAACATTGGGTATATAAGAAATTTGGGACAAAGAAGAAAGGTGGGATGGGGATTGTGGGATATTAGATTTTAGAAGTGAGAATGGGCAATTTACAGGTAGTTGAAGAAGAGATCATACATAGCAGGCAAATTCTTGCTGTGTAACTCAGTAATCATGGGACACAGCGTGTACCTAGATAACAAGCTGGTCTTCCTGACTAGCACTGGGATGAAAATTCTTAAGGTGAGTAACCAAGGCTCCCTTCCTAAAGCAGTTTTCTTTGTTTGAATCTTGGACAGAAAGGGAGGAGGGTCAAAGGTTCTTTCTGAGTCTTGCTTCTTAATAAACAGCTTAAAATCAATATCCCAAAAAGCAGCTTCGGGGTGCCAAAATTTTGGTTCCCTTCAAAAACAACAGAGCTATTATTTTTAAAGCAAACTATGAAAGGAGTGTCAACTTACTTAAGCAGGGGCTGTTAAATCTCAGGAGGTGTTAATTGTAAGTAGTACTTTCCAAAATTATGTGACTAAGAAACTGTTTATTCATAGAACTCTTAGAAGAGGTTTCCTTAAGAATATATGTATTTTCAGAAATGCTGCTCTAAGTTATGTGTAGACATGAAAATTTTCAAATCCAAGTTATCTGTAGTAGAGATTACTGAAAAAGCATAGAGGAAATTATATAGTTTGACAGAGAATTGTAATGGCTTGACTGTATTCCCCCAAAAGTTATGTCTACTTGGAATCTCACAATATAATCTTATCTAGAATAAGGTTTTTGAAGGTATGTATAAGGTAAGGATCTAAGGTTCAATCATCATGGACTATCCTGAGTCCTAAATCCAATGATGAGTGTTCTTATAAGAGACAGTAGACAGAGAGATAAAAGGAGGTTATGTGAAGACAGAGGCAGAGATTTAAGTCAAGACACACCAAATTGCTAGCAGCAAGGAATGAGTTCTCTCTCAGAACCTCCAGTAGGAGGACCCAGCACTGCACTTAGACCAGGCCACTGGCCTCTAGAATTGCAAGAAAAAAAATATGTCACTTTTTAAGCCACCAAGTTTGTGACAAGTGTTAATAACCAAGTACGGAATGTATCATTTTTACATACAGGTTATATTTCAACAAATTTTAACCTTAACACATATTATGACCAAAAGGTCCTAATGAATCATTTCTCTTGAATTCATGTTCTTGAGCGGTCTCCCAATCTGAATGTAGGTTAACCTTATGAGTTCTTTGAACTAAGAGAATGCAGCAGAAGTGACATTGCACAAGTTCCTGTCCTAGACCTAGAAAGGCTTTAGCTTCCATTTAATCTTTCTTAGCCCTGAGCTGTGTGCAAATAAGTCCAAGTTAGATTGAGGATGAGAAGGCCCATGTAGAAAAGGCTCAAGAGAGTGAAGGATCAAGAAGACAGAAAAGAAGTCCTGGTCACTTCCCAGTAATTCTACTCTGACATATGAATGGGGCCATCTTAGGTTCTACAGTCCCAGAGGAGCTGTTCACTGAATACAAACACATGGGAGAACCCAACCAGCACTGCTGGAGGAGAGACAAGCCACACAGCTGAGTCCAGCCCAGACTGTAGAACATGAGCAGATAAATGCTTGTTCCTTAGTTGTTTCAAGCTGTTATGTTTTAGAGGGGTTTGATATGCAGCAACAGAAAACTGTAATCATCTAGTACTATCTTCAAGTATTTATTTATTTTTTTGCATTCTTATTTATTTATTTTAATTAGTTTCCAGTATACAGTACATTGGTTAGACATCTGTATTTTTAAAATAAGGATAGACAAAACAGATTATAAATAGAATGTCAACTGGCATGCTATAACAAACACAGCTTTGACTTCTTTTCACCAATAAAGAATTTTGATCAACTTTTCTGTACCTTTTTCAAGGCTGTCTTCTATTAACTTTAAATCTCTGTGGAGAGTAGGAGAGAATTTAAGCCATCCATAAGTAAATAAAGACTACTGTTCATAAACATCCAAGTAGAAAGTTATATTAAAATTCTGCATAAGTATATCCAGAATACAAAGAGCTGAACTGGAATTTTAGCATGTTCTGCACTTAGCTCTTATGGTAAAGAGACAAATGACAACCTAATTTCTAGGATTTATTTTAAAGGGTTATATCATGAGTACAATATAGACTAAGAGTTATCTCTTATTTAACCACCTGTATCTTCAGATAACTACAGACAACTGATCATACTGACCCTACATGATCTTGAAATAGTATCTGGATATTAACAATTAAATTCTGATAAGTTGTGTTTTTAAACATTTACTTATATATTATTTTTATAAATGTAATTCACATAAGATGCAGTTAACTACCAGAGGATTAGACATCTAAATGTTTTTCAGCCACTGCTAGATATAATTGACTTAATGATACAGGCGACAACTATTGCTACAAATAAATTCTTACAAAATCCAGTTATTCAAATTACACATACAAACACACATAGTTATTCAGATATGGCTATGGAGTATGAGAATGACAAAGTGAGAATATATCTATAAATACAGAATTATGTCAGATTCTTTACAGCAAATACTCTAACAGGAGAAAAGAGCCATCTTGGTAACTTAGTCTTGGTCTTGTGAAGGACATCTTCTCTTTCTCTGACCTAGTGCTTTTTCTTAAATACAGGTGGGCACACAATGATCATTCATCTATTTTCCATGTGCATGTAGATTGTATGTTATATGGAGAGAAGAGGAAATAATCCTGATTTAACATCTATATTAGAGGGCTTGACCTACTGGTATAAAGTTAATGTTTTGAATAAATACTTATTTATAGTGTTGCTCCCTTTTTTTCAATTTTCTTTTTTCTATGTATTTGGCTTTTTTCTCTTCTCTTTCTTTTTCTTCCTACCTTCCTCTTCTTCTTCCTTTGTTTTATGAAATATAATATGCATTCAGAAAACTCCATATAAATATTGTTATTTATTTCAAGGAAACTGATCTTAGTGCTATTTCTGCTTCTTCTCCTTCCTCCTCTTCTCTTCCTCCTTTGTCTTCTATTTTGTCTTATTTCTCTTTTCAATAAATGTACTCTGTGTAGATGATTGTTAAGGGTAAAATTAATTTTAATGACAATTTTCATAAGAAAAATACAGAAAAATATTTTGTAAAAACATTTACAATATATGTAAATAACCATTTTTAGTAAGATAATATTGCAATTTAGTTTTCTTTCATCCCCTAAAACATTTTTATCTGATGCAGTCTCTGCTATTTCTAAGTTCAATGTCCTAAAGCAAGCGTTGCCAGCAATAGCGAATACTTTCAATTAGTAGTTCTCTACTTCTTTGGTTGCTAAGCAACTAACCTGTGGTGAAGAATACATAATGATCTGCATAGATACCTTAAAGTGGTAGAATGTATAGGCTTCACAAGTTTTATCTGTTCTCTTGTGTTGATGCTACAATAAACAGTTAAATACATAGCAATATTTGATATTAGTTTGCTAAAATAAACTTATAGGTTGAATTAAGCTCTAGACAAAGGTAGGAATAAACATTACACAAAATACCATATTGCCTTTCAAAAATGTTATCATATTGTTTACAGGGAGAACAAATAATCAGATTAATATATTAAATGTATGTATGCTAATCACTTGTGAAGACAGAATTCAGCACTTAATAAAAATGGTAAGAGGGCATAGGAAAAGGAAGCTGGATAAAAATAGGAAAACTGAAAATGAAAATTACAATGAAAATCACTGTGTCTGATATATATATATGTGTGTTTAGTAGAGTGCTTTCACTCATGTTAAAAAATGAAAAAGAAATATCAGCCAACATCGGCAGACTTGGCATGTGACCCGTGGATATTTTCATTCTATTCTTCTATTGTATTTTATTGGTTTTTATTCTATTGACTACTACATGCAGTGACCCTCAGTAAATCCACTAAATAGAGAGAAGATATGGTATCTCCACTTTACCAGTAGAGTTGCTTAAAAAAAAAAAAAATTCCCCATTTCCTGTTCATATTTTGTCCAATTTGTATATTGTATTTCATAAGGTGCTTCAGAACAGATAGCTTTTGATAAATTAAAAAAAATCATTGTTTGAAATTTATGTTTTCATAATGTAAATGTAATCTCAGTAGTACCAATACCACTGGGATTAATTAAATGGTAATCATATTTATGTTCAAATTTAGAAACATAAGTTTAAATACTTACTGAAAAGCAAGAGAAAATTAAAATTTTACATTATGCAATAAAAAAGACTTGAAATTTTGAATAGAGCTTTTGTTTTTTTTTTTGATGACACAGTTCTTTAAGTTCTTCTAGCATGATGGCAAGAATTAAACTTTTAATTTCCCTTTTAAACCACACTCTGAGTGCATCTGTGAAAATGACCTATAAATATACAGCATATCTTTAATTACATATCTTCAGTGGGTTTTTTTTTTTTTTTTAGTTTAACATATATTTAGGCAAAGTTATTCTATTTGGCAATGTCTAATAAACAAATAAAAAACCTAGACCTTGCCTTTGATCTCTGCCTGAGTGTTATCAGAGAAGGTCTAATATGAATGTTACCTAGTGCTAACAGTCTGCTTCTCTGGTTTCCCACCATGGCAGTATGAAAGGAGATCAAGTGAGAAACCGATCCACCATCATCCAGTGGTAACAAAGTCCAAAGTCTTCTGATACATGCCCTCCCTTCAGTGAAGGCATTACAGAGTGCACAACAGGAAGCCCTATTCCTCAACAGAGGTTGAATAGGAACCTGGACTTTTACCCCACTTAGCAGCAATAAGGCAGCCCCCATGTCAGGGGAAATTTACTAATCAAAATCTAAATAAAATATGGAGTCTTATAACATCATTTTCACAATGCCCTAGATACAGTGAAGATTACTCAACATACCAAGAAGCAGAAAAATCACATTTTCAATGAGAAGATAACACATACCAACATGGAGATGACACATACATTAAATTTAACCTACTAAGATTTTACAGCCACCATCATAAAACTATTTTAATGAGCAATAATGAACATCTTTAAAAAAAATAAAACAAATGAAAAAATTTACAAAGAAATAGAAGACACAAAGAGCAAAGTAGAAATTTGGAACTTAAAATTATAATAGCTAAAATTTTTAAAACTTCAATATTCTCAATAGCAGAATGGGAAGAAGAGAGAAAAGAATAAGTGACCTTGAAAATAGAACAAAACACCTAATTTGGAGAAGAGAAAATATACTGAGAATAAAAATAAACAAACCAATAAGCAACAGAATTTCAAGGACCTATGGGACTGTATGACAAAAATCTAATATTTATGTCATCAGAGTCTCAGAAAAAGAAAAAGGCAGTAGAGCTAAAACAATATTTGAAGAAATAATGACCAAAAATTTTCCAAGTTTTGCAAGGGACAAACCAAGATTCAAGAACTGAGCAAACCCCAAAAGGATAAACCCAAAGATATTCATACTAAAAACAAACAAGTGTCCAACTTTAAAAAGAGAAAAAAAAATCTTGAGAGCAGTGCGAATAAAACAATACTTATAGGAGAAAAACAATTTGAATGACAGTAGATAACTCATCTAAAACCATGAAGTTCAGAAGTAAATTGATGGTTAACAAAAACCTTAATAGAAATATAATCAATAGACTAACAGTTTGATATGAAAGGCAGAACGATAGAAAAATAAGAGATTGTGTTTATAAAAATGAGTTAAGCCATTCATGAAAGATATAAGCTTTGTAATTGAATAAGTTCAATGATGAAAGAGTATGGGGAACAATGCAGAGTTTATGTTAGATACTTTAGAAACCAGAGTAATCTCTGAAAAGTTCTGCATTCATGATACCAAGTAATCTGAGTCTTCAATCTACAAAATTACCCTATTTATAGAATATTACTGAATATTCTCTTTTCTCTAAACTATTTAGACATTAAGATTATCATTGATAATCATTAACCAAAGAGAAAAAGGTAGATGAAAATAAATGAATGTGGAAAAAGTCGAAAGAATATCAAACTTTAAAACCCTGGCATTTCAGGGAGATATATTTTAACTGCAACTCTGCCATGAACTTTTTACTCCTCTTTTAGTACTGAATGCTCTTTTGCTGAGTGAATCTACTTTATTAACATAAGTAAAAAAGATTACACCTATTAGAGGTACCAAATTATCAAAAATACCTATATGTATATAAAATTTTTAAGTCAAAACAGATCTATTTCTGTTGTCCTTCTCATAGGGAGATGTGTATTGTTTTATGCCTCTTTAATTGAAGGGCCAAGAAGTATATTCACCTGGTACAGAGAAAATTCATTTTGCTAACTAACACTCATCAGGTAATATTTATTAGACAATGTTACCACATTATCTTCCACTTCAAGAATGTGAGAATATTTAGAAAATGAACTTTATTATATCTGTTGTTGGGAGCCATTCTTGATGAATGCCCTGCAGACAGGGTTGGAGTTGCCTGCAAGCTAGAAGTTTGCAGGGCAGGTGGGCTTGTTTGCTGAAGGAGGAAGTTTGGCTTAATGTTGAATGTTTCTTGCCCCAGGGAATAAGAGACATTCCTTGCCCCAGGGAATAAGAGACAAAAACAGGAACAAGGATGTTTTGGGAGAATTTACCTAAAGGTCAGCGATCATTTGCATATGTGTGGATGTTGCTTCTCCAAGGGTATATATATGCTGTGCTAAATAAACTCAGGGCACAGTATTTACTGTTTTTCTTTCTTTTCTCAATCCTCACTGCCCCTCTCAGGAACTGTTCGATCTTAGCCAGCGGGCTCCGGCAATCTGTAGAATTATTCTTAACCTTGACAAATATTTTAATCTTTTCATATTTTAGTTTCAACTGAATTTTTTTAACAAAATATTTTCATGATTTGCACATCCCTTAAGGAATCTTGGAATTCTATTTGTAATGTTTATCCCCAACTAAATTCCAAAAATGATCAGACTTTCAGATGTTCATAGAAAATCATTGGAATTTACAGATCACAGATATAAAAGCTATTCAATTCTAATATAAATCTTATGGTGTTGACCTCTCACCACAGAACACACATTATTAATTAACTTGCACTATTTGGTCTTGTCCACACACACACAAACACACACACAAATGTATCACTATATGGATTTTAAATGCAATAATATCTGCCTATCATGAAAAAAGATGGATGTGGACATTACTGTTAAGAATGTCCATTTGAGCAGAAATATCACAATGAGCAGAAGACTGAAAATAAAACTTTTTTGTCTAATTGATAGGCATTAAATTATAGGTTTCTATACTGATATCAATTATCGAATGGATGTGCTGCAATTCTCTTATTGATCTTATATCATTTTTTGGTTGCTTTTCTCAAAACACGTCAAAAGATGAGTTACACTTCCACGAATTTTCATTGTCTACTCACTGAATAAACAGCAGTTAATTATTTAATTATTTAAAGAATTTGAATTTGCTCATAAAATCATATACTGAATAAAAAATGACAATAATTATAATGACACTACAGGTTGTTACTGATTCTTATATATTTCAATCATGAGTTTTATGACCTAATAATTTTAAGTTTTACATTACTTTTTTTAACATACATTATTTCTTTAAAGACATTACAATAGGTAGCATCTAAGGCTGTACAAAAGTTAGTTTATGTATTTTGTCTCATTGATATTTTTGTGGACTAAACTAGGCTACTTTAAATAACCTATTTTTAACAAAAGCCTGTAAAATTTTATAAACCATTATGTGTCTAATTTTGTGATTTTATAATTTGAATTTATGAATAATATGCATTCATATGTGTATATACATATAGAAGTACTATTATAGAAATAAGGAAATATTTATAATAATATATGCATGTACCTTGTATGTTTAATATAGTTATAATTTTCCCTAGGTTGTTTCCTCTCTCTCTCTCTCTCTCATACATATCTATATCTTAGAACACTCTTTACATTTTGCTTTTCTGATAATTCATTCTTTTTGAAAATACTGTACTCAAGTGCAAGGGTGGGGAAATAAACATACAGAATTGTACAGGTATTAGACAGCTTGGAAAAATGCCAAAAATAAACGAACATGAAATAAAAGTAAGATAGAAACTTAACAAAAAAAGACAGAAAATGAAAATATAACTTTGCGAAAAGTTCTCATTGTAATATACATGTGTATTAATTAAAATAAACTAAATGGTTGCTGAAAGAGATAAATGAACAATATTACTTTATGAATATGCCAGTAAGATAAAATTTTGATAAGAGAGAGAATTTTTTCTAAGTTCAACATGAGGGTTTTCACATATATAATTTTTCTTTCAGTGGTGAATTATTTGTGTAGCATTTTGTATGCTACTTTAAAATTAGACTATTCATACTCAGAAACAGTACTTAATCCTCATTTCATTTTTTCTCTACCTTTTCCAGTGACTTTTAAAATCCAAATCCAAGCAAACTGCCTCTAAGGAGATATTGTTATACTAAATATACAAATGTTTAAAATCTATTAAATATAGGCTGGATTTCAGTAAGTCAGAAGTGTTAAAAAATGATAAAAATAGTATAAAAGAAATCTCTGCCTATATTGTATTAAATATAATCCCCACTTCCAAGAACAAAATGTCATGACTAGGTCATTTTTCACTTTTCTAGAAATGGTCAGAGTTTTTTAAATGAGGGCAATGACATGTGAATACACGTGGAAAACAGCAGGTGTTGCTGAATGGTATAAAGTTTGGGACTACGCTTTCACTGCATAAATTACTTTTTTTTTTTGGAGACTTACATTACTTTCACAGAAATAGCTAAAATATAAGAATTAGATAATGTGGGCATTTTCCTAGTTTTTTCCAATTTTTCAGTTTGAGAGTTAAGGTAAAGGAAGTTATTTATAAATAGTATTAAGTAAATGTTCTCCTAATCCTAAATAAATCTTGATATGTCACAAGGATCAAATGCCATGAAAAACCAAACTGCTTCCAAACCTGAGTCTACTCTTACACTAGAAGGAAGGGGTTTTTATCAGAGTTAATAGATAAAACAAGATATAATACTTGACTCTATGAAAGACAAAAAAATGTTTTTTATAATATTAAAGTCCACTTGGAAAAAAAGAAGTTAGCTATCATGGCCTGCCCACAGCATTTGGGGGACCTGGGAAAGTAGTATAAATTTAGGCACACAGATCACATTCCTAAATATTTAAAAGATATAAATCAAGTTTAAAAATTATGAGATCAAGCATGATCTGTCATCCTACATTGAAAAATACAACTTGAAAAGCCAAATTGAAATCCTGACTTTTTGGACCACTTGGAGTTCATGTAATAATGTGGGGGGTGACAAAAAGAGCCTATGCCTGCAATCTGTCTCCATTCTCTTCCCACCACTATTTCCACCCTGCATGATGAAGGGCTTTGTATACATTCAAAAAGATACTACGGCCTACTCTTCAGCTTCTCCTCAGTTAGCACACCAGCCCACCAGAAAGGCAGACTTGGGGCAAGGCTTGAATAGATCCTGAAAGCAAACTTAGGATATTTTAAAAAGTTTTTTCTACTGAGGGTTACAGAGACTTGAGTACTGTACACTGGCATCGACAGAGAGGCATGGATACGCCTCTTGATTCATGAGAACATGTTTCCTTGCTTTGTGGATTCCTCAGGCCATGGCGGAATGAGGGAAGGAGGGCTGCACTCTAAAGTGTGGGGCCTAGAACATAAGCCCCTCTTCACTTGTGTCTTAGGGCAGCACTGCTGCTATCCCTCTGTACTGTCCACTTTACCACAGAATAAGTCAAAGATATGAAGAGAAACCAAAGATGCCTTTAATAAATATTTGTAAATATTTTACTAATAAAATTGAAGAAGATATATCAACATACAGTTACTCATTTCGAAGTTGGAAAGAAAGTACTCCATATTTTATAGAATTGATTTAGGCACAATTCTTATCAAGTTTTCTATGTGATCAGAAAAGGTAGCATGTAGAGTCTTTACCTTCAGGTCACTTAGTATTCAGGTCTAACTATAAGAAACAAAGACACAAAAGAAGGTAACTTGCAGAACAGTGTTGTGCAATATATACTGGGAATATTCTAAAAGGAAGATGCCACTGGGAGCTATGGTGATCAAAGAAAGGGGCATACAGAAAGTGAAGTTTAAATGTAGCTTTGGGAGTTGATTTTAGGAGGAAGAGGAAGGAATACATTATAGATAATTTAAATATTAAGTGCAAATTTACAATGAAGGGATTTTAGTAAACACATTCAGAAGTTAACAAATTATTTAAGTTAGAAGAATGGGACCACTTCAGAATACCTGAAATTATGATGAGAATTTAATAGTCAGGATAAATTATGTAGGGTCTAAAATATTAGACTAAGTAATTTGGACTTTGTTCTATAAATAAGTGGAAAAAGAAAGGATGATTAAAAATTGCTGAAAAAAAAAAATGAACCAACCAACAAAAGGAGAGTCATGAAACAATAACTTGTATTGGGCATGTCCAAAAAGAAACCATCTGTCTTCTTCATCCTTTACCTTCACCTTCACTTTCACTTTTTACATATAAGGCCCATAGTAGGTAAAGAAAGTAGAAATGTATTTGAGACATCATCGAAATAAAGAATTTAAGTATATGAACAGATGTGGGAAACTAAGGAAATAAACAAGTTTAACTCCAAATTCTCAATGAGACTAACAGTGGTACCTTTGACATAAAGAGAGAAAACCTGAGACAGAAAATCTATCATTTACCCATTGCACCTGGCATGAGAGTTGGAGCCAACTTTGCACAGCTAATGAGTGGTAAGGCTGCGATTTGAATTTACTTTTCTGATTTTAGAAACTTTGCTCTTAACCATTATGTAGTATTTCCTTCCTGAAGTGTTGATTCATGTAGAGACACAAATCTAATGGAGGCTAATGGGACTTTACAATTAGGGAAGAAATAGCTTGTTTCCTAGTATGTTATTAATAATATTTTGAGAGGAAAATCAACAGGGGACATAATTGTACATAAATTATTAAATTAGGGAGTTAGGAAAGATTTTTAATGAAAGAAGGTAGGAGTATGAAATGATAGCTATATCAACTGAAGTCTGTAATACACATACACACATTTGAAGTTAGTAAAGAAAGAACCATGAAAAATTAGCAGCTTAAAGTTACTAGGCAAAGATTTGGTGTTAAAGATGAAAGGAGATTAGATTTAAAGTTCTGGTAAGAAGGTTAGTCTGGATAATAGATCTCTTGAAAATTCAAAGATGAATGATAACCAAATGTAGGAAAATGGGTAGGTATGTGAGGGAGTTCTCCACAGATGGTCATACATGGTCTAAATAAAATAAATATGAATCCTCTTGCCAAGAATAAAGGAAGTGGGGTAATTGGGAGTTTAAGGAGATGGTTACTTCCATGATATACTTCAAGCTTTTCCTAGTCAAGTCTTGCTGTTCTTCATTCATTCAAGAATTGACTTAGTCATCATTTTGTTAAAGTACATTCTTACCATGGTGGGTAACATGTATATTTCTGGATTTATTTGACCTAATTGTTTTTTTCTTGCCCTAATATTTCATCTCTATTTTTTATTCCTATTTCTCCCTACTCTCTCTCTCTCACTCAAATTACTCTATTGTATTCTCACCACCTAGAATAATATTCTGCATAAAGTAGGCACCTTAAATTTCTAATGAGCAGGAAAAAAACAAATGCAAGAAAAAGAAATTGGTACAACTAAAAACCTCTGTCTGGTCTATTTTGCTATCCTTAGAGCTCACATTTCTGCTTACTGCTGTTCCTTCTCCTCCACTCACAGACCTCACAGTAGTTGATAATTCTAAGAGCTTCTCATCATTTTAGTATTCACTGCATCAGCCTTCTTCTTATTTTTGTGACATTTTCAGAGTTGTATTCATGGAAAGAAGCACCTATCATGTTAGTTTTCCATCTTATCAGAGAAAGCTCCGTCTACTTTAAAACTTTCATACTACCCAAATTTCTGGTGTCTGTTTCCTTTTTAAGTTACCACCACTTATACAAATTTATTTAAATAATTTTAACATTTCAAGAATCTGATAAATTATTGATTAATCTGGGATTCATAATTGTTTCCTATAAGATGAATCTATGACAGATACACTCAGTGCACTCTTCTGAACTATCACACAGTGATGAAGCAGCAGCAATTGGTATTTTCCAAATCCTCATTTCTATTCCCCAAAAATGAAGTTTGGCAACTACTTTGCTATAAGAATACAAATATAAAAGCTATGAACAGTGAAATAAAATAAGTATGCCTAAGAGTGAGAGTACAGTTGGACAAAAAAAAAAAAAGGAAAAAGATATGGGATATGTTGTCTCTGACCCATAATCATTACATAATTCTGGGGAGCACATTTCTTCTGAGGTTTACTTTTTTTTATAGGGTAAGATGGGGACAAAAACAGCTTCTCTGCCTAGCTCGCAAAATTTCTGTGAGAATAAAAGGCAATACACTTGCATAAATATTTACGAAAGTATTTTATAAATATTATAAAACACTATAATTATAAATGCAAAAGAAATGCTTGTTTTTTGTATCCACTTTTGTTTCAAATGTTTGTTCGGTCATTAAATTTTAATTTTTGTTTTTTGGCTACTCAGTGTTTGATGACAAAAATAAATAAATAAAGTACATGGCCATAGAATAACTTGATGTGCTCAGTCTTCTAAGTAAAAAAAAATTATATTGTGATTCCTTTGTAGAGAAAAGAATTACATTCTAATTTAGATTTAGTACAAATTATAGTAATTATGTGAAGTAAATAAGATAATTCATGAAAGATATTTGTTTTTATACCATTAAGACAACTTTTCATGTATTCATACTTATTAATTGTTCCCAATCAGAAGTGAATCATTATCCTGGTAAGTGCAAAATTCTGTCTAGTAAACTTTGGTTTTCAAATTCATGCAATGCCATCATTTTCCTCTTTTTGTTTTGTATAACTTATTTTAAATTACCCAAAAGATACATTTATTTTTTTGCACTTTTTCAGTCTCAGGCAAAAATAAAAAATAAAAAAGAAAAAAAGAAACAGGAAATTGTACTCAAGCCACATAGATATCTGAAGTCTCTGATTTAAATGTTAGGTAGAGGACACAAAGGAGAGAAAAAGATACTGAATTTCTTACAACATACGTGCTTAGTGCTTTGTCTACCAATGCACTGAGTACATATTATTTCCCTGTATTTTCTGCATTGAAACCAGTACATTATAATCTTATCATACTATTGGAAAAAAAAAAATACTTGCCATTTATTTTCTATTACTTTTTTGTTCTTTTTTTTTCCTTAGGTTAAAACCCTACATAGAGTCATTTTAACCTCCTCATGTCTTTGATAGTGGGAACATCTTGACATGACTCCAATTCCAATTCCAATGTGTTGGAAGAATAAAAACACATTAACTTTAGAATTCTGAAGCGTATTATTAATGATATCACAGAAATACATCTTGCTTAAGTCTATTAATTTTACCTTTGTTAACATGTTTCAGTGCAACTATGTGCACTGTAACAACTGCAGCTGCCAAGAAAAATAGTAAAATATTTTTAAAACCAAAGAAAACAACAGCAAGGCTGCCACAAATACTTTAGTCATTCACTCTTTATATCTTGTTTTGCTTTCCTTTCTTACTCTAATTATATAATGAAATAACATCATCACTGTCATCATCCCTAGATTAAAATTTAGAGAAAGAAGGAAAACCTATCCTACCATTGATTTTCAGGCCATTTCACTCTAGAAGCTCAACAGCAAAAGAATTTTCATTTCCTTCATCATTAGAAGTGGGTTACTGTACGTCTACAGTGAAGGCAGCACAGGTCTCTTTTTGCATTCTGGGATATTAACAGCAATAACCTGTAATAGCAATGATCTGAAGTATTTACACAGATTATTAGTGAGACAGACTCTGTTGGCCTAAGCTCTTATCAGCTTTGTGCCCACTCTAATTTTACTGAGCCCACCATAGAGGGAATAAGCTATAGGAAAAGCCCCAGAACAGGAATTGCTAGAGATGGTAATAGTTCTGACAGCTATAGGTATATTGATCCTCCACTAACAATGCAGTACTAGCAACAACAAAAGACTGTTTTTAAACTAATAATCTGAAAGTTTGAGTATGTATGTTACTGAAAGAAGACTTTCTTTTATTTATACCCACTGATTTCAGCTTGCTCTAGATCTATAGTGAAAACAAGCTAGCAATAGTCCATTAGGATTTGCTTCTTTCTCCTTTAATCAGGATTGGAATTTGCTTACTACAGTTTGGGATGTAGGGGCTATGACACATGAACTCACAGTGAAAAGCCATAAAAGAAGGGAAATTCAAGAGTGAGAGGGCACACTGAACTTACTGGCCTGTCTGACCTCTATTGCTGATATTACTCACAGAATCAGTAGCATTCAAAATGCTGACAGAAAGATTGTAAGGTTGGCAAAGGGTGAACCTAGATGAGGAGCTTGGGACCAAACCCATTCTGCTTTTTGACATGTGCCCAAATCAAGAGTAAATAATTTCTCCTTTGTTGTAGAGTAACCCTGAAATGCTTTTAATAAGCAGTTGATTGTGACTAAGAATTATTTGAAAAGAGAGTATCATAGAGTCTTCCAGAGTTGCTCCTCTGTTGTCTTGAGCTATTTATCACTACTGAGAATCACAAGGCCTCCTACCATTGTAATCTTTATTTTCTTTCCCAGGAAGATGTGAGCATCTTCTAGAGTTGGTGGCATTTTATAGATTTTCCATATACATGGCAATGGCAGGCCAGAGAAATGCAGATTTACTGTGCAGTTACTATGAGCGAGGCTTTGTGCTAAGAACTGGGTAAACCATGGACATGTTTCTTGTTCTCTTAAGCTCATTCCAGGAGAAAGAATGAAGATTCAGATATATGTGCATTTATTGTGTTTTATGTTATAAAGCAACTTTTTGGTTTCTACTTCCATTTCCATCAAAAGTAGGAAATGTGTGGCTTGGGAACTTTTTTCATATATGCATTTTATTTTAGAACTGTCCCACTTCTGGTTTTCTAATTAAAATTTATCTAGCCCATTTTTAAAGGAACAAATGCACACTTACTGGGAAAAAGAATACAAGGGTCTAGGGTGAAACGATCCATCTGTATGTAATTGTCTGAAATTTTGGAAGCAAATGAACTTACTACTGTATATTCTGACTTCTTTTCTAAATATAAGATATCTTATACACCATACTAATCCCAAAGAAAGTTAATCTTTCTGCCTGGGTTATTTTCAGTTTTTAGCAAAATAAATGCATATACATTACAACCTCTAAATTCCTTAGACTTTACAGTTTGAGTTCAGGATATCAGACAAGTTTCTAAAAATGTTTCCTATTTACATAATGGTTTATACATCAAAATATACTATCATGTACAGTTACATTAAAACTTCCTAAGGCAAAAGCAATCTTGGAAAAGGAACAAAGTTAGAGGTATCACACTCCCTGATTTCAAACTACCAAGCTACAGTAATTGAAACAGTATCATACGGGCACAAAAACGGATAAATTGATTGATGATACAGAATAGAGAGCCTAGAAATAAGCCTATGCTGATATGATTAATTAATCTATGACAAAGGAGGCAAGAATATACAATGGAGAAAAGATAGCATCTTCAAATGATATATCTGATAAGGTGTTAATAACCAAAATATATACAGAATTCACAAACTCAACATCCAAGAAACAATCCAATTTAAAAACTGGGGAGAGTACCTGAATAGATATTTCTCCAAGACATACAGATGGCCAACAGTCATGTGAAAAGATGCTCCAACATCACTAATCAGAAAAATGCAAACCAAAATCACAATGAGGTATCATTTCATACCTGTCAGAATGGCTACTATCAAAAAGACAACAAATAACAAGTATTGGTGAGGATGTAGAGAAAAAGGGAAACTTCATGTACTGTTGCTGGGGTTGTAAATTACTGAAGTCATTATAAAAAACAGTATGAAAATTCCTCAAGAAAAAAAAAATAAAACAAAACTATTGTTCAATCCAGCAATTTCCCTTCTTGGATTTATATGAAGAAAAAGAAAATACTAATTTGAAAAGATACATGCAGCCCTATGTTAACTGAGCATTGTTTACAATAGCCAATATATGAAGGCAACTTAGATGTCCATCAATAAGTAAATAGATAAATAAGCTGTAGTATAGACAGACTCGGTCATAAAAAAATAAAATAAAATTGTGAAGACTCCAAAACATGAAATAGTATAAGTAACTCCCATACATCTTTTATCTAGATTCACTCTCGATTACATTTTGATGTACTGTCATCAATATATTTCACATGCTGTACTCTCCCTTCTGAACCATTTGTGAGTATATTGGAGGTGTCATGCCTTTTTAACCCTATTTGTTGTATATTTCCTAAAATCAGAATAGTCTCTGATATAGTCATATTCTATTATATAATTACAATACAATTAGGAGAATCAGGAAAACTTAGAGTACATTGTAGTTTGTTAATTTTATAATATATTAGGTATGTTATTTGTTAATCGATTAAAGATAGATTTGGAACTAAACAAATAGAACCATACCCACTCTTTGAGAAAAATATTGGCATATTTTTAAGGGGAAAAAATCAAACTCCAAGAGGCATGTCTTTGTAAATCTATCATTTAACATAAGCTATAGCTACCAGAAATGCAATGGCTTGCTCAGGTCTTCATTAATGTCCCTGGATTTCAACAGTTTTAAAACTGATGGCAAATCTAGTTCCTGATTTTTCTGTTTTTTTTTTTTTTAAATAGACTTTACTTTAGATTCCATCAGCAATCTCATTAAAAGTCATTTTTTATCATTTATTTTGCTATCAATTAGTTTGTTGGTGTAAATACTATTGATGTTATTTAATGTAAAAGGTGGAACAACTTACCATTTTGAATTATTGTTTATTCATTAAACTAAATATTTTGAAACAATGTGTGCCTAGTTTAGTATCCTGTACATAATGCTTTGAAAAATAAAGATGAATGAAAAGCATTCATTGGTCTAAAGGATTTTCAAAGCTAATAGACAAACTCATGTGTAAGAAGAATGTCTTATGTGTAGAAGAGAGTACTGTGCACTAGGGATTTTGATAAGGAAAAATCATTTCTACTTGGGTGATCAGAAGAGACTTTTTGAAAGAGCTATCATGTGAAATGTGTCACGAAAAATATGTAGGATTTCTACTGGTGATGATAAATAGGAGAGGACATTGAAAGGCATATTTATGCAATGTCTCATAGGTAGACAAATGTTAGGTAAATTTAAGGTATTGAAGAGTTTGATGAATAAGTGGTTTAGCATGGGCAAGAAAGAAGAAATACCACAAGAACTGGCTAAAGAATATGGATATTAGTAGATGTAGGGGAACAAGTGAACATTATTTTATTTTATGAATAGATATATTTACATGATTAAAAATCAGAAAAACTCTCCATTTTATCCTGTCTCTTGTCTGCCAAGTTTTCATCTCTTATCGTGACTAAATGCTGTTCTTGGTGTCTTAAATGCTCTATGCACATATAACAATAAAATTAATTTCCTTTTTTTTTGACAGCATATGGTAGGTCCTTTCTGTACCTTGCTTTTTTCTTTAAAATATTTCTAGAAGGGCTTTCTATGTTAATATATCAAAAGAATTCTCATTATTTTTTTAGTTACAGAATAGTTCTTCAAAGGGAAGTCTCATTTACTTATCAAGTAACCTGTATTGATGATCTTGTTTCCAGAATTTAGCTAATATTTTTCTGCAATAACTACATTTATAGATAAGTCATTTCATACGTAGTTATTTAGGATAACTTACCTAAGCTGTAATTAATTGGAAATACACATATGCATTTTTAATTTTAGATAATTTGCCACTGATATGTATGAATTTATATTCCAACCATATATTTGCATGGAAGGGAGCAATGTTTTTCTATACATTGTGGAAGTTTATTATCAATTGATATATATCATTCTGATAGGTGAAAGAATATTATCAAAGTATAGTTTTAATTAGTTTTTTATGAGTGAATTTAAATATCTTTCATATGTTTAAAAGTCACCTTTTTTTTACTTTTCTAGGAATTGTTTGTTTATATGCTTGCCTATTTTTCTATTGGGTTTTAACTTTTGCTCATATGCTTCTAAAAATACTTCAATTATTAGAAAAATTATACTATATGAAGAGCAAATATTGTTTCTTAATATCATAATTTTATTGTTTACAGTATTGCTTTCTCATAAATAAGTTTGTTTTTAATGTTTACACATAACCATCTTTGATTTTATGGTTTCTAAAGTTCCAGTCATAATTAGAGCTTAATCACTTCAAGGTTATAAAGGAAATTTTCTATCTTTTCTTCTAGAGCCTTTATAATTTTCTTTTTTCTACATTTAATACTTTAACACATTGAAAATAATTTTATTGTAAGCAATAAAAGGTATGAGTTCATTCATATTATTTTTCCACAAAACAGAAACTCATTTTCTTTCACTGATTTGAGATTTAGTGCTTATTTGTTTCTGGATTTTCTATTCTTTTCCATTTACCAATCTCTCTTTTTATGTACTATATTTTATATTTCATTTATGGAGCATTAGTTCCAAGTAATTTATAATGTTTTAAAAGATGAATTAGCATGAGAAGAGACAGGGAATAAGTATCTGAAATAAGGTGATGGAATTGTGGTAACACAATTCACACAATTTTCCAATGCTTGAGTGATAAGGAAAAGTTAGAAAGTACAAGCTGACTTTGAATTTTCAAGCCTGAGAGATTAAAATAGGCATAAAATAGGAAAGCCTCCAAATTTGAAAAATTTTGGTTGCAAAATAAAACAAGTTGAGTCTCTTGAGAATTCAAAAATTTATTAAAATTCTGACATAGTCCTAAGAAAAATCATATTGCTTTTCTTTATTGGGTCATTTATATCCTTGGTGGTTCTTTTGTTATAGCTTTCCTCTCTTTTACCTACAAGTGAAAGAAAGATTATCTCAGTGATGAAGAGATTGCATATTAAGTAAAGGCATCCTGCTAGCATACAGGAACTCATACTCTTCCTTTACCTTAGGAACATCAAATAAATAGTCATAGCCTTATTCTTATGGACTAAATCGTGTCTCCCAAAATTCATATGTTGAAGTCCTAATTCCAAGTATGATTGTGTTTGAAGATAAAGCCTTTAAAGGCTAAATGAGGTTATATGCATAGACATGGAAACCACTATGACTGTTTTCTTTATAAGAAGAAGAGAGGCCAGGGTGGGCATAGTCACTTGCAAGCCAAAGAGAGAGGCATTGGGAGAACCCAAACCTACTCGCACTTTGATCTTGGAACTTCAGCCTCCAAAACTGTGCCAAAATAAATTTCTCTTTTTTAAACTACCCAGTCCATGATATTTTGTTATAATAGTGCTAGCAGACTAATACACTGATAAATATGCTAATGGAAGACTTCCTGACAAATAAGCTAATGATATTAGCGAATGGCAGAGTTCTTATCTATGGGGTATTTTTTTTTTAGCAAGATATACCTGGTTGCTTAGCATTCCTTATATAAATATGGGCTATAGATTCCTGGAAAATATGTCATGTGCCTATTTGAATATAAAATTGGGATGTTTCATAGTTCTTACTATTTACATTTTGTGTAAGTAATGTACCAGAGTATTTTTGATGCAGTTGAAAAAAACAAGAAAGTCCTAATTCTCTCTTTGTGCTTTTCCTCGGACCTATAATCCTGGTCTCTTATGTCCTCAGAATAATTAGTAAATAAATCTGATTCATATGAGTCTGATTTGACATTCGGATACTTTATATTATCTCAACAGTAAAATTTAGGAGTCATTTCATATAGAATATATATGTTCCCAGGTGAGGTTAGATTTTCTATGTTGTTTGCCTAGAGAAGAATATATTCCCACTATCATATGATGATGAAGCATAGAGCAATGTGTTTTCTACATGTACAAGGCATTAAAAGAGTTTAGATGTGGGAATTAGATAAAGTGACCTCACCAATGTACATTAGCTTAACTGGTAGAAATAGCCACTAAAATAGAAATTCTTTGATTTTACAGTATAATCTACCATGATGGAAATATGTACTATCTTCAGTTTTCTTCACCAAATAATTGTGGTATTGGAAGTGAGCCTAGGATTATATTTAAATAGTTTTCTAGTACAAGAAAGTCTGATTATACACATCATAAAAAGAAAATTACTTAAGAATTGAACATATCCAAAGGAAGCTCCCAAATATCTCACAGTGATATATCACAGGGTCTAACAACACTAACAGTCAAAATGATCTACTTAATATCTCAATTCTAACTATTCTTATTATAAATGACATTTCAACTCTCTTGTACTCAGTGTACAAAAAGAACAGCTGCTCAAAAGGAACCATAAAAAAAAAACCAAAAAGGCAATCAACCAAATGGGAGAAGGTATATAAATAATACCTCTGATCAGGGGGGCTAATATTCAAAATATATAAAAAAATTCATACAACTCAATAACAACAACAACAACAACAACAACAACAACAAAACAATTCAATTAAAAAATGAGCAGAGGATCTGAATAGACATGTTTCCCAAGAAGAAATATAAATCGTCAACAGATATATGAAAAGATGCTCAACTTCACTAGCTATAATGGAAATGAAAACCAAAACCACAATGACATGCTACCTCACCCCTGTTAGAACGGCTATTATCAATAAGACAAGAAGTAACAAGTGTTGGAGAAGATGTGGGGGAAAAGGTACCCTCATACACTACCAGTGGAAATGTAAATTGGTATAGCCACTATGGGAGACAGTATGGAGGTTCCAAAAAAATTTAGAATTACCATATAACTCAGCAATCCCTTTTCTGGGCATCTACCTCCAAAATTTGAAACACTTATTCATAAAAATATATGTACCTCATGTTTATAACAGCATTATTCATGGTGGCCAAGACATGGAAACAACTGAAATGTCCTTTGATAATTGGATAAAGAAGTGGTACATATATACAAGGGAATACTACTCAGCAAAAAAAAAAACCAAAACAAACAAAAAAAAAAAACGGATGAAATATTGTCATTTGCAACAACATAGATCTTAAGAGTATTATGCTAAGTGAAATAAACCAGATGGAAAAGGACAAGAACCACATTATTTCACTCGTGAGATATAAAACAGGAAGCAAGAGAACAGACAAAACAAACACATAGACACAGACAACAGTACAACAGTTACCAAAGGGAAAAGGGAGGAAGGAGGAAGAAAAGAGAAAAGGGTGTCAAATATATAGAAACAGAAGACTAGACTTGGGATGATGAGCACATGATGCAATGTACAGATGGTGTATTATAGAATTGCACACTTGAAACTGAAATAATGTTATTAACCGTTACCACAATAATTTAAAAACAAAACAAAAAGAATAGCCACTCATCATTTCAAGCGCTCTCATTTATTAGCATTCTGTGCCAGTGAATTATACATATATACGTATAAATACACACACTATTTTAATAATAAAAGAATACAAGTTATTTCATAATGGCACCGGTTTCTTTGGTTGTTGTAAACTATTTTTATAATGCTATAGAAAACATTACTTGCCTTTAAAACCATGCTCATGATATTCACAAAGATTTTAAAAATAAGTTAATGGAATATACAAATTGATTATCTGTATGAAAAAGGAATCATCACATTGGAAAAAAACAATTTAATGTTGGGTTAATTGTTAAGGATTTTTATCTTGCCCACATCTCTATCCTTGCCATCCTAGCCAGCTAGAAAGCTGTAGTATTTATTTAAATTGTCAAGGAAAGGCAATTCCACAACTTTCCTTGTTGTTACATGTAGTGTTACTTATATTCAGAATAGTCTGTCTAAATGAAAAGATATAGCTGTAATTCAAGACAATTGTTTCCAGTTTCTCTTTCTCCTCTCCCCAATCCTCTGCAATATCCTGTAGAATTGGTATATTATCTACCTTCTTCCTTCTTCCTTTGATTTTACTTTTTAGAAAGTCGTGAGATGCAATATCTTAAACCAAAGGTTTTCATAGTGAAAATGTCTAAGGCCATTAAAAGGCAATTTTCAGTGTGAGTCATTTTATAAGTTAAGTCAAATGGCATTCGTTTTATTTTGATTACACATACACATGCAATTGATCTGTTTGAGAATCTTTCTCCTCTACCTTATTCTATTTTTCTCAGTTTTTGAATTCTCATTTTCACTTTCTTCCTAAAGTCCTTTTTGTAATGATTATATATTAGTCAGTTTGAGGAACATGAACTTTATAAAAGGAAATTTCACATGATTTCTTTAGCCCTCTTAGAACATCCGCACTAGAAAAAAATATGTTAACCATCCAGTACTATATTATTAAAGCTAAAGTTAGTTTGTGTGTGTGTGTGTGTTGTAGGTATTCACCTGACAAACTATCTCAAGTGAGTGTGAAATTTCATGGTCTGAAATATAAAAATACATGTTGTTCTCATAAAATCTAGTATTTGTATATGTATATATATACACATATATCTATATATACTTTGTGTATATGTATTCACACACACACACATATATATACTTTGTGTGTGTGTGTGTGTGTGTGTATATGTGTATATATATGTGTGTATATATATATACATATACATATACATATATATATATATATATATCCTGATTGTTACATCATTGTAGAATTAAAAATACACAGCAATGAGAATAAAGAAATTTAGCTCTGCAAATAAATTACCACGTGAACCCGACCACATTGACTGACTTTACAGATGTAAATTTCTGTATCAGTAAAATAAAGATATTTTACTATACATAGTTCTGAAAATGTCTCTTTTCTCTGATATTCTCTGAGACTTTAGCTGATTTTCTATCGTAGTCTATTACAGGAGAAGAGCAGCAGGTGACAACTATACTGCTTGCCCATGAAGGCTATCATATGATACTCTTAAGTGTCTTAATGTGTAGAAATCCCTTTTTTGTTCTGGACATAAAATTTGTGTTCCAAAATGGATAATCATAAAACTAATTTTTCAACTAAAATTTATTTTGTGTGAATCATGTGATAATCAATGTGATTACTTGTTTTGGAAGATACAGGTCATATAACACAGCTTCTTGCCTCAAGAATTTTATCACTTGGTAAGTGAAATAAAATAATTTATACAGATAACTGCGAACAGAAAGCATTAAATGTCCTAAATAATGGCTAGGAAGAAAGCTAAGAAGGGTCCAGGCAAATGGTAAAATGCTAACTAGGCTCAGATCTCAGTTGGTGGTGAAGGGAGTGATTGAACTGAAGAGCGAATTGAACAGATTTAGGAGAGATGCATGAGAAAATAAACCTATATCCATGGGATCTTTCAATTTTGGAGAAGATATTACATTTGAATCTCTTTCCTCAGTGACATGTGGTTAATATTCCCTTTAACACAGTCACAATAAAACTTCCATTAAATCTTGAATTTTGTCAATTATGGAAGACTAGCAGAATTATATGTCCTATGGACAACTGTATGGCTAATTTTGAAAACAAGGTACAAAGAAAGAGATTCTCTGAGCTGTTAGAAACAAAGCATTTTTCTTCCTTCCCTCATACTTTCATTAATGTTGTCTTTCTTCCTTTAAAACAGTAAGAAATATTCTGAATACGAATGTAACAAAAATCAGAAGCAATCCCCAAATACTGTATTTGCTTAATGATAAATACCTAGTCCTTATCTTTAAGAAGATTTAGACAATTTAGTTCGTCTTGTAGCCTTGGGGTAGTCAGGAAAGTTAGGCACAGTATTTTAAAGCTCATTCCTCCTCTATGGCTGCTAGCTATCATTAATCCCTAATGCCTGGAACGGCATAAATTTCTTCTACAAAGGAAGCCCACAGGTCGTTTTTATTCCGAGCACTGTTTTTATATGCACCACAATATATTCCGTTATGTATTACCTCGTCTGAATGCAAAACTGTTTTATATGCAGATTTAAGGTAATGAGCACTCAAGTTTAAAAAATGGCTCTGGTATCCTGTAGCTTCTCAATAATAATATACTCTTACATTCCAACAGAGAAGGATGGATTATGGGTTTTTCAATTTGCATCAGGCATATTAATTGCAGAGTAGGGCTTCCACATAAAATATCAATGTACTGGAACAAACTGTTAATGTACCAGAATATGAACACTTACATTCATTTCTGGAACTTTAAAAGGAATCATCCTTTTTTCCTTTCCTTCTTTTTTTTTTCTTTTTTGATTTTGTTTTGTTTTTATACTTCTGGAGATGGTAGGTTTTTTTTAGTTACTGAGAACTATGTAACCTCTGCTTCTCAAAAAATCCCTAATTAGATTAAGTGCAATAGGGCTTTTCCAATCATTCTGTTGGGGAACAATACAACAAGCCATTAGGCAAAGAGAATGATTCAGGAGATCTGGATGAAACTTATTTTAGAGTTGCTTTTAAGAAACATGACATGGAAGATCAACTTTATGTTGTAGTTGGAGGCAGAGAAGCATACTCAACTTCTATATGCATTATATTATATTCTCAACTGTGAAGAGAATACCTAAACTAGTAAAACTGTAAATGGAAGTTTTATAAGTAATTTTCAGCTGAGGTTTTGCACTGTAGGTTTAATTGTAGAGAACTGTGTATTATGGCACATCACTTCATGGAAGCACTTGAATTATGTATTCCCTTGTAAGCATAAAATTATGACTGTTCACTTTTTTCAAAAAAAAGATTGCAATAAACAAATGAACCACACCCTGTATTTCACCTTTTATAAGGTTTGATAACTAATATAAATTACAGACATAGACTTGGTAGACTAGAATACAGACTTGAATATTTAAAAATATGTTCTCTGAATGTGATAATAGGACAGTCTTCCTATGTTGAAAAGATAAAGCAGGAGAAAGAAATAAATTTTGAGATCCCGACACACAGATTACATTTTTTCCTAAAGCCTGTATATAATATGCAAATTATAAGTAACTGATGAATATTCATTGAACAAGGTTTTCATCTATTGTATCCTAATTCATCACTTCTTTCATACTGATATTTTATTGCACATTCTTTTTGATAGTTAATGAAATTTGTGATCTTATTATCCCCAAACAACAGTAACATAGGGACCTGCTTTTTAAAACCATTCTGAGAAAGAAAATATTTGAATTTGCATGCCACAGCTGTAAGCAACAAATTTCTCACTAGGGAAGAGAAGAAATACCACCCACATAATCCAACAGGAGACCTGATTCATTTTGTGTCTGGAGCAATCCCTGCAATGTTACAAACTGAAATGAGTTTCCTTTTCAATCTTCAGGTGAAAAAAGTAGTGAGAAGGCCTTGTTTCCTCTATCAATGTAAATTTCTTTTTCTTACCTCTTAAGAAATCATGTGTATTTGTGTTTCATTTTGCAATGTAGCTTTGATCTCATAATGCTATTTGAGTCTAAGTGTGTCATGGGTAAAAATTAAGGTGAGATAGACTGTTTGTTCTCAGCATTAAAACTCAACTTAATCTATAGTAAAAGTAATTTTGATATTGTTCTAAAGAAATAGCCCTGGGCAAAATGAACGTTCCTTTGCTGTAGCAGGCAAATTGAAAAACAGGCATAGGTGAAGGCTTAATGAAGAGTCTAGGGTAAATCACCGACACTATAAACTGTTATCTGTTGGGTGCTAACATTTTAAGAAATGCTCAAAGTGTATTATTTTCATTTTGTATTACATATAAGGGGTGTATTTTAAACTGAAAAGAATTTCATCTCTAGCAAGAAAGCCAAATAAAGTGTTGCAATTGTTTTATTCATTCAACTGAAAGAAGGGCAAGGGCATTCTTTCAATTAAACAATTTTTATTTCCAGATGTGTTTTTTCTCTCCTTGAGATGCTACATAACACAAGATGCTACATAACCTATTCTGTATGCCTTTTTATATTGTGTACATAGATAGAAAGTAGGTTCAAGTACCTCATTCAAAATTCTTTTTCCTTAATTCCATCAGTTGAAAAGATATCACCTTTTTAGAATTTGCTTTCCTTAGTGAACGTCGCTAGCAAAAGTTTAAAGTTTATGAAGGATACCATAAATCGTAATTTAATACATATAGCAATTTCAGTCTTTATGAACTTTTACTATTTAATAAAAATTGCTTTTGGATCAAAAAAGATACTTTTAGAAGTACTGATTAAATGTACTTGCCCCTCCTCCCAATCTACCTTCTAAACCCTCAGATATAAAACAAATGAAAATTAATCTCAGGTTCAAAGTGCTATTAACTGAATTCAGGAATTTTATGATGTTTTTTACTCCCTTTGAAGCATCATTTGATAACACAAGTACAATTCCAGTATAGCTGTTGATTTTTAGTTGTCGTTTTTATTTCTTAATTCTTTTGGGATAGGGATTTAATCTCTCAAACTTCGTTGGTAAATTACATTGATGAATGCATTCTGACAGGAAGCTTTACTGAAATGAAAAGGACTCATGTGTAAGGGAGGGAATAACTATTCTAAGAGCTTTTTCATGGTGCTGTTGCCAGGGAAACCACTGCTTTGTCTGTACGTGTTCGGAATGGCTGCCTCATTAGAACTCAGGCTCCCAGACACTTTGTGATACTGATGAAATGAAAGGGATGAACCTATTTTAGTTGATTAACTTCACATTAAGAAAAACAACATATTTAAAAGACAGATTTCTAAAAGCTAAACATACAGAATTATGGGAAAACTGTAAAGTTAATATTGATAAGGCTTTTTTGGCAGCTGTGACTGGAAGAATATTTTTATTTTTTTCTTTCCCTTTGCCTATTTACATATTTATGGAAGGTTAAGCCAATGAAATATTATATATTAGCACCACCAAATGAACATTGTATATGACAGATCTTGGTATTTACACAAACATGCACATATTTCTCTTATTAACAATTCGGGTTTTTTTCCTTCAGTGACTGGCCTATGTCACTATCAGAGCAGACTGAATTAATTGACTCAGAGCTTAAAAGATATTGAAAAACCTGCGTTAGGAACCCACGTTGGGGTATTTTTCATTTTTTTTGAAGAACAAAGCAGTAGCATACTCAGAAATTATATGAATCAATATTAACAACAAAGAGGGCAATATAACTTTTATTGCTCTAAACTTAAAATAAATAGCAAGCAGGCATAAAAACACCTCAAGTTCAAGGAAGCTCAGACCAATTCACAATGTAATATTGTTTCTTCCTGCTTTTCACTAAGAGTCAAATTGCCTTCGGCAATTCATCGGCGTTCAAAATTTCTGTTCTTGGCTCACGACAAAGAGATGAATTAGCAGATTTATAAGCTCTTTTTTTTTTTCAAAAATAGATGCTATAAATTTCTTGTTCTGTCATTTTATATAAGTATACTCAAGGTGCTAGAATCTTAAATATTATTATCTAATGATTTATCCTGAGAGGAAAAAGATATGCAAAATCCAACGAAAAAATTTACCCTACCAGATTTTTAAAAAATCAATATTATTCAAATAAGTCAGCTTTAATCAAATTGACAATATTGATTTTTTTTAAACCTATAATACTATTTCAGAAAGAGAAATGTCAAAATGATCTGTGTCTTGCAAGTGTAGTTTTGGTTGGCAATATCAAAATTCTGTTTATATGTTAAGCTTAAAATGGCTATTAGAAATTTAAGAAAAAATTGTCAAGGAATCTTTTATAAAAGTAGAATACACTAGACTTGGTTATTTAAGTATGGAATAAAAGGAAAGTGGGAATACATTCAGGGTTCATCATGACTCACAGGCCTGAATAAATAAAAGTTATTAACTTTATATCATTCACTGAGATTGGAATTTCTAGAGCAATGGCTCCCAATCTTGGCTATACATGAGCACTATCTGGGAGCTTTAAAAAAAATGTTAATGCTTGAAATCTAACCTCAGATATTTCTATTTACCTTGATAAGGGGTTTGGTCTAGAATAGTATTTAAAAATTGTTCCCTCAGTTATTCTAATGTGGAGCCAGATTTGAGAACCCTGCTACTAGAACTCATTATGGTGCTTCTTGATTTTTTTCAGTTATGCCAACCAGACAGATATTTGGACCCTTAATAGTGTCCCATATGCTCCTTAAATTATTTTTATAGTCTTGGCATCTTATCTCTTGCCATTCTGGTAGAATGTTCTTGGCTTTGCCATCCTTTAGATAGGACATTTGCTCCTTTTCTTTATTCATTCTGTTTATTCCTTTGTTTATTCATTTAATATACTTCTCATCTCAGAATGTGTTCTTCATTTCAGACTGATTCCCTTTTATAATTTCCATTTCCACTATTGTTTTTTATCTTTTGTTTAAGTTCTCACTGAATTTATCTACACTTCTTAAAAGTTCACTGAGTATCTTTATAACCAGTATTTTGAACTCTGTATGTTAGATCATTTGACTCCATTATATCTGGATCTCTGTTCTGTTCTCTCATATAGTTTCTGCGTCATTGTCTTCCCAGGTTGGCTGCCTTTCTGTGTCTGTTTCTCTATACTAAGCAAAACTCCTAAGTCTCCCAGTCTTATTAGTGTAGATTTGTGAAGCAGGTGTCAAGTGGCACAGCCCTGAGAAGGGCTCAGCTATAGGCCAAATTTAGGTCAAGCCTCTGCCCCTCCAGGCCACCAGTTAAGTTTCAGCAAACAATCCACCCCAAAGGGCCACACCAGAAACCCAGGCCAGATGCCTCCAGTGTAAGTCTAGTTGCTGCTCAGCAAGAAACACCTGACTTGCTGAGGATAAACCTGGATGTGGCTTGGGTGGGGCCATGAGTTGGGGGAGGCTGGGTTTCAGGGAATTCTCTAGGCGGAGGGACCTCTGTTATCCAGTCTGATGACCTCAGAACAATGACGGTGCTATGTCAGTGCACTAGGAGTGGGGAGGGTTCAACAGAGAACAGTGGATAGTACCCGCACTTCTGTACAGGGCAAATCTCACCTCAGCCCTCACTCCGACAACGTTTCCCTGTAAGTTCGTGGTGCCCCCTGCACTCAACCAAATCGGCACTGGTGTTCAGAGTAAGCAGGTCTGTCACCACAAAAATCCACTCAGGGACGTGGCCCCTTTAAAAGGCTTCTGCCGCTGCCACAGCCTCCATCTCACTCAGCAGCTGAGACTGCACAGCCCCACATTCCCTCCCCATCCTACCTTTTGCCATTGCAGGGTGCTTTCTTGGATTTCTCCCTAGTAGTATGACTTGTTCATCAAGACCCCAAGTGATTTTCCCTTACTGCTGCTCCTTGTTTCCATCACAACTTTGACTTGGTCGCCAGAGGGATGAACAGAGCATCTATCACCTATGCCATTTGGGTTGCTAATCTGGAAAGATAGTTGTAATAATAGAACGCATGTGGGGAGGAGAGAGTCACTAAGGCCCTTATAAAGAAAGAAGAAAAACAGGGCCAAGAGCAAAAGCGTGCGAAACATTGGCCTTTGAAAGGAGGGAAGAGGGAAAAGAACAAAACTGCAAATTGAGAAAAACAAAGGAAGGAATTTGAAGGTGGAGACATCACGAACCTGAGTTATTCATATTCTCTTCTCTCATCTTTCTCCTTCACACCCTGCCTCCTCATTCTTCTTCCTCTCTCTCATTCCTCCCTCTCTCTCATTGGGCATTTACTTTTTCCACTCTAAATTTTGCTTTTATCATGGACAACATCTAGGTTGATAAACATAAATGATATAATTTCAAATTCTTTTACTTAAATTAATTTTTCCCCATAACTCACAACATAGGATCACTCTTGGTTTATAGTATGCAAGACCATTCTTGGACATTATTTCATCCAAAACTATTTCAAATTTGAAACTTTGACCTTTCATTTACTCAAATGATCATCTGTTTCAAGCAAATTTATACCAGTATTCTGTGTTTAAACCTTGTCTTATATTTTTCCTGTTAACGACAAGTATTAGATCTTTCTTTTTCTCCTATATCTTGATACTAGAATGCCATTGGAGAAAATTACATATTGTTGTAGATTATGATACTCAGATTGATCAGAAAATTATCGTGATCATTTACCTTTCCTCACGTAAGATATTTCAAATTTTATCAGTCTCTTCAAATCCTTCGTATTACTGCTACTACTATCTCAGAAGGCAAATATAATCTCAGGGAAAATTGTGGATATCAAATTCCCTCAACTTTGTCTTAATCCCCTTTGTTATAATCATATAAATAAAAAAAAAGCAACAGAATTACAATTTTACTCACTATCACATCTTTTTTTTTCCTCTAGTCATAGAGATTAGCTGCTCACCATTCACCATTCTCTTTTTAGGGATGATTTTTCTGCCAGTGACTTTGATATTTATATTTTCATTTCTTCTATAACCTGTATCCTATTCTCAAATATTTTCTGCTCAGTTCAGGCAGTGTCGGTTCTCTTAAATTCCTATAATCATACCTCTTACTTTCTTCTCTTGACTTCCTCTCCTATTGGCAGTCAAGTTCCTGAAAAGAATATTCTGTGCAATAGTTTTCAAACCAGACTACATATTAGAAACACCTGGAGAGTTTTTGGAATGTGTTAACACCCAATCCCAGAAAGTCAGAAACTCTGATTCATTTGGTGGAGAGTAGAACATAGGAATTGATTCTTTGTTATGCAACTTCCCATGTGATTCCAATATATGGCCAGGTTTGACAGCCACTGTTCTCCTAAGACTACAGTTGTTCATTCCCCACTCTTTCATTTCAATTAGTTTCTACTTATACACATCCTGTGAAGCTATTCTCTTAAAGGGCACCAATTTCTCCTTGATTTCCAAATCCAGTTAACTATTTTTAGTTTTCACATGAATTTTCCATAGAGCCTCTATCAAAACTGTCTACTCTACTTTTCTTGAAAAACCTTTGCTTTCTATTCTTTGCATTGCTGAAGTGAAATCTTGCCTTTTAGCTTTTTTGATCATCTCAGTATGGATAATGTAACAACAAAATCAAAATGATTATACAGAATTCTTGTGTTTTCCAAATATAAAAAATGACCATTCTATATGTGTGTTTTATATGATAGCTCAGTATTTCCTTCAAGTGAAGTTTCAATTAAGCAAATGGAGAGATCCTTTGTTTAGCAACTTGAGAGTGTTAATAAAATGGTAAGAAATATGTGAAGAAAGCATCATAATGGAACTGTAGGAATACACTTTAATAAACTTGTCTTTAAAAAGTGTCTAAAATGTATCACATTTATTATTTAAAAGTCCTGTCTTAAGTTTTGTGTTCAAAAAATAAAAATTTGAATACAATAAAAATATTGACAAAAATATTGGCAGTTTTACAAGACATGGATTTGAACTCAAATTTAGAAATGGGAAGACTAACAGTAAGAGCATTTCATTAATTAAAATATAGGGGATAATAATTTGAATAAAGATCTTAAAAGCAAAGTGAACAGGAAGTGACAAGTGAAAGAAGTGGAAGAACTCAATAACAGATTGAATTTTATAGTAAAGAATGAAGTGAAAAAGACGATTTCAAAAATTTACCTGGTACTGGAAATAGCGGTATAACAAATGACATTATAGGATAGTTAAGACAAAACAAAACAAAAACACACAGTAATTTGGAATGAGAGAAATAAATTCCAGTTAAGACATTATTTTGAACGTAATGGGTGGCCACTTATGTGACTATTAAAAATCAATGCACTTGATAATGTGGGACTGTGATGTATATGAGAAGTGCCAGAACTGAAAATATTGCTTTAAGTGTCATCCCTATAGAAGTGGACATTCAAATCATAAGAGCAGATCAGATTTCTAAAAAGATAATTATACATGATGACAGTAAGAGAGCCAAAGAATGTTGAGAAATGCCAGAATTAAAGGAAGATGCAATATGGTGTGATGAGAGAACATAGCCTCTCAAATCAGACTGAACTGTGTTTGTGTTATAGCTTCAGCATGTACTAATTATATGATCTCAGACTGCCTTTTTAACTAGTCAGCATCATTTTATTCTATTTATATCTATTAAGTGGGGGTAATATTAGAGGTATAAGAAAAATGAAGTGTTTTAGAAACCAAGAGAAGATAGTTTTAATGACAGTGGATAATTTGACAAATTAGTAAGAAAAATTATTCCTAGAACATAATAAATAAATCTATTCATACTAAACAACCTAGTATTATATCTGTTAATTTCTAAATTAAAACATGAAGTACCCATGTGAATATTATCATATTCACTTATTAATGTGTCAAAAAAGGGAAGCAAATAATTTCCAGATTTTTAAAGACATTCTGTTTTTATTAAAAATCCAAATTTTTATTGGAAAAGTGATGTATGAATGAGATTAAAAATATAAATGGATGGCTTTCTCTGACTATACATACCTCAGCAGCAACTGCTTTTTGTTTCTTGTATTATTCTCACATTTCTATGTGCATGTAGAAGCATATCTAAATATGGTCATTATCTTTTTTTAATGGAGAGTATGTATGTCCATGTATGTGAGTGGACATATCTCCTCTCTCCCCATATTTCTCCACAAATTTTGGGATCATTCCCAAAGGTACACATAGATATTTTTTTCATCCTCTCACTCCTCTTCCTTCTTCAAATAGCCTAATATTTAATTATAGAGTTTGACAAATTTTAGTTAGCTAGTTCCTTACTGATGGACACTTAGGATCCATCTGTTAAGCTTCTTTAAAATGTACTGAGTTGTCTTATTATTAACAGGAATTTTTCATATTTTAACTGGAACCATAAGAAAAAATTGTTATCCCTTCCACAAACACAGACACCCGGTCGTGCCCACAAGCTTAAAGCTAAACAGATTCTAAAACCATCAGGGCATTTCTGTGTGTTCACTCTGTTAAATTCCAAAAGGTAAACAACTTTTAAAAATTAGTACATGCTGAAACTTCCAAATTCAGTATAACAACACAGAAGTTGTATTGAGAGACTTATTAAAATCCTTCTGGAAGTGACTGGGAGTGAAAAAACAATATATAGAACCTTGATGGTTCACCAAATTACACTTGTGTCTTTGGCATAGCAAGACATTTTGATTGACCAAAGCCACGGTGTACAGTGGATTTGCTTATCTAGTAATACAGGAAAGCACACAAACAGCACAGTACATTAAAGCAGATGAAAAAGAGCCTATAAGGGGGTGATCTGGCTTATTTTTTAAGTCATAGTCCCTGTACAAAATATATATATCTGCTTTATTTCTGGCCCATACCTTTCAAATTTCAAATATGAGAAAAATAATTGCATAATTCTTCATCTTCTGTGATTTGAGACAGAAAATCATAGGATTGGCAGAAAGTGATTTGGATTTATACAGTTCATAGATGTGGCCTTCAAAATATTGATAATTATTTGATTGTAGTCTCATTTTTCTACTTTCAGAAAAAATGGGTTATTATTTTTAGGGGAAATGGTAATTATGAATGAAAATTAAGCTGAATGAAGTTAAAGAGAAACCACAGCATCAAATTCCCTGCCAGAGAAGAATTATATTTGCACAAATAGAAATTTCTTTGCGATTTAAATCTAAAATGTATTTCTAGTTGTGTCTATAAATTTGCATCATTCTGATAAGTCACTTCCTACATCTTCCTCATTTTCCATATAAAAACAATGTTTACTGGGAGTAAATTTATTTCTGAGATTCAACTTCTGAATATTTATAAGGTGAAAATTGTGTTCACCTCTATTCAAATGAGGTTCTCTGAACTGCAATTGGGTGGCTATTTCACAGACTGAATTTGTCAGAAAATATCACTTTTAAATAATATATTGTAAAAAGATCTGAAGTGTGTGTGCATGTTTGTGTGTGGTATATGTTAGTGTTACATGAAAGCTATGTGATGGATAGATACAACATATAACACCATATGCATATACAGCATGATTTTCAAATAATTAAAAATTAGATCATGCCTTTAGTGGAAAATAATACAAAGCGAATTTTCTCTCTTTACTTTTTCGTTTTCATATCTGGTCATTGCTACTAATCTCTGTTTTTTCAGGAGTGTTTTTAACAACTATAAGTAAATACGAATGTTAGAATTTTTATTTGCATGATAATGTTTTACTGTTGCCTTATTTATATATATCTCAGTAGGGCTTAAATAAACGTATTTGTTTTCAACAAGGAATACACTCTTCATTATACCAAAGTATTAAATTAACATCATTATTTGTAATATAAACACATTTTAAAGAACCTAAATGTGTATCACATTGAGAATAATTAAATGATATATCCATATTACAGAACACCTTACAAACCATTACAAATAAGGACATAGATCTATATATGTTGACATGAAAGGGGTATCTGATAAATTGACAGATTATTTCTTTGATTGTAAATTATTCTATTTGTATAAATAAAATTATGTACCTGCAGGGCTATACCATTATGAAATTCTAGCAGGTGCGTAATTCAATAGTGCTATTATTTATGCAGTACAGATATTTCTGCTTATGAATAAACAATGAAGAGAAATAATTAGCATTTTAAAATGTATATATGTTTATATTTACATAAAAAGTTATAGGAGTAAATACTGCAAATTACCAACAGTGGAAACCCTTAAATCCTTAACAGGTAAAATGGTTAAAGTGTAGAGGTGAGGTTATATTGCTTTTTCATTTTGCTTACACAACTTTGTATTACTGAATTTATCAACTGAATTTGCATTATTTCCACAATATTTTTTTAAAACATAACTATAATTACAATTCATTTATAAATCGTATGTCTGTTTAACTGATGTCATTTCTCTGTAATCATCAGTTTCTATGCTGACTTCACAAAAATACCAGAAGCCGAAAATGTAAAGAGGCCAAAAAAAATTTTTTTAAAAAGTAAAACAGAGAAATAAGCAAACATAAGCTAAATATTCTCTCAGGGACATCACCTTTTATTCAGCCCTTACAATTAGATGGCATAACATTAAATTTCTCGCTCTCCTAAAGATGTTTGATTTAAATACAGTCATGCACAGCATAATGACATTTTGGTCAATGACTGACCACATACATATACAATGGTGGTCTTGTAAAATTATAATAGAGCTGAAAAATTCCTATTGCCTAGTGATATCAGAGCCATCGTAATGTTATATCGCAATGTATTGTTCACGTGTTTGTGGTGATGCTGGTTTAAACAAACCTACTGTTCTGCCAGTTGTATAAAGTATAACATACACAATTACATACAGTACATAATACTTGGTAATGTTAATAAGTTATAATAAATTACTGAATTATATATTTACTATACTATACTTTTTACCATTATTTTAGAGTATACTCTTTCTACTTACAGAAAAACATGAAATTTTGCTGTAAAACAGTATGTCATGGTATGTCGGCAGCAGCCTCATACGTCTTGTGTTTACATCTCTTTATTGCATCACAGTCACTTGTACTTGATTTAATCTTGTGTTGTTTTGCTCATCACAGCCACTAAGAGTATAAAATCTACCGCTAATGTTGCCAGGAAGAGTCCACATCAAGTAATTGACCTAGAAACAAAATTAAAAGTAATTAAAAACTATAAAGGTGGAAAATCAATGGTGGTTATTGCTCACCAGTCAGGTACATCCCATTCTACCATAGCTATGATCTTGAAGAACAAGAACAAAGTGACAGAAACTATTAAAGGATCTGCTTCATTGAAGGCAGTGAGACTAACAAAAATTTGATAAGGGCATATATCAGACATGGAGAAACTTCTAATATCCAGGATTGAAGACCAGACACAGAAGTGAATCCCACTCAGAAGCATGACAATTATGGCCAAAGCAAAAAGGTTTGAGATCTTCAAAGAATAGGCTGGATCCAACTATGATATTGAATTTATTGCTACCTCTGGGTGATTTAAAGAATTCTGTAATTGCTATTCATTGAATATTGTGAAAGTAAGTGGTAAGTCTGTAACTACTGATGTGAAGGCAGCTAATGAAATTTTGGAAACTCTAGATAAGCTAATTGTGGAGGAAAATTACTTTCCAGAGAAAATATTTAATATGAATGAAACCTCCCTATTCTGGATACAGATGCCCAAAAGGATTTCCATGTACAAAGAGGCCAAGTCAATGCCAGATCTCTAGGCTGTTATAGACAACATAACAGCCTTGCTTAAGAGCAATGTTGTAGACTACAACTTGAAATCTGTTGTGGTCTGGTGGATTGAGAACCCTAGGGCCTTCATGCATACGAATAAGCATGAAGTACACATGCCCATGTACTGCAGAAACAATTAGAAGTCATGGATGATCCAGCTCCTATTCCAAAGTACTGTCATGCATTGTTATGTGAGAAAAATGGAGAAGTATTATTTGGAGAACAACACCTTCAAGAGTTCACTTATTGTTGATAATGCCCCCAAATCTTTTCCTTTTATTGGTGATCTTCATTCCAGTATCAAAGTGGTGTTTCTCCCTCCAACCAATGGATCGAAGATGTATAGCAGCTTTTAAAGACTATTACCTGAGGAAGACCTTTGCCCAAGCTATTGCTGCAACTGAAAAAGACACCAAGAAGACACTGATGCAATTCTGGAAGGATTATAACATCTGTGATTCATCAAGAACCTGGCTTGGGGTTGGGATGATGTCACCGAGGAGTGTATAAACGGCATCTAGAAGAAGACATTCAAGAAGTTCATCCAGGATTTTGAAAGATTTGCCAAAGAAAAGTTTGAAAAAATCAAAAAGGCTGCTGTTGAAAGGGGAAAAACTTTACTTTGGTGTATATAAGGAAGACACTGAATAGCTCCTAGAGGTGGTTCCCAAGAAAATGACTAATGGGGAGTTGTTGGAACTGGAACAGGAATGCATAGCTGAAGAAGTGACAAGAGAAAAAGAAATGCAAGAGCAGTAAAAGAACCCCCACGAAAATTAAGGGTTTAGCAGTTTTCGCCAACCTCAACAAGCTCCTTTAAAAGTCTGAAAACATGGACCCCAATACCAAAAGGTTTTCACTAATTGAAAGAAATGTTCATGATGCATTATCTGCTTACAAACAAATCTATCATAAATAAGAAACGAACTAAACAAACTACCATGAACATATATCTGAAAAGAGTGATACCTCCTCAAGAAGAACCTCAGGCAGGTCCTTCAGGAGGTATTCCAGAAGGTATTGTTATCATAGGAGATGACAGCTTCATGCATGTTATTGCCCCTAAAGACCTGCCAGTGGGATAAGATGTGGAGGTGGAAGACAATAATATTAATGATACTGACTCTGTAGACCTAAGCTAAAGTGTGTGTTTGTCTTAGTTTTCAACAAAAAGTTTAAAAATTAAAAAACAAAAAAAATTACAAACAAAAAAGCTTATAGAATAAGGACATAAAGAAAAAATATTTTTGTACAGTTATATAATGTGTTTGTGTTTTAAGCTAAGTTTCATTAATAAAAAATTTAAAAAGTTTTTAAAAAATAAAGTTTAAGTAAACTAAGGGTAATTTATTACTAAAAAAATTAAATAAATTTTGTTTAGCTTAAGTGTGCAGTGTTTACAGTGTCTACAGTGGATCGTAATGTCTTTGGCTTTCACATTCATTCACCACTCACTGATTCACCCAGAGCAACTTTCAGTCCTGAAAGCTCCATTCATGGTAAGTGCCCTATATAGGTGTATCATTTTTATTTTTTTGTATCATATTTTATAGTACCTTTTCTATGTTTAGATATGTTTAGATACACAAATATTTACCATTGTGTTATAATTGCCTACAGTATTTAGAACAGTAATATGTTGTACAGGTTTGTAGCCCAGAAGCAATAGGTTATAACATATAGCCTAGGTGTGTAGTAGAAGATACCATCCAGGTTTATGTAAGTGCAATAGGTGATGCTTGCACAATGACAAAATCACTTATTGAAACATCTCTTAGAACATATCCCTATTATTGAGGCATGACTGTAAACTCTGCAATGTCCCACAAAGATATCCTTTACATTCCTTTTAAAATACTAACCCAGTTTAGCCCAGTATCCTCTTATTTGGATTAGAGTTAGTAGCTTCTTCACTGCCTCTAATTTCTTACTTTGGCACTCAACGCTATACATTGTCATAGGGCTAACTTCCTAAAATATAGAAGAAATCATGTTGCTATACCTATCAAAATATCTGTGGGCTCTATCATCCACAGAATAAGTTTTAAATTTCCAGGCATAACATCTAGAACCTTTCATGTCTTGGCACCAAAAAGACTATTAGCATCATTTTAAATTGTACCCTTCCTATCACTCCTAAACCTCATAAATATGGTATTCCATTTCATGCCTCTTAGTCTTTATACTATACTGTTTACTTCTCTTATTCTCAAAATCCTTCAAGGTTCATCACAAATTCTACTCTTTCTAGAAAACTTTATCTGACAATGGAGGGTAAATACTCCTGTTCTCCTATAGCTCTATGACTGACCTATATTAGAGATCTTATTTCATCTGAATTTTTTTCTTTTCTTTTTCTTCCTTAATCAATCAATCAATTAATTAATTAGTTAATTAACAATGACATTGTTGTTTAATGAAATTTAGTAAGTTTCAGGTGTACAATTCAACAGTAAGGCATATATATATATATATATATATATATATATATATATATATATATAGTACTGTGTGTTCATTGCCCATAGTTAGATAGATTTCCGTCACCACATATTTGACTTTTGTTACTCCATCTACCACCCTACTCTCCCCTCTCCCTTCCCCTTCTCCTGTCTGGTAACCACTAGACTACTGTCCATGTCTGTGAGTCTCTGTTTGTTTTAATTTGTTTCATTCCATTAAATAATTTGTTTCTTGAAATCAAGACCTACCTTCAATTGATCCATGAATGCTCAAGATTTCTAAAAAAATTGTGTTCAATCAATTTATTTGTCTTGCTCTTAGCAAATACATTTGGAATTCCTTTAGCCATATATTTAGAAAGAAACATTGTTAGACAGGTTGCTATAGATGGACATGGCTACAGAAAACTTAACTGTCACCTTAGTTCTATTCCAAAATAAGTATGCCTTACTCATGTGTTTCAATAGATTTAGTGTACTATATTTCCAACTGTTTGTGGATTTTCATCTTTGTCTTATTGATGCTCTAAAGATATACTGTTCAGTATGGTAGCCAATAGACACACACATCTATTTACATTTATATTTAAGCTAAAAAAATAAACAAAATAAAGTATGTACTCTCACAGTTAAGCTAGCCATATTTAAAAGGTTATTTATATATTATAGAAATTTCCATAATCACAGAATTTTCCATTAGCTCACAACATTCTAAAGTTTAAACTCAAAATTCAAATTATGCTTGTGCTCAACTGGTGACATCTTGATATAGAAATGCCATGCTTTACAGTTAAATCTTAGCATTGTTTTTACTTAAGTTGTATATATGTGTACTACCAATTTACTGGCAATTGATATAGAAACTGGTATTATTTACCCAACACTTCAAAATTTACTGTCAATACACAGTTGATCTAACAAAAGATTAAGTTAGCTTACTGGGGACATAATAACCTCCATTAACTGACATTCAGTAATTGAGTGGATATATATATATATATACATATACATATATATATATATGTATATGTATATATATACATATATACATATGTATATATATATATATGTATATATATATACATATACATATATATATATGTATATGTATATATATACATATATACATATATACATAGACAGGAGAAGGGGAAGGGAGAGGGGAGAGTAGGGTGGTAGATGGAGTAACAAAAGTCAAATATGTGGTGACGGAAATCTATCTAACTATGGGCAATGAACACACAGTACTATATATATATGTATATATATATATACATATACATATATGTATATATATATATACATACATATATATATATATATATATATATATATGCCTTTATATATCTGGGTCACATGGATCACACACATCAGCTACTTTGGGAAGAGGGTGTGAGGGATTAACTATTGCATACTTGTATAATGCATTATTACATGAAATTTTCAGCTCCCTGTGATAGAAAATCTGATCATCCTGAATATCCTGTTGGCCAATTTGGCAAAAGAATGTCACAGGGACCAAGAAAGAATGAATGTTTAGGGTTCAGAATATAAAAGTCAACTCATTCTCACCTTTAGCTTAGAAATGTCTATCCTTACACAAAGGTCACACACAATGTCATGCTTTTAAGACTTTGTATCATCGTATTTACTTCATTCATTCTCTTCATCTTTCAAAGCTTACCTTGAACTACTCCGTATCCCTATTTTTCTCCACACTGGTTTGGAAGGAAATTCTCCTACTAGGGATGAAGGCTGGCATCTCTTTGATATAGTATATTGGATCCTGTGATAACAGCCTTTTTAATGCAGACTTGATATGCTTATTTTTATCATCTAACATAGAAGTTGAAATTTTGGAATCTACTTGAGAACCATCACTTTGTTGACTACATTTTATACCTATAAGGGAACTCATTGCTTTTTATGTTAACTAGATGAAGTATATTTTTCACTTTGAAAAATATACCTCTTTTGCTTTGATAGTGAAAAATTTCCTTCCGATATTCTTTTTCTGTTATTAAGGTACTGTAGTTTTGGTTTCAGAATGTTCAGCAGAGATTCATTTAACAATGGAGTGAACAAACATCTAACAAAGGATCAAATTGTTATTACTGGGGACACAATAACCTCTACTAACTGACCTTTAGTAATGGAGAGACTCCTTGGTGGCAAGAGGCTTTCATGCTGATATTTTCCTGATAGAGAACTCTTTGCACATATAATCTGTGAAGTATGTTCTATAGTGTTATATTAGATATGAAGAGTTAAAAAAAGTCTCAGAAAGCTAGAGAACTAAATAGTATTGTTAGCTTTTTTCAAAAGTGGAAGAAAAAAATCATGTAAGGGAAGAAAATCCTTTCAAAATTTTAGTCTAATCAATTTCCACAAGAATATTTGAAAAATATTCATTTCACAAAATTAATATTCACTGATTACATTTACTAGTTTTCCCTCTGCAATGCTCTTTTTTATTTGAACAATGTTTCCTTTAACACATATAAAATATCAGGTATATGTAAATTACTGTTGAATTGCTTTGAGAATAAGGTACTCATTTAATATACCTGTGTTAACACTAAGAAGAGCAAAAACAAACAAAAAACTTAGTCTTTTCTCTACCTAGATATACCAATCTCTTATGCCTTATATTTGCTTTTATCTGGCTATTCAAATATATTTATATTCTGCACTGTAAAACTTAATTTTAATCAGGAAACCAAATGAACAGACATTCCTCATCACTTTAAACCTTCTCATTTTCCTATCATTTCTTTCTGTGTTCATGATTTTGTAAGTTACCATAATGGGAAACCTCAGAAGATTTCTCTGGGCAGTCTAAAGATCACTATGTTAGGAATTTTAAACAAATGTATTAAAATACATTTTCATGACTAAATTTTATTAGCAGGTTTAGTGTTTACTTTTTCCTTATTGGATATAAACTGTTACAAAAATTGTTCCCGAAAATAACATCACTCAGATAAAAATGCTGAAAATATCCCAAAACACATAAGGCTCATAAAGAGTGAGAAAAGCAAGTGTGCCAGCTAATCTAGTTCACTATTCTCGTAAAGGGCAATGGTGGCACTTTAGAGCCAGGACATCTATTCATTTTCATGGTAATAAAACCATTCCTGAAAGTGACTTTGTCCAGAGTAAATGGCTCTGTGTTATAACATGATGTACTTTAGAGGTGAGTTGTCATAGATCACAAACTAATGTGACCATCTTATATCTTAATAAAAAGTCCTTTGTTCACTCAAGTATCTTTTTTGCAAACCGAATCTGTATTACCATCTTTCTAAAACTTAGCCCACTGTTTTAGAGGAAAGAAGTTTAATATAAATGCTATCATGGTCAACAAGTGGAAAGGAATGCAGATGAAATAAGTAGGTGTTTCTCTGTCTCATAAACAAGTTAAATTGCATTGAAACAGGAAAGAAAAGTTGACATACCATAAAAGATGAAATTTTTATGTAAAGATTACTGGTTAAGAGTGAAAATTTCAAAAGCAATCTTACATCTATTCAGTGGATATGATGTGCTCCTTTAGAAGAGACTTTTAAAAGTAATATTGAATTATTAAGAAGAGTCACTGAAGTCTAAAAAAATTAGATTTCATTTTTAACATGTTTATAAAAGAATTTCTTATATGAATCACGTTATATAGACCAATGCTTAACAAAATATTAAAGAATTGCATTTTCTGATTATAATTATATAGAACACTTATGTATTCGTAGTCTCAAGAAAATTTTATTATAAATCATGATTATCCTTTCTATTAAAAATGAATGAAAAACAATAAATAGTTATAAAGGGAAAAGACCAGAGAAGAGAGACAGAAAAAGAAAGGAAGTAGAAATATTCCTAGTTTTCATATTAAAATTTTAATTCTGCTCATACTGCTCATTTAAAACAATGAGAGTCTATTCATATGCAATCTGATTTCAGTGTTATCCTGTCTTTGAACTTAAAAAAAGAGGCAATGCTAGAAAAGTCATTCCCTGGCAAGAAATTGCTTCTGATAGGGTCATAGTTTCATTACATTGTTTTCAATGTATAATTCTCATTGCTAATCGAGATGCAGTGCTAATTGAGCTCAGCATCGATAGATGGTTCAGAGACTAGTCCAGTATAGTTCTCCAGAGGGGTTTAAGAATAGACACTTCTCTTCCAGCAGCATGAATAGGAAAGCCCAGCAGAAGGTACACATTTTCTTGGTGCATAAATTACATTAAGCAGAGACCAATGGCCCCAATGACTTGCACTGAGAGCCTTTCTCTTTCTAAAAGTGATTTATATTAAAGAGTTAGAAATGATATTCATGTTGATTTGGTTCCACTTAAATTTTTTAATTTAAAAAATTCTTCACAAACTGACCCAATAATATTCTCCAATTGTATTCAGTGCTGTAAAGGTGCCTAAAGTTTTACTGTTGGACAATTAAAATGATTGTATAGTTTAATATATTCATTTCAAATCTCAAACATTGTTTCAGGTTTGACTTCTAAAGCAATACTGAAGAATCTGCTTCTATTTTTGACAGGTTAAACAACATTTCAGATATTTGAAGACAATTAAGTTCTGTGGTTGATCATGACAGCTATAGTTTTGCTACCCCACCTGCTTCTTTGTATTGTATTTCTTTTAACATTTCCCTTGGAACGCATATCTTATTGCCAGGGAGTTTCTTAGGATAGGGAAAATAAAATATGAGACTGCTAGTGTTTTGTTATAATTATGTCTAAATTAGACCAGGTTTTCTCAACCTAAACACTGCTGACATTTCAGGCCAAAAATTACTTTTTGTTGGAGGATGTCCTGTATATTAAAGAATGTTTAGCAGCATCTCTGGCTTTTATCCACTAGATTCCAGTGGCACCCTCTATACTTTGTGGCAATCAAACATTTTTACAGAGATTGCCAAATATCTCCTGATGGAGTATTCAAAAGAAATTCTTTCCCAACTCCACACACACAAAAATTTTGTCATCAAGGAAATTCTTGGAAAAGTCTGAGGTGATCATGACTGTGACCAACATCACTGGTTGCCTTCCCGCTGAATTTTTAATTTTCTATTTTAAAAAAAGCCTGATTGTGTTTGTGGTGATGTGAAAATGTTGAAAAAAAAAATACTTCCTAATAGATGAGGCACTTAGGAGAAGCTACTTGATCTAGTCATGGCAAATGAAAGGCGAATCAAAGACAGGAGGTGATACTTGTAGGAAAGCTCTTTAAAAGGAAATACAATTATTTAGCAATATTTGTCCTGTGCCCCTTTATCTTCTAATTGCCTAGACTACAGGTGCAATGTTAAGTGATGTAAGCCCCGAGAAGTAAGCAAGCCTCTAATAATATAAGGGCAAGATGATTTCAAGAGTCTTGGTCCTTGATCATGTCCTTGTTCATGTCCTTGTTCAACCTTGCACCAGTCCTGGACTAGCTCTTCCAGACTTCTGGTTGAGGGAAAGAATGGTGAGAAGGGGATGCTAATTTTTTTAATCTACTAGTTTATTTTGCCTTCTATAAAGGAATGTAAGTTAACACAATCTCAAACTAATAGTAATAGCTTTGCTTTAGAAAAAAATAAAACAGATGTATATGTTATAAATATCCCAAGCCACTTTTTATATTCAAGCTATTTTCATGTATATATTTTTTCAGTCATTCTACATTTGTCACGGTTCAACTACACTGAGCTAGATGTTCCAGTCTGCCTCAGATATAAAGATATAAAAGAGACAATACATTCCCTCAGTGAGTTTCTTAAGCTAGGGAAAATAAAATTACATGGGACTGCTAGTGTTTTGTTATGCTCATGTCTAAATTATCAAGAGAAGAATGGGAAATATTAGACGAGATAGATGACCTTTAAAAAGGAGAACAAAAAACAATAATAATACAAAGTCAATGCTGACTGATTCAAAATGTATGATAAAGGTAAGAGTGGCTATTTCTGAAAAAAATCATATTTTTTAATCCATTACCTCACCATCATACATATAAGAGAACATATAAAAAAATCTGAGTTTTAAATTTTCCAATCTGTTTGTTGGCTGTCTATTCGATTTGTCTTTAACTGTATGTAAAGACCAGAATATATTCAATTTCCATTTGGCTCAATTATTTTTTGTTTTATTTCATGATATGTATTATCTTTGCACTCTAAAGCCTTTAGCTGAGAAACCCAACGAATTGTTTCCCACAGATACACCATTAGGAGCAGCTTTCTGCTAAAGAATCCTCTACAACACACGTGAATGTGCTCCTGTCATCCTTGTATGTATCTCTGGACTTAATAATTGCATTCCTCTCACTCCCATCAGCAAATTTGCTTCACTAGCACTAGACTGTGTCATTAGTTATGACTCATCAGTTGTGGCATAATCATATCAATTCCTGCCCAATGTCTTCTGTCCTCATTTAAATACAAATTTTTCTTCTATTGCCAAGCTATCAAATATGTTTTATTCACTGAGTCTTGTAATAAAAGGTGAAACAGGACAGTCTGTACTCAGCAGTATGATAAAAAAAATGTAAGTAACATTCAAATTATTGAAAGAATTTTTCTAATGTAATATTTTTGAAAAATGTATGCAATCATGTGTGTGTGTGTGTGTGTGTGTGTGTGTGTGTGTGTGTGTGTGATTGCAGTTAGTAATCTGAATACTTATTAAAAAATCAGAAAATTGTCAATTATATCAAGTTGGCTTTTTAACAGTTGCCCAGCCATCTTAGAACTGATAAAAAATGTAAAAGTCCTGATGATTCTCTTAATTAGAAATGTGTGAATACCAACTTATTAAAATAAGAAAAGAATCTCCAGATTTTGAACCTAAAAGTCCAATATACTCAATATTATAAATAGAATTTCTTTATTTGTACTGAAGTATAATGAAAGGTAGACATATATTCTCACAGTTTTGTTTACAATCCTCTTTTAATTTTACCCGTTAGGGTTTATTATCTTTTCTTTTTATTATTTAAAAGATTTTGTTAGTATCATATTCCCCTATTATCTTAGTGCTGAATTCTAATTGCTCAGGAGTCTGTGCAATATACATAAATAATATTTCTGTGTTATACAAACTCCCAGTAGTAGTGACAGAAAATAAAAACAACTGTATAACACAGTTTACTAAAAAATTTTACCATATTATAATTTTAAAATTCTCATTTATTTAGTTTCTACTTATTGACAGAATGGAGTTCAACTATAATAAATTAAAAAAAAAAACAGAAGTACAACTGAGAAAATAGTTTGGTCACAATTCCACATTAAATTTATATTTTGATATTTTTCAATACCATTACTAATAATTTTCTGATATCTTAGCTATACCCCAATACATATATTTCTACATAACAAAAATAAAAAGAATTCAGGGAATTAAAACTGGTAAAAATTATAGAGCAATGATCCAATTTTTTAAAATAAATAGACCAGTTTTTGCAATGTCATTCAATGCAACTTCATTCAACTTTCATGGTTCTACAAACTTTTTCAGGAAAAGTTTCATGATTTACTAGATGAAAATCCTAGCAGTTCTAAAATTTCAATTGTACTTTATAAAAAAATTTATATCTTCTTTGTTTTATTTGTTCTTGTTTCTTTTTTTCTAAACAATAATAAACTAACTCTGAATTCAACTCTTCTTTAGAAAAAGTTATAAAAAATATATATGGGGGTGTCAAAAAGATACCAAGCAATTAAATATTGCAGGGCTAAAATACTAAAGAAAAGAACACTTCAGGGATAAGAGAGCAGTTTATTATCCATGCCCCTAGAAGGATTTTCCCATCTGTAAATGTCTATTGATATGCTGAGAAGCTAAGCAGAAATGCTAATAGCCTTATAATGCTTAGATAAAAAATATGGTTCAGAACTCACAAGGAGGAAGGCCCTATTAAATACCCAAGGCTTTTATCTGAAATCCCAAAGGCCTAAGAACAGAAATGGAAATGAAATAGATTGCCATTCACAAGAGTTGCAGCCCAACCATAAACCAGTTTAACCACTGCTTGAAAGTCAACTGCATTGACCCTTAGACCACCCCAGAAAACAAAATTAGTCTTCTGTGGGAAAAGATAATGTAAACCAGATTTTTTTTTACCTTATCTATATATATGTGTGCATATATGTATACATAGTAGAATAATAAAAGATGCATTTGACTAAAAACTATGAGAAAAAAAATACTGACAATAGAAACAAGCCTAGATCCCAATACTAAGGTCATCAAACTTAGACTTTAAATACTTGTGATTCAGTAATGAAACACATGGCAATTCCAAGCATAAAATAATCTAAATTAAGAATTGAACAAGTAGGCTTAATAGCATTTACATACAGTAACATATGTTTAGAATTAACCAGAATAACTAGTAAGTAGAATTCCAGAAGGGGATAAAAGATACAATGAACAAAGCCACATTTAAAAAGCCTTAAAGTTTTTCCAAAATGAAGAAAAACTTTAAGTCACAGATTCAAGAAGTGCTACAATGAAGCAAGAGAACCATATACCTCCTATTGTAAAATGAAGGAAAACTAATGACAAAAAAAACTATCTTATAAGTAGTAATAGAAAAAGACATATTTCTTTCAAAGGAATGATGATATGAGTTAGAGATGACTTCTCAAAAGGCAACTGCCAACTAGAATGCTACACCATGAAAATATCTTTTACTATAAGGCAGAAAATAAATATATTCCAGAAAAACAAAAGATGAGGTATTGGTCTACATCGATTATACATTACAGTAAAGGAAATCATATTCTTCAAGCAAAAGAAAAATTATTCCAGATACACAGATATAGAAATTCAGAAACAAATACTATTTCAGGGAATGATAAAATATGTGGCTAAATTAAAATTAATATTGACCACATAAACAAAAAATGTGCTGTAAGGTAAAACTTACAATAAAATCAACAAAAACTACCTAATACTATATATCAAAGGTATTCTAAGATATTTACAGTTTAAGAAAAAATAATTAAAGTTTTACTTTATATTAGACATTTATAAGTTAAGAAATCATGTAATAATTTCTAGGATAATAAATAATAGGATAATAAATGGGCAAAATGAAAGAACAAAAATGTTTAATTGAAAAGAAGGTAAGAGAACACAAAGAACATCTAACAGATGGAATAGTAGGATGGTATATTAAAATATAAATATCTTTAGCTAAATATAAATAATCTTAATACTGCAATTAAAAAATTTCCAAAATGAATTTTAAAATATTTAAATACTTTTTACAAAAATATATGTAAAGATACAGAAAGTCTAACAAAAGATAAAAAATGCTCTATCATGTTAATGTTAGGTAGCTAGTCACACATGAGTGACAGGGGAACAAAGGAATAGGGTCTCAAGCAAGAGACTGCCCAAAAAACACTCTCTTGGTAGTTAGAGAATCCCTCCTGCATCCCCAGAGACAAAGGACAGGAGGGCCATAATTTTAGCTGGTCTAATCCAGCCACAAACACCTGTGCAGAAGATATTACCCTAATTTGCTCACAATCTAAGCCTCATTATGTTGTCATTATAATACCATGTTTGTGCTTGGAGGTTTATGAATCTAATTATAATAGACTGAATTCTGGGTAAGCGCACACACACTAGGCAAAGAGTTATATTGCAGCCAAGTGTCAATCAAAAGACCTCATGTGCCAATCACCTAAGAATGCATTTGTAAGCACCCATCCCAGTCCTAAGAAAACACAAACCTCTCCCTCCCTCGGAGTTACAGTTCTCTATTTTCCCTGACTGTAACCAGAACCTCTCCCACATCTCCAATGAATCCTCATTTCCATGTGGTTAGCCAGTTTTAGGCTTGATCCTTCTTCTACCTCATAACGTGCCTTTAATAAACATTGCTGAATTTCACTGAGTTGAAATTCATTTCTTCATCAGTGACAAGAACCTAGGGGTGTGTGTTACTGGAACTCCAAAAGCCTTGATGGTAACAGTGTGTTTTTGTTGTTATTGTTGTTTTAGTTAAGGTTTTTTTTTTTATGAGAAATATTCGTTTATTAAAGACACATTATGAGGTAGAAGATGGGTCAAGCCTAAATCTGGCTAACCACGTGGAAATAAGGATAGTACCCTTGGGGAGGGGGGCGGGTAGGCACAGGTTATAGCCAGGGAAGATAGAGAGCTATAACCCTAGGAAAGGGAGAGGCATATGTTATGTTAGGGCCATGATGAGGAGTTACAAAGGCATTCTTAGATGATTGGAAGTGAGGTCATTTTGACTGACACTTGGCTGAAATATAACTCTGCCTAGTGCGTGTGCGCTTATCCAGAATTAATTCTGCTATAATCAGATTGATGAACTTCCAGGCATAAATATAGTATTATAGTAACAGTGTGATGAGGCTTAGATTGTGGGCAAAGTAGGGTAGTACCTTCTGCACAGGTGTTTGTAGCCGGATTAGACCAGCTAAGGTTATGGTCCTCCTGTCCTTCATCTCTGGGGTTGCAGGAGGGATTCTCTAACTACCAATAGGGTGTTCTTTGGGCGGTCTTTAGGCTGGGACCCTATTCTTTTGTTACTCTGTCGCTGTCTGACTAGTAACCTAAAATTAAGACAAACAAAAGAAAGCTGGTATAGCTATATCAGCATGAGATAAATACATTTTATGGCAAGAATGAGTATTAGGGATAAAGAAATATCTTTCATAGTGAAAAAGGAGCAGTATATCAAGAATATATGGCACTTTAAAAATCATATGTAATAGGAAGAAATATTGGGAGAAATATATGAGTCCATAATCATTCAGGAATTTTACCTATTTCTTATATTAACTTGAAAGAAATAAAAAAAATTAGTAAAAATTTAGAAGATTCAAATATGTCTTTTAAAAATTTTTATCTAATTAATATATATAGAAAATTGTACTCAAAAACTGCAAAATGCATTCTTTTGATGTATAAATTTAATATTTATTCAAATGAACCATGTTATTCCATAAAGCAAGTCGTGACAAATTTTAAAGGACTAAAATAATACATTTGCTAATACCAGGTGAATTAAGCTATAAATCAATTAGAAATGACAACTTAAAAATCTCTCAATGTTTTAAAGTCAGGCATTCTATTTCTAAATAACCCTTAAGTCGCAAAATAAATTTTAATGAAAATTAGAGAACATTTTTAAATGAATGCAATGAAAATATGACATTAAAACTCAAGAAAATGTATAATCTTAATGGTATATATTTAAAAAAAGAAAGGCAAAAATTTAATATTCTAAATACCTGAATCAACAGTTAAAAACAAAATAAGCCTAAGAAACTTAACATAAAAAAGCTAAAAACCAAACACCATATACTATAAAAATAGAAGCTATGTAAAAAAATAAGATAGTAATAATCAAGATTTTAAAAAAATTATTCCCTTTTTTATTTTTAAATTTATTTTTAAAGGAAAATAAAATCACTTATCTGCAAAACGCAGAGGAGTGGGAGGAGGAGAAAGGTAGGAAAGCAGAAACCTGTAAATGAGAATATCCATAATTTAGGGAAGGCTATCTCCAAATGGCTGTAGCAAACATCTTTTGTCATGGTAATATATTGGACATTTCTCTCCTGATATTTGGAATAAGAAAATTATATCCTCTGTTATCAATTTTTTTCATTGTTATATCTAACAATATAGCTAGTGTAAAAGGTAAAGATTAAAAAAGATGCAAGAATTTGAAAGGAAGAAATAAAATTTCTTTTTCATAGAAAATCTTAAAAATCTACAGATAAACTATTTTAATATATGAATAAATTTACAAGGTAGTTAGCTATTAGATAATATGGGAAATTGTATTTTCATTTTCAAGGGAAAGGAAGCTTACAAAAATAAAATTTGAAAAAGATGCCACCAATAATAAAATCAGAAATATCAATTCTACAGGAATTAATCTACTAACTAGGGTATAAAGTCTTGAAAATAAGGATATTAATAACCTGGAAAAGGTAGGAGGAAACTCTCCTGGGAAGAAATTGCAAGGGATTCTGGGTTGCTAGTAATGTTTAATTTTCTGACCTAGGTGGTTGTGACATGTTTATTGCAAATTTGTAGTCTACTTTTCTTTTAATTTTGTAATATCCACTGAAATGTTTATTATATATCACTTAAAAATATATTTATAATTTGTGTCTACTTTCTATGCATGAAAACATTAATAAAACATTTATTAAAAAGAAACAATAATAAATTTTATCAAGACATTTTATGATTTGAACATAATGCATCTCTTGAAATGCCATCTATGTTTGCTTTTCTTGAGTACTTTAAAACACTTTCAGTATATATTTTTATATATCAAGCCAAATGATACTGAATATTTTTTAATATTCTCAATATTCATTAGCATTTTAGTTGGATATAAAATTCTACATCAGAGTTGTTTTCCTTTAATACTTTAGTAATATCCCATTATCTTTTTGCAACCAAGTCTCAGGTATTAAAATGATATAAAGCATATTTTCATTTCTCTGTAGGTGACTGGCTCTTGTTCTATTGTTAAAATTTTGTTTTGACTTAACCTAATTTACATGACTACAGAAGGCACATTCTTTTTTAGAGCACATAGTATGTTTTACACAATCAGATGATCATATGCTAGCTATATAGTAAGTCTAAATAAATCTCAAGGTATTTAAATCATTCCAATAATGTCTTCTGGACAAAATATGTGAAGTAAAGCACCATATTTTATTTCTTTGCTTCAAATTCTGCAGAGTATAAATGTATAATTCCTGTTATTTCTAATAAATGTCAGGTTCTGTTAAATTGGTCTACTTTAGTCTTCTTTGTATAGTAGTCCTTAATGTTTTTGGTTTATTTTCTGTTGTTTTTATTGTTTGTTTGTCTCTTCATACAAACCTATTTTTCCCCCAGGTTTTAAAATATACTTGTTTCTAAATAGTAAATTAATCAAGCTAATTAATGATTACATCTACCTTTCATCATTTCTCCAAACTAAGTTAGATATTTCAAAGTTGACATTAATAGTTCATTTCTTCCAGTAGTTACATTTACCCTGCTTTGGAGAGCAGTGAAAAAAAAAAAAAAAAAAAGCACAAAAAACACTAAAGGTCAGACTAGAATTTTGCAATACAGGAATCAAATAATGAATTTAGAAAATAGATGGTGGATATAGAAATGAGACAAGCATGACTCTTGTCAATACAATGCTTATTTTTTACAATTTAGCCATTGATCACATAAGAGTTATAAAAGGAACAATGAAAAAAATAAAGAAAATATAGATGTAATCTTAAATTTGACACTGGATTTCTAAACCAAAGAGAACAGCATTTATTATAATGAAAAAGTGAAGAAGCAGTAATTTTGGGTGGCTGAAATGAATTTACAGTGGACATGGAAAGACTGAGCCCTAGGGAATGTCACCCACACACAAATTAGAGAAATAAAATAAGCCAGTGAAGTAAATATAATAAAAACTTTAAAAACTATCAACTGTCCACTATAAATAAAAGTAACCAGGTATTCTGTTACCAAAAAAAAAAAAAAGAAAAGAAAATTCATTTGGTAAAAGAATGGACTGTAATCTGATCAGAAAGTTCTGCCAGGACAAAAATGAGGAAAGTACTTTATAGAGAGGAAAAGGAAGTTAAGGGAAAGGCTTGTTACAACCATAGCACTTTGTAGTAAACATAGAGCTTTTCCTGCAGAGTTCTCTGCGGAACACAGGTTATAAAAGCTTCTCCTGCAAGCCCTCTGGATTCCTGTCTAGATTAGGGTCTCTTCATGACAATTTTGAGAAAACAAAACTGGCAGGCTGCACTGTCACAAAAGACAGAAAAGATTTCAATAAATGTTGACTATAGCAAATAAATACAAAAATCGATTGTGTACAATATTTTCTAGTTTATCGAATATTTCTGATCAAGAACAATAATCTGGATCTATTGTCATATTTTGGTAAATATCTTCCTTTGTAAGTCAACTTTTATATATATATATATATATGTATTTCAATCTAGTTGAGATGGCTATAATCATTCTTATATTACCTTCTATTATTTTTTTAGCTACTCAATGAGATTATTTTTAAAGTCAAACTTCTTTTCATTGAGTTCTACACATGTCATCTAATTATTAATGGGAGGCATCCATATACTATTAATAACTTTATAATAAATTACCTCTTGAAATTTTACTAAAACACATTCGTGGATGGTCTTTTAGTTACTTTATCACACCTCTGAAATTATATATCAAGAGACAGAGTTGTGCACATGTAAATAAGAAAATAATGTATAAGTATTCATGTTAGAAATTTATGAAGATATATATGCATCTAAAATTATTCTTTATTGAAACAAAAGAACCAAAAGATAAACTAAATTTAATAAAATCTTTCATTATATATTACTAGGATAAGATTGAGAAGAAAAAGATTTTAAAATTAAAGACTCATAATTTTGAGCTAGTTTATATTAGATTGGGTGGTCAATAAAAGTAAATTGTCAAGAATAAATTAATAATTAAAATGAAGAACCACAAGAAAAAAGTCAAGAATGAAAGAAGACAAAATAGAGGTAATGAATAAAAATTACATGATTCAAATTTAAATGAAATTTGGATATTGATTCTAGCTGAGTGGGATAGAATTATATGATTTGGAAAACAGAATGAAAGGAAGAACACATAAAACAGGCACAAATAACTTACTATTAGATTTTAGTATTAAATAGAAAAGATAAGACGAAAAGTTGAAGGAAGAAATGTTCTTCTGATACTTCTTAACAAGGTTATGTACTGACTAAATATGTCAGAAAAATGTCTGCCATATGGTTGCTTTTACTTGTTGGTCTCATTGCACAATAAGTACAATAAAAGTATATTTGCAGAGGAAATTGCACAAGCCATTTAACATGAAAATTAAATTACAGCTACTGATGGGTTTTATAGAAAAAGAAGTCTAGAGTAATATAAAGTTATGGTGGAATGAGCATATAAGTGGTGTGTGTGTGTGTGTGTGTGTGTGTGAGTGTGTAATTTAAAAGAAGTGGATCATACTTGATAATTTCAATAATTGCTTTGGGAAGATTATTCTTTATTTGTGAAAATAAAATATAAGATAAAGGAACTAAAATAGCAAAATGTGAAATACTAGAAACAGAATTGCACATAAACAAGTATAAAGAGAAAAAATTAATTCATATAGCAAGTGAGGAGGAAGACAATTTAATAGAAATATTTTTAAAAATAGAGAATGTATGAACTGGAAGAAAGAAAATCTAAGTTAGAAAGAAACCTACAAAAATTTGAAAACCAGACAGGAAAGACTGAGAAAAATATAAAAGGAAATATAATACTATAACTGAAAACTATAACTCATATAAAATTCAATCATTTTTTCAAAACATAAGACTATCTACAGTAATCAGACAAGAAAAAGAAATAAAGAACATGCAAATCAAAAAGAAATAAAAGTCTCATAATTTCAGATTACATGGTACTATATATAGAAACCTTAAAGACTCCACCAACTATTAGAACTAATAAATGAATTCAGTAAATTTGCAAGATACAGAATCAATACACAGAAATCAGTCACATTTCTATACATGAATAATAGACAATTAGAAGAAAAATTAAGAAAACAGTCCATTTGCAGTTGCATCAAAAAGCATAAAATACTTAAGAATAAATTTAACCAAAGACTTATGCTCTGAAAATTATGAGATACTGAAGAATGAAACTGAAGAAGATATAAATAAATGGAAAGATATACCTTGCTCATGGATTGGAGGAATTAATATTGTTAAAATGTCCTTAATACCTAAAACAATATGCAGATTCAAAGCAATCCTTATCAAAATACCATTGGCATTTTTCACAGAATTAGAGCAATGAAACATCAAATTTATATGAAATCACAGGAGATTCTGACTAGCCAGAGTAAACTTGAAAATGAACAAATTGGGAGGTATCACGATCCCTAATATCAAATTATACTATACTATACTACACTACAAACTATACTATAAAGCTACAGTAATCAAAATAGTATGGTACTAGCATAAAAACATACACACACACACAGAGATAGCCAAAAGACATGTGAAAAGATTATATATCTATATATAAAATCTATATTTATATATATATATAATCTTTTTATATATATGCACACATGTATTCACAAGCACACATATACATATCTGTGTAAATAATTATTCAACAATAAAAAAGAATAAAATCTTGCACATGGATGGACCTAGAGAGTATTATACAAAATGAAAGAACACAGAGAAAGAAAAATATTGTATGATTTCACTTATATGTGGACTCTTTAAAAAATGGATAAACAAAACAGAAACATACCCATAGATATAGAGAACCAGTCGATGGCTGTCAAAGGGGAATGGAAATTTTAATAAATTATTAAAAAATAAAAGTGGGACTTTGTTCCATTGGCCACTGCTGATTGAATAAAGGTAGACACCTGATCAAACTTAGTCAGTTTTACTGTCTTTCTCACCTAGAAATTCTGGTTTAGTTTGGGCTATTTTGAATACAGAGTGTAAAAATTCAGAAACTGTGCCAAGCTATTATTATCCAAGTGGACTGAAAAGCAGAGAATGCCAGTCTGCAGAGAGATGAGGAGGCAGAGATGTGGAAAGAAACAGAAATAAGAAACAGAGACAAAATATTACCAGGAGCATTCCATTGCACATTCCTTTCTATTCATTCGGTGAAACATTCCAGTATCCTTACAGCAGCTTATATTTTCCCCCTTAAGCTAACTTGGGTGGGTTTCAATTACTTACATGTAAAAGCTATTGTCACTTTACTGATAAGAGAGTGATTGGGTAAATAATGATTGAACATCAGATTATCAAACTGCCATTAAATATGTTTTAGCAGACTATTTAATGATATGTAAAATGTTCTACATACAATGATAAATAAAAGTACGAGGATATATAATTTTCTGTGCACCAAACAAGATTTTGTAGAGGAAGAAGTAAATTTGGGGGAGAAGATTTTAGTAGGTTTGAGTCTTAATTGTCATTCAAATAAGAAGATATTAAGAAAGATATTAAGACAAAAAGATCTCACGGGTCTGTTGAATACATAGGTCTTAAATTAATATAGTGCCTAACATATAGTACGTGTTCAATATTTACTGGATGAAATAATAAATGTAAGAAATATTATTTTATTTTTCATTCCTCTACCTAGAGAAACAAACCTTTGATTCCCCAAAGACATCTGGAAACTCTACTAGGTTTTTGATATCAGTACTTTGTCTCATTTTTCCTAGCTACTCAGCTAGTTCATCAGCTGATTCTTACTTACTAAATAAATAAATAAGGGAAAAGAAAAGATTGTCTATGTATTTCTTATACTATAGTCTAAAATATAAAAAAATATACTCCAAAATACTCAGGAATTATTAAAAGATAGCATGCACATATCCCTTCTGAAAAATTGTTTTGAACAAGTAATCTGGGCAACATTAAATTTAATGTTTAATAAAAATTTAAAAATTACAATTAGGTAGTTGTATTATAAAAAACCTGATTGTACTTTTTTTTTTACTTCCTACAACAATGCATAATCTCTTTATGAGTTTTGTGTTTCTTTCATCATATCTGATCATGCTATATATAGTGTGTCTGCAGAATTTTCCCTAAGGATGTGTTTTTTATTAAGTTTATAAGCCCTATAAAGCTGCCACTTTTTTAGGTCAAAAATGGTTAAATATAAGCAATTTCATAAGATTCAATTTTATGGTTAAAAAGAATTTTTATTTTCAGAGATGCTAAATTAGTTTTAGGCATCTTTGTCTTTCTTTGATCATTTATGTCAGATTTTTAAAGAATATCTTTATAATTCTATTCTAATGCTATCATCTTTCTCCGAAATCCATGAATTTTACTTAATTAGATTTCCTAGCAAGCCCTTTTTCATATTAAAAAAAAAAAGCTTGCCAGAACAGAATAATTAAGTTAACCTTTCTTTGCTCAAAAGTTCACATGTAAAAGTCATGGTGATTTATAATAACATCAGTGTACCCGCTCAGTGTTTAACAATTAAATCTATTTTTGTTCTTATCTTTCTTTTAAACTAAATTTCAATCATTTTCATTATTTCAAGAATGAAATCATTTTCATTTTTTTAATTTATTGTACAAATAAATGATTTCTATATATAATAATTTAATCACTGACAGTAAACTTTCTTAATGTTTTATTGTTTTGTTTACAAATCTGTAGGAAGACAAAAAGTCATAGCTTGTTTAATCTCAGTATCTTGCTATAATAAGCTATCCTTTCAAGTGGAGAGTCTGGGAATATAGCAACCTGAGTATACCTTCAAATTCCAACTATGATCACCTTCTCTCTGCTTAGCTAAGATTCTGCTGAAACAAAAAACAACTTTAAGTGGCAATACTCTAAAATTTTTGAAGAGCTCAGTAGTCTTGGGAAAAAAAAAATCAGTAGAAACAGAAGCAAAATAGGTGGGGGAAGGGAGGATGGGGTGAGGAACATTCCAGGAAGAGCTTAGCAGCCAAAAGTCTAATGAAATCTTAAGAGAAATTAAACAGATATGAATATGTTGGTGTCCCTGACACGAAAAGAGTCAGAAGAGAGCTGAGTGGATGGACTTTGTTAACTACATAAATGGGATAACAAATTATATTAAAGATAAAAGATGATTTATTTAGGTGTTACATCAGGTATCTGATGCCCTCCCCATAATCCACAGGAACACAGAACAAGAATGAGAGATTTCACCCTAGTGTTACATGCCATTGAGTCAGCTCTGACTCCTGGTGACCCTGTGAATGAATGAGTGATGTCCACAATGTCCTGTCTTCAACGGTCCTGCTTAGCTCCTGTAGACTCATGCCTATGGCTTATTTTTGTGGTCTCCTCTTTTCCTAACTTTCATTTTTCTCATCATTATTGCCTTTTCCAAAGGACCCTGCCTTCTCATGATGAGCCTGAAGTAGAACAGCTTTGGTTTTGTCATTTTTGCCTCCAGGGATGTTTCAGGCTTAATTTGCACCAGGACCCATTGTCTGTCTTTCTAGTGGTCGAGAGTATATATAGAGCTCTCTTCTAATACCATATTTCAAACGAACCAGTTTTTCCCTTCTATCAGCCTTCTTCACTGTCCATCTTTCACAACTGGAAATACGAGGGTGTGGGTGATCTTAACCTTGGTTTCTAATGACACATCTTTTCTTTTTTAAGTTTTTAATTTTATGTTTCAAGTATGTAGGACATTGGTTAGACATTTATATAGTTTATAAAATGATCCCCCTAATTGCTCTTTCTCTCCTCTGGCTCTTCACCTAGCCAAAACATTAATGTTAACTGCATTCCCTATGTCATGCTTCCCAACCCCGTGACCATCAATCAACTACTGATTTGTTTATCTTTAACCCTTAACCCTATTCTCCCAGCCTCCAAACCTCCCTCCCCTCTGTCACCAGACTGTCCTCTATATTTGTGAGTCTATTTTTGATTTGTTCTTTTTGTTCCTCAGATTCTGCATATAAATGAAATCATATGATATTTATCTTTCTCTGTATGACTTATTTCACTCAGCATAATAAGCTCTAGTCCATCCATGCTGTTGCTATTAACACATCTTTGCTCTTGGTAATCTTTTTTAATTCTTCTACTGCTGCCCTCTGACTCTCAGGTTTCTTTTGATTTCTTGGCTGCAATCTCCATTTGAATTGATGATTGAATTAGGTAAGCAAAATCTTTATCAATTTCAATGTCTTCATTTTCTCTGTTAAACTTGTATATTTCTTATGTAATCATGATATTTTTGTCTTCTCAATGTTCAAATACAGTCCTGCATTGGCACTTTCTTCTTTCACTTTCATAACAAGTTGTTTCAAATCATTGTTACTTTCTGCCAAAAAGATAATGTCATCTTAGGTTATCGATATTCTTCCACCAATTTTTTACTCCTCCTTCCTCTGAATCTAACCCAGTTTTATATATGTTTGGCATACAGATTAAACAAATAGGGAGATAAAATGCACCTTTGTTGGACATCTTTGCCTTATAGAAAACTGTTCTGTCTCTCCATATTCTGTCCTGACAGTGGCTTCCTGTTTCTAACACAGGTTATGCATCAGAACAATCGAGTGCTGGCTGAGTCATGTTCATTTCTTTCAGAGCAACCTACAGATTTTCACATTCCACCCAGTCAAAGTCTTTCCTGTAGTCTATAAACATAGACTAAACGTCTTCTGAAATTCTTTGAAGTACTCATGATCCAATAAATATTTGTAATTAGATATCTAATGTCTCTTCATTCTCTAAATCTACTTTGAACATCTGACATTTTTTGCTCCATATAAGCAGAGGTTTTTGTTACATCACTGTGAGCATCTTTTTACTCTCATGGGAAATTAGAGCAAGGGTCCTTTAGTTACTGTACTCTGGCATTCTCTTTCTTGAAGATTGGGATATATGTTGAACGTTTCCAGTCTGTAGGCCATTGTTTTTGTTTTTCATATTTGTAGACATATTCTTGTTAGGATTTTGATGGATTCAGTCTCTGTGGCTTGAAATAATTCTATCTGTATCCCATCTACCCCTGGCGATTTATCTCCTCTCAATACATTCAGGACAGCTTTCACTTTGCTCTAGAATTACAGATTCTTCCTCATAGGAATCTTCTTCAAAGGTATCTGCCATCCTTATCTCTTCTGTATAGATTTTCAGTGTAATCTTTTTGATATTTAAAACATTGTTCAAATTCAAAAAGCATAAAAAACTCAAAAATTAACATTAAACTTCTCATTTGCAAAAATAGATAGAAAACAATGAATTAAGATCTCCAGGGAATTGAGAGAAAAAGACTTCACTTCATACTGTCATGGGGGAAAAAAAGACTTATGAGGCTATTTTAAAACTGAGAAATCTTATTACTTTCATATTTGAGGAAAAGCTTCACCCAAAATAATGAAGAGACTGAATCAGACTTCAATATATAGAAAGATAAACAGCAGTGGAAATAGTGGTAAGAAGTTAACCTTAATATATAGATATTTAATTCATGATGAAAATTTCTTTAGAAATATGTAATATAAATATTAAACAAAATTTCCTAAATCAAAAAAGTCATAGATTAAGAGAATTTCTATTAGAAACAAATGATCAGCAAAGAAAAAACAAGCTAGAAAATGATAATTAAGAAGAAGGAAGTTAAGTAAATGTATTCTAAAGGTACCATAGAAAAAGGATAGAAAAACTAGTGGATGGGAGGAGAGTAAGTAAAATTATTATAGAGATCATGTCTCTCTTTTGAGAGGGAAAAAAATTAAAGTGTCATCATTGTGGAAAAATAGGTCTCACAGATAAAAACATTTATATTTAAAAAAATAAGTATTGGACATTCATATCTGATTAGGAGAATAGGTAAAAGAATGGCCATTATTTAAAGGAATTGAATAATTGGAGTAGACACAAAATAACGATAAACAAAACTCCATGCTCTCATGGAGTTTACATTTTAGTGAGAGAAGGTAAAAATAAATTCAAACTTAATCATTTAAGGATTGATACTTCTGTTAAGAAAAATAAAGCAGGTTAAGTGATTGTGAGTAACTGGGTGTTCAAGGAAAGTGTCTCTTAAGGTATGGAAATACCCTAATTTGGAAACATACCTACCTTATTTAGAAAAAAAAAAAGGAAGATAAGCAAGGGGATTTAGAGTAGGAGGTCAGAGGAATAGTGAGGGCCAATATAATGGAGGGCCTTAAGAGCCATGGTGAAGAATGGATTTTATTCTGAATGAGATAGAAGTTACTGTAAGTTTACAGGCAGAAAATGGTATAATTTGCCTTATGTTTTATTGTGATTACTCACCCATGTTGAAAATAAGATACAGAAGCATAATGGGGGAAAAATCCCTGGGTCAACTCCTTTATAGAGTTTTTAATTTGGGAAGTACCCCCATGTATAGAAATAAGGTGGTATCAAATTCCATATATGCCTAACAATGGTCTCTGCCAGAATTTTCCTCCCTAATATCAATGTCTCAAATTCTTTAGAAATATAGCCCTACATTTCTGGTAGGATACATTTCATTTAGCCTAAAGATTACATTTATTCCTATACTTTGCAACTATGCTCAGGCCAGTGGGAGGTAAGCATAACTGTTATGCTTCTTGATCATGAAATTGATATGTGATGTCAGGGCTGGAACTACCACCTTGGACCATGAAATGACCCTAGAAATTAAATACATGCACAGCCAAGCACAGATAAAAGAAGCCTAAATAACTACCACCACAGAAAACTACAATGCCAGCTGAGGATTATCCCTACCTCTGGCCTTTCATTTATGAAAAAGAAATAAACTTCTCTATCTTCTTTTAATCACAGTTATTTTGCATTTCTCTCCCCAAACTGAATATAATCCTAATTGGTATAATTTAGAAACAAATTAAAGCATAGGCCTAAAACTTTAGAGTAAATTTCTCCCCATACATATGAGCTAAATAGATGGAGCTACTGTTATAAATATTTTGGTCAAACATTTTGTGAACAATCATAACAGCAAAAGTGTATTCATAACTACAAATGAACATGTTGAAAAAGAGAATTTCCATTTAATAATCTTTAGGCAAGTGAGCTTAACTACCAAGGTTCTAATTAAGACTCACAAAAGGATTTTATAATTTCCCACCTACCAATCAATTCTAGCCCCTAGTTAACTAGATTTTTCATCTCAGGAACACTAGAACAAAGGGAAATATATATTTTTTTATTATTATAATTAGCATATAATTGATATCCAGTAAATGTTTTAATATCAGATGAATGATTCTAGTTTATTTTTAAACATTCAAATAGACTGAGTCATTGATTTCCATGGAAGCATAACAAAAAGGAATTAAAAAATACTAGTTTTATTTCATTTCATTTTGACTAATTGCCTTATTTTTATGACTTAGACATAGGGTTTAGTGAAGCAGTGCTTAATTTCATGGCTGTCACAAAAAACACTGTTTTCAATAAGCAAAACATTGCCAAACATTATAAATAACCATATTTTCTCAAAGATAATTCCTCAACATGAATATATTTGTAATTATAAATAAAATTCATATTTATCAAAAATTTTTAGAAAATGCAAGATATAAAATCACCATCACAAATCATTTGAATAGATATATGTACACAATCACATAACTTCTTAGCTAAATAACTATATTTCATTTTGCCATTTATGAGTTTTCATCTACTTGAAATCATTTACTTATAGAATAATTTGAACACTGTTATTGTTTATTTCAAAGGTAGTAAGATATTTAGTTTTTATATTCATTTATAGATTTTAAATTTAAAATTAGAAATGTGTATAATTAAAAGTGTTATTTTTATTCTTGTAAAAATGTCTAGGATGCAGACAAAACACAGGAACTGTGTAAACAAAGTAGCTGTCATTACTTTGTTTAGTTAAATTTGAACTACAGCAAAACTCTGACGTAAGAAAACAAATTTTAGAAACACAAGTTGTTTCTAACCTACCAAAGAAAACAGCTTATTTACCTATAAAACTTTTATATATAAGAGCACAGTAAGATTTATCACTGTAAAGTTACTAAATACCAAGGAAAAATAAAACTTGACCACATCAACTTGACCACTCCAGAAAACAGAATCCAATAGAATAACTTTGACAAGTGTTTGGAAAAAGAGATATGCTAATAACTCTATCTGATTAAGTTTGTTTTTTATGTGCAAAGGAAATATAAAATATTTTAAACTAATAATTCAACAGTGTAATCACTAGGAAGAGTTTTATTGAAGACATAATTTTTCCAAATAAAAGATTATTTAATTTGCTTACAAATGAAGAAGTCATTTAAAAAAAAATCTATGATTCTTAATTATCTCAAGACAAAGTTGATCTAAAAGACTGCTAATAGGTTGTACTTTATTGTTATACACAATTGTCAACATTATGTTTTGACATAATATGAAAATAAACTGATTTTCAAATGATTTAAGTGTATGGTGAAGTATTAGGAATTAGGTAAAATATGCTAATTCTTTCAACTTTGGTCTTAAGATTCAAAATCTTGGCTAGGCCATCTGATCATTGTGCCTCTAATCATTCTTTTTTTTTTATACTGGAAAATGATTACCACAGTAAAGCTCCTTTTCATATCCATCATCTCACATAACCACATAATTACCATTTTTTGTGTGTAGTGAGAACATTTAAGATCTACTCTCTTAGTAACTTTCAAATATATAATACAGTATTTTTAACTACAAAGTATAGCTTCCAATCTTGTATATCCAGTCCCAGCTATTCCTCTGCCCAATCCAATAACATGTAAATTTGATTAAAAATTTGAAATCCTAAATTAGATAATGTAACACTTTAGATTAAAATCATCCAGAAAGTCTTTACCTGATCACATAATCCAAAACATTTTTCAGTGTTTCATTATCCAGAAGCACCCTGTCTACTTTAATTATAATACTGTTTGTAATAGTCTTTTTTTCGAAAAGTTGTATTTCTTATGTTTTATTACTATTTAGTTTATTCTTTTAGTTTAAATTGTAAAGGCTCACATATATATGGAAGTCACTATTTGGTTTAAAAGCTATATCAGATATATTACTCCCTTCAAAATGGAGAATAATTTAGAGAAAAATAAAATACAAGACAGACAGATGTAGAAATAATAAATGCTGGTCAAGGTGTTGAATGCTATATTAAAGTTAAATAAATTTGGCAATGGAAATATTGAAAGGCTTTCGAGTAGTTTACTGATCTGGACATTTAGAGTGTTTTAGCAGTAGTATCATTTCTACATTCATCTTTTTTGCCTCATCTCAATGAAAGCTTTTACTTTGAAATCCCATTTGGTATTATAAACATTTGGATATTTTTAAAAACTGCCTTCATGTTTATTGTAAAAAGCTTACTGAGCATTATTATACCTTTAATTATATTTTGCATTCAAAATTAAAGACATAAATATTGTAAAATATATTTAAATTGTGAAAAAAAGTTGATCTTTCAATAACTAAAATGCACAGTAGTAAATATTTCTTCCAAATAAAAGATTCAAAAAATCATTTTGATTTGCATTTAATGTTGTTTTAAAACTAATTTTTAGTAATAAATATACTAATGCATAAAATTATAATGTAAATGTTAATAATATTTATTATTGGTGAGATTATAGTTGTTTTAAATGTTTTACTATGTTTTATATATTTTCTAATTTTTTAGAATGAGCATTTGTTATATGTGTAATAAATTTTAGTAATACAATCATTCCGTTGAAAAATATTTATTGGGCAACTATATGCATTTGAGTCTCTTCCAGACTCTTGTATATATCAGTGAATAAAACAGAAATGATCTTTCGCCTTCATGGAGTTTATATTTTAGAGAGGATAGAGACAATGAGCAATACACATAATAAGTAGCTAAACTGCAGAATATATTAAAAGGTGAAAATGCTATGGAAAAAAAGGAAAATTCAGAATAACATAAGGGAGATCAGAAGTGCTGGGGAAGGTATGATTACACTGATGAAGACTTTCATTTATTTTCTCCTCAAAGAGAATTAACAAGCAATGTACTGAATGGCTAATCATGAACCAGGTAGGTATGCCTTCAGATAACAATTACATTTTATTTTAGTTTATTTATTATATTTATTTTATTTTTTATTTTACTTTATATTTTTTATTTTATTTCTAGTATCTATTTATTTATTTATTTATTTATTTATTTATTTATTTATTTATTTTATTTTTTAGATGAGACAACCCTTGGTTGACTTCACAGATTGCAAGGACCTTGTCAATTTACAATCCCTTATTTTTCATTTTTTACATCTACAGCACCTGGTCTTCCTAGGTGGTCTCCCATCCAAGTACTAACCATGCCCGACCCTCCTCAGCTTCCGAGATCAGAAGGGATCCAGCTTGTTCAGGGTGGCGTGGCCGTAGACTAGCAATTGCATTTTAAATGCCAGTTCTCCCCTTCTGGGTGGTTTATGTAGAGGCACATGGGCTCTGATATTTCAGTACTTGGGAAGAAAGCTTCACCACTAGTTATAATTTAATAGAATTATCAAGTAAGGCCCCTTCAAAAAGTGACATATGAGTAAAACTTTAAAAGAAATGGAAAGTGAATCATGTGTACATCAGAGGAAGAAAGAGCAACATGTACAAATCAGGCAAAGGAAACAACCAGTATAGTGGCCCTAAGGTGCCTGCCATATTTGGGAAGAACAAGGAAGTAGAAGAGGAGGTGAGAGTCTAAGGTATACTAAACAACTTTTGGTCTCTCCTTGCTCTAATATACATCTATGTGAAATACAGATATGTCTATCTGAGGCATATCTAAGACATATATGTCTATATCTCTATCTGACAAATTAATGCTCTTAAAGAATTTTATTTTGTCCCAACTGTGTCCTCATGCCCCCTTGCCTTAAGTTGTTCCTCTGATGGTAAAGTGAAACCTTGTTAAATGAAATGACTTTAACATCAAAGAGCTCTGCATTCAAGCCCTGATGTCACCACTATGGAAACTTGTCCTTATGCAAGTATTTACTCTTTCTAAGCCTCCATTTCCTGATACATAAGATTTAGAAAATCTACTACCTTCTATATTATTTTGTTCTGAGAAATAAAATAGATGCTATCTAGAATATAGTGTTTAACTTATAGTAAGCTCCCACATTTTATCTACTTTAATATCATTATTACTGTTACTATAATTACTGTTACCCTGTCATCACCGCTGTTTCATTACTTCCTCATATATCTCCCATTGTTCTCATACACAGGCCATCTGCTGCAGATAAACTGGAATAGATGCCAATTCTATACTATGTTTATACCTTTTTACATTTAATCTAAATTCTAATTATCTTTATGCCTTACCAAGTCCACAGAGTCTATTTATGTGAATTTTCTGTATGTTTTTCACCTTGAGAATTCTATAGCACTTGATATCTATAACCATCAATTTGGCACTGGTCTATTGCTAATGTCTATTGTTAGTTTTATTTCATAGTTGATAGCTTGCTTCTCCAAATGTCTTTAAGCTCCTTAAAGACAGGAAAACGACTTCTAAATAGTTATTATAAAAATGTCTACTACATAGTAGGCTCTCCATCAATTTTGTTGATTTAATGTTTGAGAAAAGATAATACATCACTTTTATTACAAAACAGAGTAGAGTTTGCACTTATGGTTAGGGTCACTTTGTTATTAAAAGAACTACTGGCAAGATGGTTAAATTATGGTTATGCTTCTAATATATACTGCAAAATAAAGCACTACAATTTTGTGCATAACTTCTTCATCTGGCCTGGAGAGAGAGGTGGTAGTAAAGCTGTTGGGGGTGATATAAAACTTTTAAAAACCTGCTGGAAAACTGCAGAAAACAAAGTGGGAACCAGGACTGGTATGGCAGGAACATAGGTCTAGTTGCCAGAACTATTGTAAAGTAATAAAAGTCTTTTCACCAACCTCATTTAGATCACTAACACCTGCCCTGGCTGCCTAGGAAGCTCTAAGTTAACTGTTGGCATACCTAAAGCCCAGCTGCTGCTGTGATTGCATTATTTACTAAACCTTCACTATAGATTTGCCAACGAGTATCAAATCCTGAAGCAAGCCCTATACTAATAGTATAAATTAAAAGACTGCCTAAAAGATCATGCATTTGCCCCATATACATACTTAACCATTTATCTGGACATGAAAAATGAGATCAGAAATATTGGTGCAAGGACTAGTTTTAGATTTGGAATTGAAAGTAAAGGAATTCAGCCTTTGATAAAAGACAGTTTGGGGATGATAAGTTAGTATTAAAACAGTCTCAGGATTTTTTAATCATAAAATGGTTTACTAAAATTATTCAGCATGAGATTTCATTTTAAAGTTTTTGATAAATAAATAATGTATCATGAGGATTTAATTATTTTAAATATTATTTGGCAAAATGATATATAGTTTAAAAGTGTGATGTGTCAATTAGTCTTATTTTTAAATGGAGGTCAGACTTTTCTAATACATCATTATTGTGGGATCAATTAAAAAGGAATGTAAACACTTAATGTGACCATATTTTTTTAACTAATGATACAATAAATTGTTTAGAAAACTGACAAATAACTGTACAGAAAAACACTGATGACTTTGTCTCCCCAAAGAGAATTAACAAGCATTGTACTGAATAGCTGATCAGGCATGTTAGTTTGCCTTCTGATATCAGTTGCATTTTAAACACCAATCTCCTCTGCTGGGTGATTTAGTTAGAAGTACACAGGCTCTGGTGTTTTAGTACCTGGGATGAAACCCCAGCTTCACCATTTGTAACCCTTATACACTGTCAAGAGGTGGGGCCACTTCATGTCTCAGTAAAACAGGGATGATAATAGTAGTAACTAATCATACCTTTTTGTGAGTATGAATGAAATTATCCAATTTAAACATTACACTTAAGTTCTTAATATTAATTACTGTGAAGATTAAAAAAACATGTGAATTGTGGAAACTAACATATGACTTCACCTATCTGTATTTAGGTTTTAAGAATTTCATATACCTTATGGATTCTTAGAAATCAAGTTAAGACAAAATGCTCTAACCAACAGGCACATAAAGATGAGATCAATTTATAATCTAAAGCCAGAGCTAGAATTGTTAAGATTCAGCAGGATTGAAGAGACTCAGAGGAATCTCTAGATCAGTGGTCCCTGACCTTTTTGGCACCAGGGACCGGTGCTCCTATGAGAATCTAATGCCTGATGATCTGAGGTGGAGCTGAGGCGGTGATGCTAGCGCTGGGGAGCGGCTGCAAATACAGATAAAACTTCACTTGCTCGCCTGCCGCTCCCTTCCTGCTGTGCTGCGCAGTTCCTCACAGTTCCTCACAGACTGGTATCAGTCCACAGCCCGGAGGGTAGGGACCCCTGCTCTAGATTACATAAATTCCAAAATGCACTGTTCAGAATTAAGTTAAAAAAGGTGAGAAATAAACAATCAGGCCTTTAATTAATCTATTTTTTTCTCCAGAAAAATAGATCTTAGCTCAAGGAATCAGAATCTCAGCAGATTTTTGTCCATGACAAGAAAGGAACCATACCTCAATATTTTAATAACTCTGTTTTTACAAGGTAATTTTTTTTTCTTCAAGCAAATCAGTTTTAGACTAGTTTAATTGGGTAGTTATAAGAAAATTTAATATTATATGACTTGTTTTTAAATAATTCATTGCATTATGTAGATGTGTTTGGAAAATGCATGGATGGTCTACTTAGCTGTTAAAATATATTGACAAAGAAAAAATTGTTTGCCATATATTGGTATAATACACGATCATTTGTTATGGCATATGAAATAGACTAAAAATTGAAAAGTAAGGCATGGAAAAAATATCTGCAGAAATCATATGAAGGAAAATGTAAGATGGAAATAAAATAAAATTATATTTCCTATTGCTCTTGTGTAGAAAAACTGGAGAGAAGAATGTAAGGAAGATTAGAATAAGTGTGCTAAGTGGTCTCAGTATTAATAGGTTAAACATGCTCCACTGTGGGAGGAGACAAAGTCTACAATACAGCTAAAAAGTTTGTAGGAAATAACTGTGTAGAAGGTGGCAATGATAAAATTAGAAATGAAAAAAGTTTTGGCAATTATAGCTACGCAAGGAGTATGTGCCTCTGATTTCAATTTTATTTCATTTAAAAGTGAACCACACGTGAAACAGTTTCCAAATAAAGAAATGTTTGAGTCTCTTTTTAATCTTATACCAATGTCTTTTCTGATATAAAATTATCTGTGTATTTTAAAATCTCAAACATATAATTTGAAAAAAACAAAAACAAATACTAAGGTAGATAAGATGGGCAGGATGACCATATTTTAAACAAAATAACTAATTAAAAATGTTTTTTAAAATCAGAAAGGTTTAGAATTAAACAAATGCAGATATACTTTATAGAAATAAAATCTGATCATTATATGGGAAAGAAAAAAAGCTACAGTAATGACTAGAACAGTGTAAGAGTCGCATTTCAAAGATGAATTAGCAATTTGAACTACCTGGGCACAAAAGCAGAAGAACATTGCATACAGTGTGAGGAGTAATTCTCGCAGCACAATCACAGTGCCATGTATAGGCTTGAACTCACTAAGTTAAAAAGACCTTGGGAAACTTGAAGGTTTAAGGACAAGCAATAAACATGATTAATAGCTTGGAAAATAGAATCTCAGAGGAAAGGTTAAGGGAACTAATATTATTTAAGTTGGAAAATAGGCTGGGGAAACAAGTTGGTTTTCAATTACGTGAAGGATTATTACATAGAAGGTGCTGATCGGTACTCTGATGCCACAGAGAGCAGAACAAGAATAAGTGAGCTTGAAATGTTGTATAAAGCATTAAGGTTGGCTAAAAGAACAAAAACAAAAACAAAAACAAAAAATAAAAAACCTTCCATGAGGATTGCAAGCCATTAAAATGGAAAGAACTAAATCTTTTTCTGTATAGACCTTTCAAAATGCACTTGAAACTCATTTGTCTAGGAAAGTTTACAGCCTAAGAAGTGAAGAGGAAGGAAACACTTCAAGTTTTTATAAAAACTATCTTTCCTAAGTTTCCCTCCACTCTCTAAATAGTAATGTTTGTGGTATGGATTTGTTGTGGTGCATTGTAAGAAGAGTGCTCACAAATTAAAATTTTTGAAATTAGCTTAAGTGTGCACTGGCCCTTGTTTAATATAGCAACCTTAGAAGCACTGTAACTCTGAAACTCCTTGTTGTAGCTGTTCAAGCAATTCGAAATTGTTTACTAATCAAGTTTGTTAGATTACTAGCAACTAATTACACTTTTGTTTCTTGATTTCTCGTTTCCTTCTTTGCAATGCATTTTTTCTTTTTCTTTTACAAATGAATCAAACCAATGGAATATTCTTTTATAAGGTAATAAAATAGTATAGTTTCTTCCAAAAGATTTTATTTACTTAGAAAAATAGGCTATTCTCTGAACACCTGCACACTTAATTCTCTTAGAGTTAAATTATACAAGAATTCCATACCACTGATTTCTGAGGCTTGTGCTAACAAAGATAAATGAAAGCAGGGATTTTCAATAAAATTTTGCAAACAATTCTGTTAGACCTTGTCAAATACGCACAAGATATGAGTTCTAACTCCTTTCATTTTTGTTTCAATGTTATGAAAATTACTAAATGAAAGTATGGACTATTACATGTAGTCTGTACACAAAGGGATAAAAATGAAAACTCTAGTGGGAAGCTTTTTAACTATTTCTTTGGTGATAATAGCTGTTTTTTTCCTGTAAAATATTTCATTTTCTTTAGAATATATCATAAATAAATGACCATTTCTACCAAATAAAAATAGGCAGAATAAATTATATTGTAAAAAATACTAGTTTTATTTTAAAGAACATCTATTGCTTTCTAATTGAAAAGTGTTTATAGTAATTAACAATTATTTTTTTATAATGTCAGTAAGAATTGAGATAAGTGACAGTTATTTTCTCTTCTAAGATGAGAAAAGGAGTTATGAAGAAATAAATTGTCAAATTTACATAATGAATTATTGAAAAGAGGAAATTGTAACTTTGAGATTTTGATTCAAAGGTTTTTGTATTTTGATTCTATAAAAACCCTAAGAAAAGCTGACATAAACAAGTAGAAAATAATTTAAAACCTGACCAATGCGCAATCAAAGAGAGAATTTAACTTTTACCATGTCTATTAGCTACTTTATGCTAAAAACTCCCATTCAGGGAAGAATAAGTATTTCTACAGTGTAATATTGTACTCTGTGAAGAGCAAGGCCAAATAACATAGTCTCTTTCCCCTGGCAACTAAGGTAATATGCAATAAATAGATAGATAACCCTGAATAAGTAGACATGCACACTGTGCTGCTGAGAAAAGGTGGCTCTGCTTATTATAATTTGCTATTTCTCATATTTGTACAATCCATCTGAAAATAAATGACTTTTTCATTATGTTAGCTTCAATCTAATATCTTGGAATTTGTCATTTCCCCTCAAACAAATCTAATAGGAAACCCACTCAGGAGTTTAGAATTTCTTACAACCATAATTTTCTACACCCAGCATAGAAAAAGCTCATCAGTTTCTGCTCAGCATCTACATAAACTTAGAATGAATGATATTCATTAAAAATCATATTGGATTGCTCAGTCATAACTGTTTGGTACCCACATGCCTCCTGCAGTGTCTCCATTAAGTCTTTCTTCCAACTCCCACCTCCTTTTATTATTCTGTTAATATACTCTCTACTCCAGCATTCTCTTAGAATTGGGACCATATCAATGACTTAGATATCCACAAACTAGAGAGCAATTATCACAATATTTTCCAAATTTGTATTCTGCTCCTTATAATACCACTCAAAGTGTTTCTCCATATTTGGAATGACTTTTTCTTTTATAATTTATAATTCCACCTAGAACTCTTACGACAGCATTCTTTCTACCTCAGACTAGGCATTACCCATGTCAGCATGACCTAAAAAGAGAGATACACAAATAATACAGTAATATTTTCCATTTAGAACAAGGAATAGAAGTCTTCCCTTTTGTCATATATGATACAGTTTTGCTATTTTTAGTTGTATTGCTTTACAATGAAAACCTACATTTTTTTGCTTCCTTTTTATAGGATATAGATGTTATTTTTTGTAAAATGTTCTATATCCTTTTTATAAGATATAGATGTTATTTTTTGTAAAATGTTCTATATCCTTTTTATAAGATATAGATGTTATTTTTTGTAAAATGTTTGAGATGTCATATCAACTCTTCTTTTAATGTCAGTAGGAATCAATGCTCCTGAGATTTGGATTTCTTTCCTTTTTGTTACCATGAGACCACAGAGAGTTTATGATTACTAAGAGGAGGAAAATGCCATTTTATTGGAAAGATTCTGAGCTAAGGTTTACACGTAATACCTTTTGGACACTATATATTGAGCTTCTTGGCAATATGCTTTGAGCTTACATCTGCAGCTAATTATTAAATCTCCTCCCAATGACACTGGTAATTTATGTCTCCTTGTATCTGACTTCTTACTGCTCATTTGCCAATGGCTGTAGATTGTTAACTTCTCAAAAAATGTACTGCAGAATCCAAGTAGTGTGTATAGCATATTAACATCAACAGATCATTATTTAACAAAAAATCAGAACTTCTTAGTTTTTACTTCAAAAAACATATGATAGGATGCTCAATTCCTTAAATTCAAAGGAATATAACTTCTCCACCAAGTTATGGGATTGAGAAGGTTCCTAAGAGTTCTTTTCCACTGTGACATAAAATATATAGTGAGTCGAACTTAATTATTCACTCCAAATTTGTCAGTAACATAATCATTTTTTGTATTACTGAACAAAATCATTAGAAGCACATACATAAATCTTAAATTATAGGTAAAAAGCAAATAGGTAAAGTACTTTCTACCATTAACCAAAATTCCCATTTCATGATAAGTGCATCCTTAACATAGGAACTTAGCGTTCCATATAAGAGACATAAAAAAAAGAAAAGAGGCCAGTGAGATATACTGTGCAGCTGTCTTATGTCATATTCTTCTGAAAGAAGAAATCCATGCTTAAAGCCACAAAATTTCATGGAAAATTGAAAATGACAGAAAGTTTAAAAAAAGCTTCCAGTCAAGATGGCAGAGCAGAAAAAAAGTGTACTTCCCTCTTCCCATGGCTACATCAAAATTACAGCTAACTTACAGAACAATCATCATTGAAAATCACCTGATGTCCAGCTGAAGAGTAATTCTGTAACTAAGAATATACAGAAGAAGTCACGTTGAGACTGGTAGGAGGGGAAGAGATATGGAACAAGTTGGTTCCATACCCATGGGGGTGGTTAAAAATTGAGAAGGCTATTTTGGCTGTGGAGGTCTTGGATCCCAGCCTCACATCAGGCTCCCCAGCTCAAGGCTGGAAAAAGAAGTCTCCACAACTTCTGGTTGTGAAAACCAGCAGAGATTGTGGCTGAGGGACACAAGGGTGGCTGGCATCCCAGACATTCCTCTTAAAAGGCCCACAGATAAATTTACTCGCTGATGAACTTACTCGCTCTGAGCTCCAGCTCTAGAGTTGCCAGGGACATACACAGAGGTAATGAATTGTCTGGCTTTAGGAAGAGGTACGGAGGGGCAGCTTTTATCCAGACCAAAGTGCTGTCAGAGAGCACTGTTTCTTTGTTGAGTCCACCCCACACTCACCTACACTTGCAGGCGGGCACTATATCTGAGTCCCCATCAACCTTGCTAACACCGCTGGCACTGCTCTGGTGATTCCCTGAGACCCTTTCCCACCCAATTTGCAGGTCCACTCAAGTTGTTTCTAGTGACTTTTCCATACAAAGAACCTGTCTTGGCTAATGTTGTGAACTTTCCTAAAATCTCTCAAAGGTCCACATATCCCAAATGGAAGCTGGCCTTGGCATGCCTCATACTGTTTGCTAAGCCTGGTATTAGTGGCAGCAAGTCTCTGCAGCTTAGCCTCTCCCAGGCACTTTCAAGCCCAATGTGGGTGACAACCATCTGCAGATCACACTGTAGCTCATACCAAGTGGCCTTGGGTAGGGCACAGGCATAGGCTAACCTTGACCTGCACCAGAACCTCTCCCAAGATGCACCAGAATCAACGCACCTGGTAGCCAGCTTCCGACCACACCAGAACACTACCCATCTACATCCACATGCCCATGACATGCCCAGAGGGCAGACTAAGCAGGCACCAGAGCTCCACTGAAGCAAATCCTACTCTGTAGCATCAGCTCCTGCAAAACAGCTCTTCTACTGTAGTCACAAGCAGTTCCCACAACCAATCAGCCTGAGAGGGAACCTCCCCTGCAATGATGTGCCAAAAGCAATCAAGGCTCAACTACAACAGGAGGGCACCCACAACCCATATAAGGGATACACCTGAACCACCTGACTCAGGTGATCAGGGTGACTGCGCCACTGGGTCCCAGAGGACACCTGCTACACATGGCCACCTTACCAAGATCAGGAGACCTAATACATAGTAACAAACATGGGAGGCAGCCAAAATGAGGAGACAAAGAAACATGTCTCAAATGAAAGAAAAGAACAAAATTCCAGAAAACAAAACTAAACAAAATGGAGACAAGCAATCTACCACATGCAGAATTCAAAACACAGGTTATAAAAATGCTCAGTGACCTCAGTGAGAACTTCAACGAAGAGATAGAAAACACTAAAAAAAAGATATAGAAAACATCAAAAATAACCATTCAGGAATAAAGAACACAATAACTGAAATGAAAAATAGAGAAAATTGGCAGTAGATTAGATAAAACAGAGGGCTGAATGAACAATTTAGAAGGTAAAGTAGTGGAAAACACCAATCAAAACAGCAAAAGGAAAAATAATCCAAAAAAATGAAGGAATATTAAGGGACCTCTGGGATAACTTCAAACTTCCCAACATTTGTATCACAGGATATCAGAGGAAGAAAAGAGAGAACAAGGGATTAAAAATCTGTTTGAAGAAATAATGATGAAAAGAAACAGACACAGACATATAAACCCAGGAAATGAAAAGAGTACCAAACAGGATGAACCCAAAGACGCCTACACCAAGACACATCATCATTAAAATGCCAAAGCTTAAAACAAAGAGAGAATCTTAAAAGCAGCAAGAGGAAAGAAGTTACTTACTTACAAGGGAACTCCCATAGGATTATCAGCTGATTTCTCAAGAGAAATTTGCAGGCCAGAGGGACTGGAACAAAATATTCAAAGTGATGAAAAGCAAGAACCTACAACCAAAATTACTCTACCCAGCAAAGCTTTCATTTGGAATCAGAGGACAGATAAAGAGCTTCCCAGACAAGAAAAAGCTAAAAGAGCTCATCACCACTAAACTGGTATTGCAAGAAATGTTAAAGGGATTTCTTTAAGAAGAATAAGGAGAAAAAAAAAAGAAAAAGTATGAGTAATAAGATGGCAATAACTATATCTCTGTCAACAATTACTTTAAATGTAAATGGATTAAATGTTCTGATCAAAAGTCATGAGTAGATTAATGGATAAAAAAAAAATAAGACCCTATATATGCTGCCTACAACAGATTTGCTTCAGATAGTAAGACACACACAGACTGATAGTGAAAGAATAGAAAAAAATTTCATAAAAATGGAAATAAAATAAATAGCTGGGGTTGTAATAATTACACCAGACAAAATGACTTTAAAACAAAGGCTATAATAAGAGCCAAAAAAAGAATCCAATAATTCCACTTCTGGGTATTTATTTGAAGAAATCCAAAATACTAATTCAAAAAGACATATGCATCCATATATTCATTGCTGCATTATTTACAATAGCCAAGATATGAAAGCAACCTATGTGTCCACACACACACACACTATACAGTAGAATATTACTCAGCCATAAAAAAGAATGAAATCATGCTATCTGTAACAACTTGAATGGACATAGAGGGTATTATGCTGAGCGAGATAGGTCATACAGAGAAAGACAAATACAATATAATTTCACTTATATGAGGAATCTAAAAAACAAAATAAGCAAACAAAATAGAAACAAATTTAGATACAGAGATCGTATTGATGGTTGCCAGACAGGAGGGGGTTGAGAGGTTAGGTGAAAAAAAGAAAAAGGATAAAGAAGTACAAATTGGTAATTACAAAATAGTCATGGGGATATAAAGTATAGCACAGGGAATACAGTCGATAATATTGAAATGCATGATAAAAGATATTAAAAGCCAAAATACCTAACATGAAAACAAAACAAAAACTTTAATGTGAACATTTCTTACATTTCAACCAGTGGTGCTGACAGCTTTCAAACTTCTGACTTTTGAGTACTTTTCGAGTTTACATTGCTTTGTTAAAATACTTGTTTTAAAGAAAATGTATTTAATTATTTGGGAGGAAGACAATTAGCAGGTAACATGAAAAGATGTTTAAATATTGTCATCTTCTATCAATTATAATTAATTTTTCCCTAAGACATGCCTCTAATTTCTTCCTTTTTAGTTTATACAAGCAGATCTAGGTTTAAGTGATGTAAAACAAACTTTATGCTTTAATCTTCATGTCCCTTTTGTTTATAGTATTATTCCACAGTGTCTGAATACAAGTCTTGCTCACTTGTATTATTTCATGAAATGTTTATGAAAACACTAGAAAATAATATTTTCTGCATTTTAAAGGTGAAGAAAATGGGAGAGAGAAATCTGAAATAATTTGCTCAAAGTTATAAGTTTTATAAGCTATGGAACAAGAAGTCTGATATAAGAATGAGAGAACTCACTTATAACTACTACGCACTACTGAAGTACTATGCACATGTACTTTATATACATTAAAATTATATATAGATATGTATATACACGTGCAAATATATTTTGCAAATGGCAAATAAACAGTTCTACTTGCTACCTATTTAATGATATATTGCCTTTTGGAAAGTCTTGCAAAATACAATTCCACCTCAAAAACACAGATATATATTTTAACCTTCTGGAGTTTATTACACAGAATTGTCTTGTAATTATACATGCATAATAGAGTTGAACTCAATTTGCAAAAACTTTTTTAACAAGATTGGTTTCTGACTAAGACTGCCACAGTGTGGGGGCACAATAGAAACTTATAACTTCTTCTTTGGGGGTACAAATCAATCACTGAGGTTTAGAAAGAATTTTTCTAAATAAGGAACTACAATCCATAATTTACTCTAAACTACATTTTTAGATGTTGGTCAATGGTTTTTCAAGAGCAGTATCATCAGAGATGAAGAACATAAATGTGTGTGTGTGTGTGTGTGTGTGTGTGTGTGTGTGTGTGTGTGTGTATGCCTCACTTCAAATGATTTCAAGGAGAATCTTGTAGGGTAAAATCATGCAGAATACACAGTCATTCAGTATCTGATTGAAGAATCAACCTATTAAGATAGGAAGAGGGTTGACAAACAAGGAAGATAAAGCAAAGGTATCATTTTGCAAGGTTCTGCTAGAAGTCAATGATAATGCATGAGTTAGTAACATCTACATTCTACTGCACATGTCCTCATCAGATTATCTTATGTCACCATGTAAGATTAATAGGTTATATTTAAATAAAGCATAATAAAATGGATTGAAATATTATTTATATAGATAACAAAAGGAAACAAATTATATTTAGGCAATGCCAAATTTAGAAAGGAGTAGGTTATAAGAGGATTAAAATCCATAGAGAAACATAATGAATGGTTATACAGTGGTGAATATAAAGTATTGAGGAAAGTAGATGAGGTTTCTTGCTTAGAAATGTTAATTAAACTTTGAGATGGAGAAACACTTACCTGACTTAGTTCATTTTCCATAGGTGGAAAAAAAGTGCTGAGGGGCTATAAAGATGACAATAAAAGAGTGCAGATATGAGGTACACATCTGCTAAAGAAAAAGAAACTTGACTAAATATTATTTAGCTGATGATAAAATCAGATTCTTAAAAATAAATTATTAAAAACCAGAAGCTTTCTTCATAACATTTAATTACTGTCAGTAACAAAGAAAAAAGAGAAAGCATCTATAATTTAAGAAATATATTTGTGTACCAAAACTAGAAGACTTTCTGCATATAACATTGTTATTTATAAATATTATATTTGATAAAATAGTCCAATCATGTTTAAATGAATGCTAAATTTGAATACATTTATAATATTCATTTTATAAATATATTTTAGATCTACTTTACATCCAGATATAAACTAAATGTATGGGGTATAGAGACATAACTGAGATATAATCTCTTCATTTTAGAAAACAGTTAATAAAAAATAAAATAAGTGAAAATGATATAGAAATGCTGATGATGGCAGAAATACAATATGAAGTGGGAAAAGAAGTTAAAAAATTTTACTGAGTAGCTTAATATTTGAGATATTTAATAAAGAGTAGGAGTTTCATGGACTCACAAAAAGAGAAGAATATTTAAGACAGAGGTAACAGCAAAGAGATGTGAAATACACATCATTTTCAGAATGGAAATGTAAGTTGCATGATGTGTTCAAGTCTATTTTTAGCATGAGAAAACAAGATCAGTGACCATAAGAAACTTATAAAAATACACAACTTAGTTGAAAAATCAATAATGGAATTACCTAAAGACAGGCTTTTAAAACTAAAGTTATCTAAGAAACACTAGATTACTCATATTACCCGTCAAAATGGGTATCAATAATGTCACAAGTGTTGACCAGAGTTAACTGGTCAAAAAAGCTAAGCTCTTATCAAGGTGTTATTTAAGTACTATATTTAGATAATAGATGATGATGATAGAGATAGACAGACAGACAGACAGATAGATAGATAGATAGATAGATAGATAGATAGATAGATAGAAGTGATAGATAGAAACATTTGTATACACCGATGCAGCACTTAATGATGGAAATACATTCTGAGAAATGCATCATCAGGTGATTTTGTCATTATGCGAACATCATAGAGTGCATTTACACAAATCTATATGGTACAGCCCACTACTGTAATTTTATATGCTATACATCTGTTTGACTGGTAGTGCAGTACATTTCTTTACACCAGTATCACCACAAATACAGGAGTAATCCATTGTGCTACAACTTTAGGATGGCTACCATGTCACTAGGTAATAGGAATTTTTTAGCTCCATTATAATCTTATAGGGTCACCATTGTATATAACAGCCATTGTTGACTGAAATGTCATTATGCAGCACATAACTGTAGGATAAAGTATTTAGAGTAATACTGATGGGGAAAGGAACAGAGACTATTTTCTCTAACACATGCTTCCCAGACCTGACTCTGGATCTCTTACATGTGATAAAATAAAATGAAAATGGGAGGGAAGTGGGGAAAGGGATAAGGAGCTAGAGATTATATTTATAAAGCTTATTAGCAGCTTAAAATATATTTCTGCAAACTCGAAGTTAAAAAATCATTAAAAAAAACAAAAAACAATTTTCCCCACATGCCTGGCATTTGGCTGCTGTTACCATGTATAATAATTTATTTGCAGAAAATTATAGAAACAAAGAATACAGGGTTTGGAATCAGAGAGCCCTGAATTCAGAATCATGATCTCTCACTTAATATTTGAGAAAGTTAACTTACTTCTTTGGGCCTCTGATCTCTCTTTTATTCTTGGAGATAATACCTGACTCATAACACCTGGAAAATGAAATGAGGCCACACAGGTTAACTGCTTAATATATTATCAAACATGATGCATGTCTGTTGTGAGAATGTGATATTTGGAGACAGAGACCCTCTATTCTCCGGGTTTCCTTGTGAAGGAAATCCAGGAAGAGAAAATCTGAAATTTTATCCCTCACTCTACTTGGTAAGGGTGAATGAAGAAACTCTGTTTCTTTGCTTTGCCTTTTCTAGAGTGTCTTTTTAATCAGCCTACCTATAGAAAAAAAATGCATTCTGGCCTAATCATCCCTATGTGGAAAGATTAATGGTGACTCTTGTATCTTATTTCTCAGTTGATTCCTCAGCTTCAAGGAAGATGAGGGTGTGATGTCTCCTTAAAGCCCAACAATATGATCATTTTTATTTTATTAACAGCAAGCAACAATTTTTGCATTACGTCTTATGAATCAGAATTTAGAAAACACCTTCTGTAATTGTCTTTTAAGCATCTGTTTAAACTCTAAATTTTAATTTAAAATTATACTGAATAATTATAACTTTAAAAAGTTTAAAGTGGTTTCATGACAATATTAAGTCTGCACTACATGAAAGAAAATATATCATCAGAAATGTCATCTTGAAAACTGTATTATTTGAATAGTGAAACAGAGATTTATAATATTAACAGATATCATAGGGTGATAATGACAAGAATATTAGTTATTTATACGACATTGTGTGACAGAGATGGTTAACTCAATTAGATCCTGGTGGTGTTAAAGTCAAGGTCACATATTTAATTTCCATATGGGCCAGTATACTCTGAATGGGAAAACTCTGTTCTCTACTCACAGACTGCACCCCTAACCCCAATCTGTTATCTCTCAATTATGTGCCATTAATTGATGTGATACCTACTGATAGTGGGTCATCTGTGCCATCTGCATAAATGAAGGACAGCATGTCTATGAGGCAGCCAATAGAGAGAAACTTGAGGCCAAGTACCAGAAAATTCACTAATAACCTGTAGTTTTCTGCAGGAAAATCACAGCTCCAAATTTTCCAAAGGAAAATTAACTGCAAACATTATTCAAAAGTGGGTTGGAATCAACTTACAGTCCCTTCCTGTAAAAAAAAAAAAATCAGTTAAATAGAAGATTCATAGCTCTAGTATGCCTTTTTAAATTTTTGAACTTATATTAAATGGATATCTGATACGATGTTCTTTCATGTAGCATGTTTCCTAACAAAGAAGTTTTTTAGTTTGTTACTACTGTTTATTTACTCTGTGTTTTCTGTGCTCCCTTGTATTAGTTCTAAATCCTATTGTGAATTTGTAATATATCTCAGTGCCATTCATCAATAAATGTAATGAACTATAGTATATACGATTAATAAGCACACTGTGACATACACAGGGAGTAACTGAATATTTCTCTTCTCCACTTGCTAATGAGGGAGCTGTTTTATATTGTCAAAGAACTGATCCAATGTAATATCATAATATAAAGTCTATAAACTTTATATTATGACTTATAGGTTGAATAGAGGCAGGCAAAACTGTCTAAGCCTTAACTTCCATTACTTAGTTATTTTATGTCTTCCTCCTCATTCAGGAATTCTCTAAATAAGCACCTTATCAAAACCTTCTTTAAAAAGGAGGTTGATGGAAATCATTTAAACTCTTGTTAATTTATGCTAATTAACTTTGAAAATAAGGATTTGAGGTGCTATCTGTCTAGGAGATAGAAGCATCTGTTGTCTATTAATATATTTCAAGTAGCTATTACCAGATGGAAGCAAATTTTATGTGAATGTGAAACAACAGGATACCCTAGACAAATATTTCTTCAAAACATCTATGTTAGAGGCATTGTACTAGTAATAGATGTAACAGAATATAAAACTTGAAGGGATTTGGTATCCTAATGTATCAAAGAATAACAGTCGAGAGAGAGAGAAAGAGAGAGAGAGAGACTATTTTGAGATGAGAATCAATATCTAAAAGAATCTCAAAGGTGTTTAATTTTAAATGTTATGAGATATCCTGAACAAATCTCATAGGTGGGAGCAATATGATTTTGATTCCATCATAATTAACAAATTTAAAGAATTTTAAATTCAGATCCCTGCCTTGTCTGTCTCTTTTTGTGAATACTTTTCTTTTTCTTTTCGATTAGGCAAAATTCTACTTAATTATCAGGCTCAACTTCTGCGTCCTCACCGGAGCCCTTCCCAATTACAAAACAGAGAAATCCCTTACTGCTCTGAATTCCTATGAGATCTAGAATCTGTCTCTGTTGCTATACTGATGAGAATCTATGCTTATACCTTTGTGCTTTATGCCTCTGGCTGCCTGCGATGGCAAGATCCAAGTTAACCATGGACCCTTACACTGAAAATATCTCAGCCTCTGACACACTGACTTTCTGAATGAATGTGTAGAACTAAACCCAACTGGCACCTTGGAATCAACTTGAACATTTATGAGATCCAGAGATAAACTATTACGTTGAAACAGTCATATAGTGATATATATATACACCCAATAATCATCTTGAATATATCCTATAACTTATACATAACCCAATGCCATTCTTAGTGTTTTAGTTTGCATCCTCCAGAGAAACAGAGCCACTAAGATGAACAGAGGATAGACAGACAGATTGATTGATTGACTGATTGACTGATTTAGTATAATGAATCGGTAAGATCTGCGCTCAGATAGCTGGAGACCCAGGAAGCCGATGATATAATTTTGAGTCCAAAGACAGAATACCAATGTCTTAGCTCAAAGTTAATCAGAGAGATCAAATTATTCTGTGCTCTGCCTTTTGTTCTAATCAGGCCAATGACCATTTTGGCACCAGGACCAGTGCTCCTATGAGTATCACATGCCTGATGATCTGAGGTGGAGCTGAGGCGGTGATGTCAGTACTGGGCAGCGGCTGAAAATACAGATGAAGCTTTGCAGGCTCACTTCCTACTGCATGGCCCAGTTCCTAACAGGCCACAGATAAGTATTGGTCTGTGGCCCGGGGTTTGGGGACCCCTGGATTAGATGAAGCCCACCCACTTCGGAAAAGGCAATCTGTTTTGCTCAGTGTACAATTTTCAATGTTAATCTCATTCAGAAAAACTCTCACAAACACACCCGGGATATTGTTTAATCAAATATCTGTGCATCTCATTGCCCAGTCAAATTGACACATTAATTAAACGTCACAAAGAATATACTCCCAAAACTGAACATAATACAACGGTAACCTGACCGTGAACAGTAGAGCAGAATTATTACCTTCTTTACTTTAAAGACTGTATTTCTACTATACAACCTAAGTCCAAATTACAGTTTTTGGAAGTCACATTAATACTATATTATGACATCTTAGGGTCTTACATTTCAGATATTTGATTTGCATGTCACTCACAATCTTATTCTCACAGTTTTAGAGCTATAGGATTAAATCAGATCTTTATAGAAGTAGGTACCTTCTTGTTGTTGTTGATTTTAATCCAGATAAAATTCTAATCAAAAAGGTGATTTTAGACATCATTTTGTATGAGACTACAGGACAATGTCCCTTTTTCCTACTGCAAGATAATTGTTTTGGCAAAATGGCTACAATTTAAAAAATGACAATATAAAACAAAACACTGCCTGTGTTTACACTATGCAGGCTTAAAACTGCTATGACTATCAGGTCATAATCTCTGTTCTAAAGTGTTTCAAACCTTACCACTAAAATTTTCCCCTTCCAAAAACCAAACAAAACAGGTATTATTTTGCTCATAGAACAGATGGAATACTCAACTATGTTCAAGCAATCTTTGGTTATAGTAATAAGGCATGAATGAAGCAGTAACTGTATTATAAACAGAACAGACTTAAGGTGATTCTCTCACTGCTCTTTTGAGGCTTCTTCAGTATGGTATCTAGTCTTTGGATAACACCATTATTTCTCTACTCCTGCAGAAAGGATGAATTTAAGATTATCTCCTTCTTCTTAGCTCTTAGAAAATCAAAGAGAAATCAGCATGCTAGACTACGTTCAATTTCTTTTAATGATAAGATGACTAGACTGGTAAAAAGAAGTTCAGCATACCAGGGAACATAAAATTAGATTTGACAATTCAAGGGATGCTTACAATTCATACAGTGAGAAACTGTTCATTCTTTCAGAATGAGTTGATAATGTAATGTACCAAGTCAACCCATGTTCTAGGCTTATATTTTTTAGGTGACATGTTAAGACCGAAATGGAGACAGCATGACAGGCTTTGGACCTATCAAATAGTTCAGATCTAAATTTGACTAGGACATAAATATATGGGCTACTGCTCATATATGCTATCATTAATTCTTAATTTATGGCAATACAGGTTTATTACATTTGCCTAGCATAGTCTACGTCTGAAAATAGCACAATAAAAAGCTAGTATAGTTTTCTAGCTGCTGGAATTAATATTTTAAATCCTAACAGTTTAATTTCCCAAAAGTTCTAAAATGAATCTATTTCTTAATTATAAATAGTTAGAAATACTTTAAAAATATTGGAGACTTTATTTATTCTTTACAAAGAATTTATTTTGCTGAGTTTTTCTTGAAAAAAAAAATAGGGCACTGATGGCAAACCTATTCCTACACTAATAAGTATTAGAATAGAAAATATTGATGTAACTTAAATTTAAATACCTAAGAAGACTCAGAAAATCCCTACATCTATTTACTTCAGATTGGATCTGGAAGTTTTTTTTAATTTGATTTCTTAGCATTATTAGAGAAATACAAAGCCAGGATTACTGACCTAAGTGGGTCATTGTATTTAGAAAGACCTATACATCACGTAACTGAGTACAGATTACCAGGCAAGTGACTGTTATTTTGAGTTCAGTCAAGTTTGATGGGGTTTTTATGACTGGTCTAAAAAAAAAAATTACCAAAGTTAATCTTTACAGAGTATCTGTTCACTAAAGCCTTAATGTAGAAGATTGAAAATTCGTATCCATAGTAGGTACAGTAAATGAAAATTTTCTCATGTTATAAAATGGAATTATTATTAAGAATTGCTTCCATTCAAAAAAATGTTTTGATTTAAGAGCCCTGATAAAACAAGCCTTATCTATTTATTTATACTTTACCTTCCCATGTTTTGGTCATGGTTTAAATACATAACAGCATGTACATCTGCTGTCCTGATGGATGGGCATGCTGCAGATCTGGTACAGCTAATGAAAAGATGGCACAAACCCTAAAAGATACATAAAAATTATAAACAAATAAGAAAGCCTAAAATGCTATGTTAAAAAAAATAGTGGGCTAATTTGAGACAAATATTTCCATTTAATTTCACTATATGAAATTAAAATTTCTATTGTGCTTAAAGAATTGTGATGCCAAGTAGTTTCACTTTTCTTTTCCTGTTTGGAATCTTCTACTATCTCTACATTACTAAATAGATAAATGCAGAGAATATTTTCCACAATTATTCTGGGCTAGACCTCTATCTTGAAGTGACTGTATATATATATATATATATATATATATATATATATATATATATATATAGTGATCTGATTATGTACTCTCTATTCTTTACTATTGGTATTTTTTCCATTATGTATGACAGAAAGTAGGGGTTACAGAATTTTTAATATTTATTTATTTTTTTGTCAACTGGAATATAAAGACAAGATAGAAAACAATTTTCTTCAGTTACAAAAATTGTTTCCAAAATTCTAAGGCAACCACAAACTTCTCTAAACATATTTTATATTATGATATTCTTACAAAATTTATTTTGATTTTCTTTATAAAGTACTATGATATTGCAATAAATCGATTTCAATTTATTTAGAGAAAAATAAATATATTTTGGACATTTTTATTTTATATAAATCTTTTTTATGATTTGATGTATAGTCTACATGAAATATTTATTTTAAAATTAAATTTATTGGGTACCATTGGTCAATAACATTTTTCAAATGCACAATTCTATCCTACATCATGCATTTATTGCGTTTTGTGCTCACTACCCAAGTAACTGAATGTTTTTCGAAGAAATCAGCATGATTTAAATGAGGTTTAATTCCTGGTTCATTCTTTCTCAATGCTTTCTTATTGGGTACTATGGATGCTGCCTTGCTTAAGGAAGTATAACATACATTAAACAGTTCTATGGACGATGTGGAATAGAGACTGATACTTCTCTTGCAGAAAGACACAGCAAGTTATGCCTGTATAGTTTTGTTGCATAAGCTCTCCTTCCTTTCTGAACTGAAAACATAACTTTTATCATATATTAAAGTCTCGGGTATACTTATAATTATTTTCAATCTTTTTACTGTTCTACAAACATACTTAATTCTTGTGTCATAATATAATTTTGCTTACTATAGCTTTGTACTCAGTTTTGATAACTGGTAATTCACCTCTTCCCTCTTTTTACATTTTTTTCATTATTCTCAAACTTTTATTAAATATACCACCACTGTAGTAAAAGCATTTCTCAACTCCTAAAATGATTCAAATACAATTCTGAGTGGAATTACTCTAAATTATATTTAAACTCTCAAATTTGACATTTATAAGATATTAAACCTTATTTTTCTGGAACACATTATGCTGATATACTCAAACAAATCTATTTTATATCTTTTATAATTGTTTTATTATTTTTCATATAGAGTTTATAACTTTCATGTTAAATATATTACTAGTTATTTAAATAAATTTTATAGTTATTGTTATTTATATGTTTTTAATTAATTTATAGTGTTAATGCCAGTGTAGAGAAAACCTGACTTTGAATCTATATCTTATTTTTAGGAAAATTATCAATATTGTAAAAATCATTCTGTAATAGTTATTTTTAAAACGTGCCTTTTTATGCAATAACCATCATATCATCTACAAATAAAAACATTTTTTCTAAATTATTTGTTTATTAGTACATTTTCTCATCTAATATTATTATCTTGAACTATATAATAATTTCTAATGTTTCTGTGTATCCATGGCATATTCCTCATTCTAATGAAAATGATATCAGGTTTTAATATGTTTTTAGGTTGCTTGCCATGATAAAATGCACCAAATTCAAAAAGTAAAATATGATATAAAGCTAAAAGTAAATTCATTTCCAGTCCTGTCCCTCAGTTCCCACGTTTGCTCTCGGGAGGCAAATACAGTTACCAATTTTGCATATATCATGCCAGTTATTTTCCATACAAATTCAAACTTATCAATGCACATAACTCTATTTTTACACAAATGTTAGGATAATGGACACATGGTTTTCTCATCTCTTTTTCTGCACATAGTAATAAAGCCTGATGCTTCTTTCTTTCTCTCATCAGCTCTGAGTCAGAGACAGAGGTGCTCAAGAAAAGTACCATCCATTTTCTCCCATTCCCCAGGCCCTTGCTGTTAAGCAGCATTATCTTATTAGCTATGCCCAACATGATATGAACAGAGTAATTAATATATGTCTACTTCATAGACAAAGCTTAAAGAAACTGGATCATAATCCCACAACCCCCTCTTTGTTAGTTCGGTGACTGAAAAAGACACTTTTCTAGAAGATGTTATACACTGAAAATTTTTTTAAAAATTTTAAAAGAAATTAAAGAATACCTAAATAAATAGAAAGAGAGCCTGTGTTCATGCATCAGAATATTTAATATTGTTAAAATGGCAATAATCCCCAAACTGATCTACAGATTCCACATAATCCCTCTGAAAAATCTCAGCTGTTTTTATGTTTTTGTAAAACAGAAATTGACAAGTTGATCCTGAAATTCATATGTAATTGCAAGGAACCTAGAATAGCCAAAACAATCTTAATAATGAAGAACAGTCATACTCTCCAATTTCAAAATTCCCCAACTCAAAAACTTACTATAAAGCTACAGTAATAAAGGCAGCATGGTACTGGCATAAACAGACATATAGATCAGTGGTAAAGAAATTAGAGTTCATGAATAAAGACCTGCATTTATTCTCAATTGGGTCAAGACAATTCAATGAAGAAAGAAAAATCTCTTCTTCCACAAATCATACCAAGACAACTGAATATCCACATGCAAATAATTGAAGTCGAATTCCTACTTCACATACAAAAATTAACTCAAAATGGGTCACAGATCCAAACATAGGAACTAAAAGTATAAAACTCTGTAAGAAAACATAGGAGTAAGTCTTTTCTGACCTGGTTAGGCAATGGTGTCAGATACAACACCAAAAGCAGAAGCAACAGAAAAACAAAATAGATATAGATAGGACTTCATCAAAACTAAACTTTGTGCTTCAAAGGACACCATAAAAAAAAGTAAAAAGACAATGTACTGATTAAAGAAAATATTTCCAAATCCTATATCTGATAAGAAATCTGCATCCAGGTTTTACAAACAATGTTCACAACTCAATATAAAAAGATGAGTAACCCAATTTTAAAAGTGGGCAGAGGATTTGAATAGACATTACTCCAAAGAAGGTTTACAAATGCCCATTAACCACATGAGATGATGCTTAACATTGTTAGTAAGAAAATGCAAATTCAAACTGCAATGACATACCACTTCACACATAGTAGATTGGCTAAAATTAAAAAAACCAATTACAAATTTTTATTTTCACGACAATGTGCAGAAATTGAATACTCATTCACACTTTGGAAAAGTTTGGCAATTGTTCAAAAAGTAAAGCACAGATATAATCCAACAATTCCACTCATAGCAATTCCACACAAAAACCTATGCATGAATATTCATAGCATGTTTACAGCAGCATTACTCATAACAGTTAACAATAGAAAAAATCAAATGCCCAACAAATGATTAAGAGAAAAATATGATATAACTATATAAAGAAATATTTGACAATATAAATAAATGAAGTAATGATCATGTTACAACATGGATGAACCGTGGAAACATGTTTTAAGTGAAAAAAAGGCAATCACAAAAGACAACAGTTTCATAAAATGTTTAGAATAGGCAAATTCAAACAGATTAACTTAGAAAAATATCAATTTGAAAAAGAGTAAGAAAACAGGAGAAATTTCAAGGTAAAAGTAGGCCAAATGCAAAAAAATAAAATCACATAAATCAAGGAATGCATATAATTTTAAAAATTGTACAATTATTGGTGATAAAGTAGAAAATGAATGGTCTCATATTTACAGAAATATATTTGTTCAAATTATGATGGGCCTTTTCAGAAATAATTACAAAAACCATAAGAAAGTGCATACCCTTTGACCTAGGCAAGTCTATTCTAGGTATTTAACCTAAAGAAACTATGAATTTATTTGTACAAATATTTATACTTTTGGTTGTTCTTAATAAGATTGTCCAAAATATTAAAAAATATATAAAATTGAGGTGCTGTCAAAATACAGACTTGCTTTAAAAATTATGTTATTTTCATGTCAACTTGACTATTGAACTATGAGTGGTTTGGGGTGCCAAACCCCCACACAATCAAAAATCTATCTATAACTTTTGACTCCCCCCAAAATTTAATTACTAATAGCTTACTGTTGACTGAAAATCCACCAATAACATAAACAGTAAATGAACACATATTTTGTATATGTATTATATACTGTAGTCTTATAAAAATGTAAGCTAGGGAAAAGAAAATGTTATCAAAAAATCATGAGAAAATATATTTATAGTGCTGTATGTATTTATTGAAAATATTCGTGTTTAAGTGGACCTACAAAGTTCAAACCAATGGTGTTCAAGGGTCAACAGTAAATTGAATAATATTCAACCTATAGAAACAATGTTGTGCATGAAAATATACTGGTATAAAAGATTACCATGATGTACTGTAGTAGTTTCAAAATAGTGGGTATACGTGTAATGGTTAAGTATTACACATATGTACATTATTGTGAAGACTCGCAGTGAAAGAGACACAGAGAGAGATATATAAAAGTATATGTGCATAAAGATATTAATGATTTATAGCTACTTAATAGATCACTTGCATATACTTTTTATTATTAAGGAAACAGATATACATATATTTGTTCAGATGAGTATATTAATTAGGATATTATAGTTGTCAGTTATTTAAAATTATATTTGAGATAAGAAGTCTCAGCTGAACTTTTGATATTTTATGCTCTAAATAACCCAAATTTTATCCAATTGTAATTTCTGCCTTTTGGTGAAGGAACAGGGTATCTATGGAGGCAGCATATGTTTAAGTAAGCACTTTGCTATATGGAGGAATAATTTTTTTCTGAGATTGTGACATTGCTCCACAGCAAAACAGTGGACACAATTATGGCCTCAATAATCATTTATAGAATCAAATGAAATAAAAAGTAGTGCTTTAAAATTTCTTAAAATCATGCACCTAAGCCACATTAGAAATGATGCTAGATATAAAGTGGTGTTAAATTTCATAGACTGTATGATAAAAAGTAACAAATTTAGAAATTTGCAAGTCATTTGAGTTGTATTAATAGGTTTTAAAGCGCTCTTAGTTTTTTTTTTTCAGTAAAACATAAAACTTATTCACAATGTCTCAAAATTGAGCAAAATGTATATATGTGGTACAAGACTCCCTTTTCACAATCCCATTTATTACCTATAATTTCATTTTCTTTCAAGAGTTATGTAAATTGAGTAGATAATGCAAAGCATTTTCAGCAGAAAAATATTTAATGTCATTTGGGGAAATGGCAGCTTCTTTGAAAATAGCTAAGAATTAACATGAAGAAAGATAAAACCTATAATAGTATGATAATGTTTATAGTGTTTGAAAATACAGTTACCTAGTGCATTAAAAAGGAGATCTACACAAGTGAAAAAAAAACTTCCCATTTTTGCTGCACAATTCTCTTTGTTTAAATAATGGAGATATAATGTAATCTGGACAAATGAACATGGGTTTTATAATCGGACAGATTTGAGTTTATTTCTGCCCCTGCACTGATGGATTATAATACCTTCAGAAATTTCCTTAAACACTTTCAATTTATTTCCATCTCTAAAAGACAATAATATCTACCTTTCAAAGCTGCCCAACTGAATAAGATGATTAAATGGGTGTTAAGTGAAAACATTTAACACATTTATTAGCTCTTTTCCTTTTATAGAACAAAAAGGAAACAGACATGTCTTAAAAGTACAGACTGTTTTTTTGCTATAACGCTTGTTTTGGAAATGCAAATTTATTCTAATACTTGGGAACAATTTGAGCATAAAACACGTTTTGAGCTTGCTTATACATAATTCAGTCCAGGAGAAACAGTAGGTGAATGCATAAAAGTATACCAAACTGCACCGAGTTACACAGGAATAACATCTTCCAATCAAACACTGTGTGTGTGTGTGTGTGTGTGTGTGTGTGTGTGTGTGTGTGTGTGTGTGAGAGAGAGAGAGAGAGAGAGAGAGAGAGAGAGAGAGAGAGAGGCACACCCATCCACATCTTATGTTATGACTTTCTGATCACAGATAATCTCCTCCACCACATATCTACTACTCACAAGCTGCAACTGTTCCCCTGACCCCTTCCACAAGTAAACTTCAGGTCATTTTCAAAATAAAGTGGCAAATTCATTGCAGTATTTGTGCATTATCTAACAATTTGACATGCATAGAATTGTGTTAATGTTTTTCTTATGGCCTATCTTTTGTATGCACGTGTGTGTGTGTGTGTGTGTGTGTGTGTGTGTGTGTGTGTGTGTGTGTGTCTTAGTGTCTTAGTCTATTAAGGCTGCTATAAGAAAATACCATAGCCAGGATAGCTTATTATTATTATTATTATTTTTAAGAAGAGCATTTATCACAGATCAGGAGGCTGGAAGTCTAAGGTCAGGGTGCCAGCATGATTGGGTTCTGGTAAAGTTGGTCTTCCAGGTTGCAGGAAAATACAGGGATGAAGGAGCTATCTCAGGCATCTTTTATAAGAGCACTAATCCCTCCCATGCCATCATCTTGGGGGTTAGGATTATAACTTATAAACTTTGGTAGAACACAACATTCAGACCATATTAATGTGTTACTGATGAAGTTTTTGAGTGTTGTGTACCTAACCTCATCTTTTCCATGAAGCATGAAGTTCTTTATTGTACTATTTTGCATAGCACAGTAATATTTAGAATGCATATGCCATGTTATATGATAGTAATGGCCCATAGCTCTTATACATACTCTCAAATATTCAATATGTTTCAAATTTCTCCAAACAATTTTTTTTTTCATTGAGCACTATCATGAAGTCATGAACACTTTAAGATTTGGGAGTTAGAGGAGATTGATTTATCTATGCATTCCTGAACAATCCCCAAGTAGACACTTCTAAATAATAAGACTCAATTCTCATAAAATATGAGAATTATTATGAATGCTGAATATAGAAACATCTTCAATAAACACATATCTACGCTAATTATGCTTTCTGCATACAAAACTACAGCATATAATACAGTATATATATATATAAATATATAATATTTATATATTTATATAAATATATTTTTATTTATTTATATATAAATAAATATAAATATATTTATTTATATATGTAAATAAATATAAATATACAAATGCACTGACCACTCCTCATCAAGAATAGACTTGCTGACTGGCTCGGAAGAGGGTGGTCAGCAAAAGACCTTTTCGCTGTCAGCTATTTAAGGGTCAGCCACAGCTCCGGAGAACTACCAAAAGAGATCACTCTTCCCAACCTGAGAGTCAATACATGTTCAAGTTTCCCCTATGGCTGACTTCGCCGGACAGTATTGCAGTTTGACTTCTTCCTCTGCTCAATTCTGTTTCTCCCCTTCCCTTGAATGGATGGAAAAAGGAATTCTAGGGAAAGTAACCTCACAGTGTGATCTAATCATAAATTCCTAACTGGGCAGGGCATGGTAGGTAGTCACACTCCAGACATATACCGTTTCTTATAAAAGGTTTATCCTTGCCTTAAGCAAGCCATGTTCATGTTCTGTGCATCTAGGTTAATACACCTTTGAAATAGGCGTTAACTACCCTCGAAAAGCACGTAATCTTAACATCCTGTAAAACAGTCCCTCTTGCTTTCTTCCACCTTGATGTAATCTTCCTTACATTCTTTAATTTCAAATTCATAAAAAAGAAACTGCAAAACTGTCATTCTCCTGAACATTTGAGATAATCAGTTTGGTGCAAATAAACTCTTATAAAAATTCTCCACAGGTTTGAAAGTTCTTATGTCAATACTTCACTAACTTTAATTACTGATAAACATCTCACCCCTCCCCCACCCTCTACCCCATCTCTGCCTAATTTTAGAGAATTCAATTTACAACAGATTACTTTTCACTTGAGATCATTCCCTTTGTAGAACATTGTTATATCAATAAATGAATGCATGAAGAGATTCATCTCAAAATAAGGTAGGTTAATATTACTGAAGAGTCCTTTTTGTTTCTTTTAACATAGTTCTATTTCCAAATATTCAGAATGACTTAGATATGTAATAACTTATTTATAATCCTGAAGATTTTGCATCATTGATTTTTCAATTTTCTTATTTGTTGTTGTCAGTAATATTGAAACTCAAGTAAATTTAATATGGATCATAAAACTTTCCAAGAAAATCGGTTTGGTATATCTATCCCTACAACTTAAATACAAGATCAAAGGACAAATGCTTGCTGATTTAAGCTTCTTAAACAGGGTGTAGAACAACCGTTAGAGGAATACTTCAGGATAAAGCTGTATTAGAAAGTATTTACATAACAAACAAATATATTTTGGCCAATTATTTCAAAATTCCTTTTTTTAAAAAAAATTTTCAACTGAAAACATTTGCAGATCAGAGTTCCTTTTCTGTTTTCAAGGAATTTTGATTCTTGATAGAAAACTTTCTGTGAAGCATAACTATTTTCCTATTACTGGCTTTTCTTTAGAATGAGTTTTTATCTTATCATTCATCTTCTAAGTAAGGTAGACAAGTAAATCAATAGTAAGTGTTATTATAAATCTTTCTACTGGGTAGTACAGAAAGACAGTGTAGAAAAAGAAGCATGTGAAACTGGTATGTTGAATAAATATGACACGTGGATTGTCATCAAAATGCAATCTGATTTTCTTCTGCCACCCCATTAAATTTTATTCAGTGGAGGTAATCTTACTCTGCTATTAGATCTGAACTCAGGAAAGCCCATAGCTTTCTGTTCACTTTTAGGTAATAGTCCTACCACACATTAACTTGAACATGTATTGACTCTCAGGTTGGGAAGAGTGATCTCTTTTGGTAGTTCTCCAGAGCTGGCTAAAAAATTAAAATCCCTTGCCCCATGAAATAATTAAAACTCAAAACTTGACTAAACATTATATATTTTTCTTCCCCCCAGCTTGGTCGTGATTCAGACTGGAAGCCTGCTGTGGGATAGGGGTACATAATTTGCTTTTTCCGTTTTTTGCTTATTTCAGCTTGCTAAGTCCCTTCAGTGCTAGTATTTGAAGGGCCAGAAGAGGAACAGGGAGAGTTAAATTTTCAATTGAGATAAAATTTTTCGAAGATGGTTTTATCCTTTCTGATGATGGTAGATATTTTAAAACAGAGTTCTTTACTCTTGTGGAAAGTTTTTGTGTACTTTGTATAGGTCTCTACTAAACTTATCTATCTTGCAGTTCCCTTACTTCAGCGACTTCAAATTCAAGCACTTTCTGCCAAGGTCTCTTTGTCCATCCCAGAGCTCTACTACAAAATATTCACAATTTCACACTGGCTCTTTCTCCTGTAGGGCACACACATACTCTATGATAAACCATCATGTATCTCTTCCCCCACTTCAACCAAATTTGGATATCGTGGAGCAGCAGCAGCATGCTGGTTACTTAATCAAAGCAGTTGGTTAGCCTTTCTCTGCCCTCTCAATTTCCCTGGAGTGGAGTCAGTACCCTGTCCAGTGTCTGCCTAGGAATCTCATGTTAATTTGGCACTATCTTCTGCTCTATATATTACCCCTACAGAAAATTCATCTCAAAGCTTCACAAGCCTGCTAAAGGCACATATGTAAAAGCATAAAGACCATAAAATAAAAAGAATTTGAGCAATTTCCCTGTCAATTACTATGTTTTACCTACAATTCACTATCTCTTTTCCAATATTCTCTCACATCTAGCTCAGATTTCAGGTCCCTACCAGCTACCCTGTCTTAGGTCAATTAGCATTTCACAGAGTCTGGACATAGCACCCAGTATGATAGAAACTGTAAAATACAAGAAAGAATAGTTGCACAATGAAACATACAGACTAAAAAAAATTTTTTTTAAGATTTTGAGGCTGCTTTTGTTATTACAGTTGTTGACGAGTTAAAAATAAGAGATTGAAAAGTTGTTAAATATAAAATAATTTAAATATCTATTAAAATATTCTAATATAGTAGAACATTGATATAAACTTAAAATTATATTACCACAAGTTAATTGCATACCTTGACTAAGGCGATAAAACAAAACAAGCAAAAAACCAAAATAATTGATTTCTTTGTCTATAAACAAGGAAATTGGTCTCTTATGTCCCTATATTAGTTATCTATCGCTGAGGTATTTCGTTCCTCATTGTCATTAGCTGGAGAACCACCTCAGTTCTTGCTAATAGGACCTCTCCATGGGACCACTTATAACATTGTAACTACCTATCATCAGAGTAAACAAGTAAAAGAGCAAGAGAAGGCAAACAGACAAGACAGAGTCTTTGTAACCTAATCATGGAAGTGATATCCCATCACTTTTACCATATTTTATTTTCTAGAAGCAAATCATTAGGTCCAGTACATACTCAATGAGATGACACAAAGGCATAAATACTGGGAGATGGGGTTTATTGGGAGCTATTTTAGAAGCACAATCCCTTTCCTGTTTTAATAATCTTTGATCTAATAACTACTTACTTTCTTATATAGTAGTGCCCTCTTACCTGTGAGACATTACTTGGAGACATTCCAAGACCTCCAATGGATACTTGAAACCATGGACAGTACCAAACCCTATTTATACTAGATTTTATTTTTCTCTGCATGCATACATACATCTATCTGATAAAAACTAATTTATAAAATAAGCACAGTAAGAGATTAACAATGATGATTAATAATAAAGAGAACATATAAACAGGTGGGTGATATCTACGTGTGGACACGTAGATAAAGGGATGATTCATGTCCCAGGCAGGATGGAACAGGATGGCATGAGATTTCATCGTGCTACTTGAAACAGCACACAATTTAAAACTTAAGAATTGTTTATTTTTGCAATTTTCCATTTAATATTTTCAGACTAAAGTTGACCATAGGAACTGAAACCGCAGAAAGTGAAACCACAGATAAAGGAGGACTATGTATAGACCATCTATTGATAAATTAGTAATATCATAAATTTCAATTTATAGCAATGCTCAAACTTCAACTGGCTAGTTGGTGGCTTTTAAGAAATGTTTCGTTTGGAATAATTGTTAAGTTTCCTAATTTTGATGCCCAATCAGAATAAGCTAATGAAAAAAAGCCACATTTTCCTTATACCCTATAATTAATAAGCACTTCTACTCAGGCCCACTCATATGAGTGTTAAACATGAAGAACAAAATAAATAAAAATAAAACAGAAATAAACATAGGGAAGCAAAAAAAAAAAATGATAATGTTTTTTCTCCTCTATCACTACTCTGGCCTTCAGAAAAAAAGACAAATTGGCAAAGAGGAGGGATGTTGGGGTGACACGGAGAAGAGAACTCCAGCACATTTCTAAACTGATTAAAATGAGAAAGGTGGATACAGGCCACCAACAAAAACACTGTTAAGGACTGGTTTAACTGAGCCTTAGCCAGTCATGAATACCTGAGCCTTGTTTCTTTGTTGAAATTTTAAGTCCTCCTACAAAATGACATATTTATTTGTCATTTTAGACATATGAATCTAATATTTTGTTATTAAAAACCATAAACCCCTGAAATTCCATCTTGTGGAAGAGTGAGAGTTTTGCTATTTTTAAAATTAATCTTCACTAGTCAAATGCTAAATTTTGACTTGCATAAACATTATGTAATATGGCTAAGATTAAATGTAATCTAGAAGAAAATACATAGTTTTTACATATTGAAGGAAACAGTTATGATTAATTTAGTGATTTGATTATGATAAAACAAGTGAGCAAATTCAACTTCTCATGACAATCGTGTTATAGTAAGTTTAAATTAAAAAATACAATTCTCCAAAACAAAGATCCTAACAAATGTTTTTTATAAGTATATAGTTTCAAAGTTACTAGTTATTAATCTTGGAAGGTAACTGTTAAAAACACGTACTCGATGTCTCAGAAAAACATTTGCCTTTTTTTAGTAAACAAACAGAAACTTAACTATATGATAAAAAGACCTAAAACTATACATTAACATCCTTTTTTTTAATGACATGCAAATATTGCTCACCTTTAAAAATTTTCTATACATATCACAAGGATAAAGCTAGTGCTTTGCGTTAAAAATTTTCTTTACAAAGAGCCATTGAAATTTGCTGCAAAGGATTTAACTATAATTTTCATTATGGCATACCACATAATTTAGGTTTTATTATAATTATTTTTACAAATGTTAATATGGACATATGTAAAATCATAATAATTTTTGTTTATAGGGTTTCATACCTAGTTTGAACACTAAACAGAGCTTGATATATTCTGAGGAATGTAAAAATAAAAACAAACAAAAAAAGAGGCTAGTTACCTTAAGGTATGATGGGAGTTTTTCTTCATTTATATATTCCTTTATTAATTTAAAAATGTATACTGAAACCCATGTGACATGCTAGCAACACACTTAGTAGAAGTTCATCTGAATCTCCAAAACTGGAAAACTTTGTCACCTTAACAAAGATGAAGTATAAAGCTGGAATAAGCTGAGTCTAAGGTCAAAGGAAGAAGTTCTACATAGAGGACATGTGTTTGGTAAAGGAAGTTATGTTGACTGTGAAGAAGAGATAATAATTAAAACCATGCTGTCAAATGCCTAGATAATGGCATTTTTGGGGGCAGGAAATTACAAGTAACTTTAGTTACTATCATGTTTCCCTTTAAATCAAGGCATTTAATTTACCTTCTCTCTAATTGCATAAGTACAGTAAAAGATCAGAAATACAATTTCATGTTTTTACAGATCCCAGAAACATCATAGTTCAGTTGTTATTAGCATGGCTTAAATGTATTTGCTGGAGTGCAAAATATAGCAAGGTCACAATAGTGCGTTAAGAAATAATTGTATGCATGTTAGAATAATTTGAGCATTGTCTTTCCAATGAACATCTGATCTCAAAGGGTCCCTCTGAGGAGAATATGTTCCATTCTGGGTCACACCTGCCAAGCCTTCCACATCAAAACCTGTGCACCTGCCTTTGGTCCATCTCCCAGATAGTACATTTTTAACACATCATCTGCCAGGGGGAAAAGATCACATAACAGAAGCTCGCTTCAAATGAAAGATTTTCTGCTGAGAGGATTGGGAATTATGCTGCCAGACTGGCAGATGATGTGGAAGCATAAATCTGAAACCTATTCCTGTATGTTATCTGGTTTAAGACACTTTCATTGCCATTTCAACCCAGAATGCTATCTATATATCTGTATATTAATTCAAATAATAAAATCCAAGATTGTTTTTAAGAAAAATTTTCAACCAGAGTTAAACTAGAATTTCAACCATATGAATCGATAGGATTACTGTGCATAGTAGATTTTTTTTTTTTCCTGCAAAACTTGGTTTGGGCCTCAAATTGGTATATCTGTATCACCTTAGCTTTTGCCATTGCCTGTTATGTGGCTATTCCTCAACATTCTATTTAAAGAAGTACAAATTAGTAGTTGATAGAGGATCACTGGGATGGGGAGCATAGCACAGGGAATGAAGACAGCTATGTGTAGAGCCAGAGGGAAGACAGAGTAATCAAGGGAATCATTTCATAAACTATATAAATGTCTAACCAACATACTATATACTTGAAACAAACAAACAAACAAAAACAAACAAACAAAAAAACTGTCACTAACACAGACAATGTCAGTTGTTCAAATTAGCAGAAGATCAAATGCCTGGATGGATTAAAAACTGAATCATAAAATACTTTCAAAGAAAAAATATGTCAAGATAGTCAAATACATAATTAATTCAATTCATTTAGGGATGACAGTCATTCACTTTTATATTTCATGCATTTAATCCATCAGTGGCTCAGAAAATATGTTCTTAGAATAGTTTTAATAAAATCACACATTTTTTGGTTTGGTAGACACCGCTGTCTGCATTATATGCATTCTGTTCTTTCTTACTAAAAGAGACCATTTCCCATCCCAGAAAGAAATTAATCTAATGAAATATGTTTGCCACATTCCCTCACAGCTAGATTTAACTATGTGACTAGACCAGCTAATAATACCTCAACACAAGCTTGCTGTGGGATTCTGGCAAAGTTTTTCTTTCCTAAGTCACTCCTCAACCCCTTTATATACCTACACAGTTTGTTCTTTCCTACTTCTTTTGTCTGAAATACAGACATGCTAGCTGAAGCTGCAGCAACCATAATGCAACCAAGAAAAAGTCCAAGAGAGTCCCAGGGACTATGGTGTTCTGTGGTAGCACAAAGAATGCTACTCACCATAAGACTTCTGGTTGTGTAAAAATACATTGTTTCTTTTTAGTTTTTTCTTCCTTTTCCTTTTAATTACTGAGGCATCAGTTACATACATGAAGGTATTCAAAGTGTACAGCTTGGTGGCTTTTTACATATGCACACATCCATGTAACCACCACCCATTTCAAGATATGTGCAATACTCCAAGTCTTCATCCTGATTGACACCATTCTCTAAAAGCATTTTCCAATTTCAGCATATGTGCTGCCAAAGACAGCACTCTAAAGGCCTTTTCAATCCTAACATCTAAATCCAACTTTTTTTAAAGCACTGGTTAGTCGGTTTTACTGTTCTTGTAGATAGATAAATTTTATACAGTTCTTTTGGTAAGCAAATTTTCTGTTGACATAAATTAGGATTGCAGTAGGTTCACCCCATCACTAATATGATTAAAAGTTTATTTTTTTTTAAAAAAGACTATAATCCTACATAAATTTTAGCCTCAACTCTGTTTCAAAACTAATTTTCTAAACTCAATAGACTTGGAAATAATGAGCTTGTGTACAGATTTGATTAGATATTGCAAACTTTTTGCACATTTTATAATATGGACATTATAATTTTCTTTACTCTTCAATCTCATTTTCAATATTTTCTATAGATAGGAGCTAATATTATTTACCTGTTTCACACAGAGATTTTAATTATCAATGTGATGAAGTTATTGAGTATGTCTAGACAAACTTAATCACTTTATTAAAAAATAAACACCAAAGCTTACATGGAGATTATCTGAATGATCAAAGAGCTCTTGCTTTTAGCTACCACTAACAAATATATTATTTTTTACTTTTGACCACTTCCCTACTGAAATTTATGTCAGAGACAAAACTATTTATCCTTCAATAATCTGAAGATTAGTTATTTTATTTAACTTTTTTGTGTTATCTATATTTACTAAACACCTTTTACCTTTTTCAATATGCTTTTCTTAAAATGGTGAAAGGTTAGGAAATAACTGAAGCAATATTAAAACCTAAGTTTAAAATAATAAACAAGAACATTCAAAATTATACACTTGACTTGTTCCACAATAGGTGATCTTTATTTTGGTCACCATAATAATATTAATGTAAAACACAAAAGGCACAAACTAGAGATTTTGTTTTCCTCACCTTAATTTATTAATCTCATCTCATCTAAACTAAGGCTACACTACTCCTTATCAGACAAAAGGAACAACATAGAGAAAATGGTAGGACTAATGAAATGACCAGTTTCCCAGATCTTATAGGTGTAAGTTTGAGGGTGAAGTGGAAAAAATATAAGAGCTCACTATGTCAATTGTTTTTTTTTTTTTTCAAACCAGAAAGTAAAAAAAAAAAAGTGTTCAGGTGGACTTGAGTCTGATATTGACTCCTGCAGGGTCTTGCTTAGGTTTATAGAATGTTGGGAGCCGCACGGGAGAAGCAAAATGGCCACGGCCCGTAAGGTTCCTGCTTCTCTTCCTGCTGATCAGCAGAAAGCCCGCGCGCACCAAAGACGAAAGCCCGCGCGCACCAAAGACGAAAGCCCGCCCGCGCCAAAGACGAAAGCCCGCGCGAGCCAAGACATCCGCACCGCCTACCCCTCACGTCACCTCCCCCGACTTGAACGCCCCTATCAGATCGCGCTACGCTATACCGCCCCTTCCCTCAACCAATCCCCTGCCTACAAGTATCTCTCTAACCCCTCCCTCTCTGTATATATATATATCCCCATTTTGTAATAAAATTTGGAGGCTTGATCAGAACTTTGTCTTGCCTCCGCTCCTTTCTCTCGCCCGTTTTTCCCAGGTTGGATCCTCCTCGCCGCCCCTACGAATAACTAGGTTCCGCGGGTCGGGACAATAGAAAAGCCTGCAAAAGCCATGAATAACAGACAAGTCAGACAAACCAAGCTGTTAAGTCTGTGGCTACTCCAGCTGGTCTTTCATCAGGGCCACTCGATGGATAACAATGAAGAATATTAGAAAAATTTAGGGTAAACACACTATTTAGAAACTGAGAGAACAGTTCAGATTAGACTGTCTACGCTTATGAACTAAAATATCAAAGACCTTTTTATATGTATCATTCCTTATTTGATGACATAAGGGATTTGTTACAAACCACATTACTATGAAACCCATGGAGTGTGGGATGTTTTAAATGAAGGTCTCAAAAGGGAAATATTTCCAATTATACTCTTTTTTCTGTACTATCTGCTTTATTTTTATCATTTGCCAGTAAAAGGCTTAAATCAATAATTTGGCCATTTATAAGTTGACAGAGGTGACTTGCAAACACACAAATAGATTAAAGTTACTGTAGCTAGACAGATATAGGTTAATAAATACTACTTTTCATCTCAAATGGGCTCTTAACAAAAATTTTAACACAATATTCTTTTGTTAACAAGAGGTAAAATTATTGTAGAAAAAATACTCTTAAATTTGACATCTGCATAGGTATTAAATTTTGGTCATTTTTTTCTGAATACATTAGTGCAATAGAAGTTTAAAAGTCAAATTTCTCTAAGAAGATTTCTCTTCTGTATAAAATGTATAATATCCTGGGATGTCATAGCTCAGGCATATAGACACTGTTTCATGAATATAAGAAGCCAGAAGATAAATGTGTAGCATTTAATGCTAGAGTGTCAAATTTACTCTATGGAATTGTCCTTAAAATATAAGTATACATTATAGAATATAATGAGAAGCTGTTAATTACGGAGTAAAGAACCCAATTTATCAAAATATTTCAAAATAAAACATAGCTACTCAAAGAAATTTCAATCAGTTTTAGTGGTCCTTTAATGAAAAAAATTAATCACCATGATTATAATCTACAATGTAAAGACACATAAGCAAAATTTATAGAAAGAAATACATATTTTTAATAACAGATCAATATTTCAAGAAGATTTTCTGTAAAATCGGTAAAAATAGAGATCGTGAAATAAATTCCTTGTAAATCATTCAATGGGTAGTTTTCTCTCTCTGTATTTTACTTAATTTGAAAGTTTCTTTAATGCCTTCTGTTATCTAAAAGAAAGTAATAGGTATGCTGCTCTAAAAATATCGTAGTCATTATCACTATGTCAAGAACTAAATTTGCTTCCTTAGTTCACAGTATCCTCTCTACAAACAGTTTTTGTCACTTAAAAGACAATTAACATGTCTTTAAATAGCCATTAATATTTTATCATCTAGAAAATATTTAAATAAAATTACATAGATCCACTGAATATGAATTATGTTCTCAGCTAATTTGATATATCATCTATCAAATAAATTCAACACAATAGTAATAAAAGTACCAAAACTAAGATTCTATGTGAAAACAAGTTTTTAAACTATGAAGTGATAGATTCTTTCACTAAACACGTATTTATTGAGATCCTACTGCTGGTCAGTTTCTCTGCTAGTTAATGATAAATACATTTATAAACTAAACTCAATCTCCACTCTCATAAATATATAGTTTAATGTGGAAAGGAGACTTTAAGAATCACACTAACTTCTATAAAATGAAAACACAATAAATAAAATACTACTATGATAAGATATAACAGTCTGCTTTCCTAAGTAAATGATAGTAGACCTGAGAGGATGAGTAACAGTAACCAGCAGCTTTAGGTCCTAGCATTAGAAAGTGGTAGAGCTGAGACTGGAAAGCAGGCAGGCTGACTTTAAACCTATTCTTTTAACCACAAAGTACTAAAGATTCACTTATAGTGAATTCTGCTTGGATTGGAATCTTAGTAGAATATGAGAGAGATGGGAAATATACTGCTTGAAACCTAACTTTTCCACATGAAATGACAGGATGAGGAAGAAAGTTTTTGTAAAGGTCAATTTAACCTCTGTTGACAATTTCTAATCAAAAGAAATTCAGATGCATGGAAGTGTGCAAGAGAAAAGCATAATCATTTACTAGGGAATCAGTCTCGGGCCATGACAACAAAGGTACTTGAGGAAAAATTGACCAAATAAAAGGCAAACAGGTCTTGCAGCTCTGCTTTCCCTGCTTCTGATCATACCAGCTAGCCTGATGGAAATTTCATTTTTACTACAATGGCCAAAAGCTGAGGGAAGCACACCCACATCCCCAGATATACTCCAAAGACACAAGTCAAATTGAAGGAATAGGACATTGACAAAATATATCATGATATCTATTTACCTCTGCTATTTCAGTTTCCGAATCACTAACAATAGAAGGACTGAAAAAAAAAACATAATCCATCTTAAAGCTGAAGAATATTTTTCAATTTCATTTAAAAATTATGACCATCTCCTATCCTCCCTGCCCCCAGTTTTTATATTAGTGTTATCATTTACTGGCTTGGCAAAAAGTATTTTAAAAAGACATGGTTCTTTCTCTATGCTCTAAGTGAGGGTAATTAGCACAGGCATTAGGTTTTCATTGAAAGTTTAAAATAATACAGCAGTAAATTTGTCTGAGATTGAACTGAATTTACAATAAGTGAAAATGATACGGCAAGCGATACTTTTATATAATTATTAATATTTTCTATTTTATCTTTTTTATATTTTAAAACAAATTTCATGCTTAAAAATTTGTGTGAGGAATTACCAGTTAATGGTCCAGCATGTAAGAAGCATGGAAGTTACCATTCTTATATTAAAAAAAAAAAAGAAAAACCAAAACAAAACAGTAAAAAGCTTAAAAAAACTGAAAAATCAACAACTCTTCTTAGATCCTACAGAGAATTAATCTTGCAGGGCAATCTGCTGTTCCAAATTAGAGAGACATAAAAGTGAATATAAGAAATCACAACTTGAGGGGGTAAAATGGTGTAGATGATAGAGGCTTTGTTCATCCTGCTTGCGACCAAATCAAAGTTGTGACAGAAGCATGGAGCAAGCAGTAAGGAAAATCTCCTGGGTTCTAGATGAAGAGAAGCACTACAACTAGAGAGAAATAATTAATCAACCTGCAGTAGCAGATAGGAGGGGGCAAAGATACAAGGCTGCCGGTCCAAATGGCTGAGTGATACAGAGGGCACGGCAGCTAGCAGCTGTAGAAACCTCTTAAAGGGGCTATGTCTGTGAGTGGACTTTTGCAGTGACGGACCTGCTCACTCTGAGAACCAGTGCTGGGTGGGCTGCATGGGGTGGGAGGAGAGCACCAGAGACTTACAGAGGAACACTGAGTTCTCAGAGTGAGGGCCAGAGGTGAGGCTTTCTCCAGGGCAGAAGTGACAGGGGTATCCATTGTTCCTCTGTTGAGCCCTCCCCAACTCCCAGTGTGTGGATGCAACACCGCCATAATGATACATCATCAAACTGGGTAACAGAGGTCCCTTGGCCAAGAGGATTCCCTGAAACTCCACCTCTCCCAAGTCACGGCCCCATACAAGCCACATCCAGTGGTGTCATCAGCGAGTGTGGTACTCTATGCTGAGCAGCATCAAGACTCACACCTCTGGCTACTGGTTTCAGTTTCTAGTGTGGTTTTTGGAGGCAACTATAAACACGGCATCTGTGGATTTCTTGCTGAATCTTAACAGGTGGCCCCTGAGGGGCACAGGCTGGGGCTAAACTTAGCCTACAGCTGAAACCCTCTCAGGACTGTGCCACTGGACACCTACTATACAAAGCCATACTAGTAAGACCAGGAGACTTAGGAGCTTTGCTTAGTACATAGAAACAGACACAGAAAGGCAGCTAAAATGGGAAGACAAAGAAGCAGAAACCATATGAGAGAACAGAATAGAGAACTAGAAATCATGGAGTCAAGCAAACTAACAGATGAAGAATTCAAAATACTGGTTATAAAGATGCTCAATGAACTTAGGGGATGTGTAGATAAATTCAGTGAGAAATTTAATAAAGATATGATAAACATAAAAATGGAAATGGAAATTATAAAAGGGAACCAGTCAGAAATGAAGAACACATTATCTGAGATGAAGACTTTATTAGAGGGAATCAACAGAGTAGATAGAGAAGATTGAACCACCAATACAGAAGATGGGGATGCCAAAGACACTCAATCAGAATGTCAAGAAAAAAGAAGCCAAGACTATATTAATAATTTATGGAGCCTATAGGATATAATTACATGTAAAAATATCCATGTCATAAGGGTACCTGAAGGAAAACAAGAAGTTGAAGAGTTATTTGAAGAAATAGTGATGGAAAATTTCCCTAACCTAGTGAAGGAAATAGACATATGAACTCAGGAAGCTCAGAGAGTCCCCAAATCAAGGCCCACATCAAGACACATTATAATTAAAATTCCAATGGTTAAAGACAAAGAGAGAATCTTAAAAACAGCAAGAAAAAAAGCAGTTTGTTATCCACAAGGGAGTACCCATAAGATTGGCAGCTGATTTCTCAAAGAAACTTTCCAAGACAGAAGGGTTTGGCACAAAATATTCAACATGATGAAAACCCAGAATCTACAACTAAGAATACTTTATCTAGCAAAGCTATCATTTAGAGTTGAAGGACAGATAAAGAGCTTCTGAGACAAAAATAAGCTAAAGAAATTCATCAACACCAAGCCAGTATTACAAGAAATGTTAGAGGGACTTCTTTAAGAAGAAAAAAAAACATGCATCAAATACAGGAATTAAGAATGGTAACAACTACATTCCTATCAATAAGTGCCTCAAATGGAAAAGAATTAAGTGCTCCAACCAAAAGACAAGGTGGCTGAATGGATAAGAAAACAAGACCCCTACATATGCTGCCTACAAGAGACTCACTTCAGACTGAAAGATACACATAGACTAAAAGGAAGGTAATGGAAAAAGATATTGCCTTGATGGACCTAGAGGGTATTGTGCTGAATGAAATGTCAGATAAAGACAAATATCACGTTTTTAAGAACATGTGGAATCTAAAGAACAAAATAAATAACAATGACAACAACAAAAAGAAATAACAATTTACTAGAGCAGACACCTAAAAGCAAACACATCTACTGGAACTGATGCTATAATAGAAAAAACTAATGTAATTGATTAATTGCTGGAAGTTCCATGTGAACAAATCTGAGAGTTAAAAACTCCAGAGGAACTGAGTCATAAGGGGAATGAGTTTTTGAGTTTTTGTGAGTTTTACCTCTAAAATTTGGATCAGGTTCCCACAGTGAACGCTGAAGAAAATTCCCTTGTGCTTCCAGTAAGGAAAGGTAAAAAGATACTATTTAAATATTCTAGAGCATTATTTTGTTCTTAACAAGACTTGCCTTTGAGATAAATTCGGTGCTCATCTTCTACCACAATCACATCAAAATTACAAGTAAATTATAGAACCATCATCTGAAACTACCTGAAAAATAGCTGAAAATAATTCCTGTAATTAAGGATATAAAGAATAAACCACATTAAACTGGTGGACCCAAGACTGGCATAAGCAGTAGCTAGTCTCAGTCTTGAAAATACTCCAACTAAACAGCCACAAACTTGACACAAATGGAGGCTGGCCTCAGTTCACACTGTGGTGCCCAACAAAGGGTCCTAAGCCCAGCAAATGTGGAAGCCATCTTCAGTTCACAGTGTTACCTCTCCCAAGTGATTCCAAGCCTAACACAAATGGCAATCAAATCAGTTTGTAGCTCCTACCAATGGCTCCAGCCAGCTTAAGCAGAAGCTGACCCTGGCCTGTATCAGAGCTCCTCACAGGAAGTTCCAGACCCAATATACCCAGGGGTTGGCATCAGACTATTCCAAAACAGCACTTAAGCAGCACCACAAATAAGCACTCCAATGGTTGCCTTGGCTGGCACCAGAGCCCCACTAAAGCAACTGCTGTTCTGTGGGGTCAGTCCCTGCATACAACAGCTCATCTATTTTAGTCTCTGCCAGCCCTCCCAGCCAGTCATCCTGATGGTCAATCCCACCCACTGATGTGCTAACAGCAATAAAGGCCCAGTTACAATAGGAGGGTACACACAAACAACACAGGGAAAAAACTCTTGGAGCACTTGACTCAGGTGACCAGGGAGATTGCACCACTGAGCCCCACAGGAAACCTTCTACATAGGTGATTCTGTCAAGACTGGAAGATGTAACATACACACTAATACATAGAAAAAAACACAGGGAGGCAGCCAAAATGAGGTCACAAAGAAACATGTCCCAAGTAAAAGAACGGGAGAAAACTCAAGAAAAAGAACTAAACAAAATGGAGATAAGCAATCTGTCAGATACAGAGTTCAAAACTCAGATTACAAGGATGCTCAATGACTTTAGGAATAAATGAACTCTGTGAGAACTTCACCAAAGGAAACAAAACAAAACAAAACAAAATGGGTATAAAAAATATATAAAAAAGAATAAGTCAAAAATAAAGAATATAATAACTGAAATGAAGTCTACACTAGAGGTAATCAAGAGCAGGTTAGATGAAAGAGAGGACTGAATCAGCAGTCTAGAAGACATTGTAGCAGAAAACACCGAATTGGAACAATGTAGCAGAAAACACCCAACTCGAACAGCAAAAAGAAAAAAGATTCACAAAAATTAGGATAGTTTAAAGAACCTCTTAGACAACATCAAACACACCAACATTTGCATCATAGGGGTACCAGAAGGAGAAGGAAGGAACCAAGGGATTAAAAACCTATTTGAATAAATAATGACTGAAAACTTCACTAACCTGGCAAAGGAAATAGGCATATAAATCCAGGAAGTACCGTTAGTTCCAAACAAGATGAGCCTAAAGAGGCCTATGCCGATACACATATTGAATTACAAAGGTTAATGACAAGAGAGAATCTTAAAAGCAGCAAGAAATAAGTAGTTAGTTATCTATAGAAAAGCTCCCATAAGATTGGCAGCTGATTTCTCAACAAAAACTTTGCAAGCCAAAAGAGAATGGCATAAAATATTCAGTGATGAAAAGCAAAGAGCTACAACCAAGATTACCCTAACCAGAAAAAACTATCATTTAGAATCAAAGGAGAGATAAAGAGCTTCTCAGACAAGGAAAAATCTAAAAGAGTTCATTACCACTAAATGAGTATTATAAGAAATGTAAAATGGACTTAAATAGAAAAGATAAAAAATAGGAATAAGAAAATAGAGCAAAGAAAAATTCTCACTGACAAAGGTAAACAGTAAAATCATGGGATCAACTAACTATAAAGCTAGTACAAAGACTAGGAAATTAAAGTAGGAAAATTGTGTGTAATTACAATACTAAGGGATAAACACAAACACACACACAAACATAAATGTAAAGAGGGTGAATAAAAATTGTAAGAATTTATAATGGGTTCAAACTTAAGCAACCATCAACTTAAAATAGACTGCTATAAACATTGCTTGGTATATATGAAGCACATGGTAAACAAAAACCAAAAATCTACAAAAGATATACAAGAAATAATGAGAAAGGAACCCAAATGTAATTCCACAGAAAGTCATAAATAAACAAGAGAAGAGAATAAGAGAATAAGAATGGTGCAGAGAGTAACTACAAAAACAATCAGAAAACAATTAATAAAATGGCAATAACTACATACCTATCAATAATTACTTTAAATGGAAATGTACTAAATATTCGAATAAAAAAACACAGAGTGGTTAAATAAATGAAAAAACAAGACATGTACCTGTGCTGCCTAGAAGAGACCACTTCAGATGAAAGACACACACAGACTGAAAGTAAAGGGATGGAAAAAGATATTTCACACAAAGAGAAACAAAAAATTAAATAAAGCTGAGTTAGTAATTATTAATATCAGACAAAACATACTTTAAAACAAAGGCTCTTATAAGAGACAAAAAAAGATATTTTTATAATGATAAAGAGATTGATCCTACAAGAGGATATAACTCTTGTAAACATCTATGCACCCAATGGTAGGAGCACCTGAATAGAGAAAGCAAATATTGACAGACATAAAGGAGAGATGGACAGTAATACAGTAATTGTAAGGGACATATATGCCGCATTGACATCAATGGATAGATCATCCAGACAGAAAATCAACAAGGACAAAATATACAAAGAACACTTAAAACTCAATAAGAAAATAAACACCCAGATTAAATCACTTACCAAATCTCTGAACAGACAAATGAAGATATACAGATGGCAAATAAGCATATTAAAAAATCCTCCACATTACTGTCACAACAGAAATGCAAATTAAATAATGAGATATCTCTACATACCCATTAGAATGGCCAAAATCCAGATTGCTAATAATAGCAAGTGATGATGAAAATGTATAGCAACAAGAACTTTTATTAATTCCTGGTAGGAATGCAAAATGGTACGGCCACTTTAGAAGACAGTTTGGCAGTTCTTACAAAATTAAACATACTCTTAACACACTATCCAGTAAACATTCTCTTGGTATTGTCTCAAAGAAGTTGCAAAATTACATCCATATAAAAATCTGCACCCAAATGTTTATAACAGCTTTATTCATAATTGCTAAGGCTTGGAAGTAACCAAATGTTAGGTGAATGGATAGATTAAACTGTGGTATATCCAGATAATAAAATATTATTCAGTGTTAAAAAGAAATGAGTATCGAGCTATGAAAAGACATTAAAAAAACTTTCAATGCATATTACTACATAAAAGAAACTTATCTAAAAAGAATACATAATGTATGATTCCAATTATATAAGTACAAAACATTTATAAAACTATGTAACAAAACTATGAGGACAGTTAAAGTTTTTGTTGATGCCAGTGGTTACAGGTGAGAGAGCACAGAGGATTTTTAGAGTGGTGAAACTATTCTGTATGATACTGTAATGTTAGATACATTTCATTATACATTTGTCAAAATCTATAGAATGTAAAACACCAAGAATGAATCCTAATATATAAAGTAAAGACTTTGGATGAAAATGATGTGTCAATGTAGGTTTATAAATTCTAACAAACATACCACTCTGGTGGTGGATTTTGATAATGGAAGAGGTTATGCATGTGCAGAGGTAGGGTATATATGAAAAATCTATACTTTCTCCTCAATTTTTCTGTGTACTTACAACTTCTGTAGAAATAGTGTTTTAAAAAAATTTTCCCAACTTCTCTCCAAGATAAATATATTTTTTATCCTATGTGTGGCTGTATTTTCTCTATTCCTGATATTCTCATTTATATCTAAGTCATTTTCCCTTCATAATTATTGAGTGATTTGAGCATCTATTATTTTCTAACATGTTATACCAGATCTTTGTCACCATATTTTAGTATTTTATTAATAAAATGGATTTCAATAGAGTACATCCTCTGTTAATATGTCACAATTTTTTTTAAATTTAGTGTCACCATGTTGTAGATTTTGTAATTCCACACTTCCAATGTCATTTTTGATTCAAGAGTTGTAGTACTTTTGTAGTTTTTTGTTGGTATTCTTTGCTTAATTTAAATATGCAGTATTTATTTCTAAGAACTAAAGCTTAAGTTATGTAATTTTCTTATTCACCACCCTTTTAACTAGCTTATTTCTCCCTGGAAACTTTTGTTCACAGAGCACTGAGTTTATATATCCTAACCTGTACTTAGTAAAGCACATTTTAGGAAATGCTGACTAAATATAAGATGGTTTATAAAAACAAAACATATTTTATCAACTAATGCTGAAACCAAAGCATTTGCAAAACTGAAAATCCATTCTTGAATAAAAACAAAACAAATAACAAGAAGAATAAAACATTCTTAACAAACCTGAAAAATGGGAAAGTTTATTGGTTAAATTTCATGCTACAATTTGAATGTGCAAAGAAAATTTAATTTTTTTTAAATTTGACCATTCTCTTTTTACCTTAAAAAGTAAAGTAAATTTCTACTCAGCTAAAACTGTTTTCAATTCAATTATTAAAATAAACCTTATTATTTAAATTATTTTTATTATAATTTTACATTATAAAAGTAATAAATTAATAATTGACATTATAATTAATATTATATTATTTTTATAACCTATTATTTTGTATAATTAAAAAACATTTTAATCTTTATATGCATTTTTAGTTTAAAAATTACTGTCTGCATTTCTTCTTATTTTTCTGTTTTTGAGGAAAACACTTAAAGCAAAATAAAAAAATGAATAAACAATATCTAGAGAGAAAAAAACCCAAACAAAAAAGTGTTTTACTATCCAATCCTACTTGTGTTCTATCAGGTAATATCTCTGCAGTCCCTCTGCTTGCACTATTGCATTCAAGACTGAAATTTGCAAAGGCTGTAACATGAGCCTGTGAGGGAGCCAGGGTGAGAGTTCCATATTACTCAATGGCATCCCAGCCCCTTGCAGTACTGTAGCCATCAGAAAGACCTGGCTATGAGTTATTTGGTCCCAGACAAGGCAGTCTAGAATATAGCTCTCAGTGCAAAACAAGCAAGACTCTGTTGGCATGTTCTCCTTTGAGAAGCGTATTTAGCTTTCTGGTTCAATTCCACTTTTCAAGGAAGCTAAGGGTGGCTAAGAAACACTAAGATACTAGCTTTTAGGATCTCCTATTACCTGAACAATTGCTGTCAAATTTTCTTTTATTTCTTGTACCATGTTAATCATCATCAGCTCTACTCTCAATCCTACTCTCAGTAATCTGATAAACCTCAGTAGCTCTGCAACTCCTAGAATTGGAAAAGTGTTTGGTTTTCCTTTCTCTCCTATATTGCATCTTTTTACTGTAGAACACCATACCTTCAAGGCATTGTTGTTGAAGATAAAAGAGTCATCTTATCTACTTTACAAGGTAACTTTAAGAGTGTGGTCCTACTCTCTTGTTACATGAGATTTAAAATAATTAGGAAAACCTTCTCTCAAGAAAAGACCCTTCTTTCAATGTTACGGCATTTCTGCACAATCCTACTTTTGAAGGTTAGACTTTTCTCCTATTTTTCTAGGGAAATTCATAATCTTCCACTTATAAAACATATCCCAAACAAATAATACTCAGACCAGATTAAGTAAACACTTTGTAGTCAGAAATGCTAATGAGTAAAACACATTAATAATTATTTAAAACATCAAAGCACTATTGCATATGCAGTTTTCATCCACAAATATGTATTCTGAAAAATCAAAGAGAAATAAATGCTGATATAAGTGCACCCCATTTTGAAAATTATATAACATTAACAAAATTACAGGTAACAATTATCGAATATATACTTTGTACCAAGTACTAGTGATATGAAAATATCTCAAAGGCATTTTATTAAAGTAAAAAAAATAGATATTAGAATACAGAATGATGCAATCTTTTATAAATAACAATGTTTATTTGAAGAGATATATGTACTTAATTACCTTTTTAAGTGCACAGTGAACCAAGTTAACAAAGCAAATTGTTAACAGTCTGTGGTTGAGTCTGGAAAGAAAACTAAAGTTGAACATTCACTTAGTTTTGGTCAATACAGCTTAGTATTTTTGCCATAATATATTCATATATTAGTTGCATACTTTTTTAAGTAATAAAAAAAGTAAACTGAATTATTTAAATATATGTTTAAGTTAGTTAATATGAAGGTTTTCATTAATATTCTGGAAGGAGAAAATGATGGTGTTAATGTTTTGGTGTTAAACCTTCAGTAACGTTCATTTCTGAATCTCTTCTGACAATTAAAAGCTATTTGCTTAAAAAGAGAAATAGCACATAGCAAAGTGGCCTGTTGCTAGGATTCCAAATTGGACTAATGTAGAAAATGTTGAGGAAAATAATACAAAAGAGGTTCTATTTACACAGCATGAAATAGAGATATTCAAGCAAGGTCAGATGACACACAATGGAAGCTTAAAAAAATCATTTTTCACTTACATGTAGTTGACAAGCAATTTGAAGGGTTTTTTTTTAGTATTAAAGAAAATCTCTTTGAAAATTTAATCTAGATTTAAAGAAGCTCAAATGTCTGTGTGTGATGAATCATGAAACAATTCTCCCCAAAAGACATTTAAAGTTATTTAAGTTGCTCTTTAATTTGTGATTTTTTTTTGCTTTATATTAGAAGAGAAAATAACATATCGATGAAAAAATTTCCAAGACGTTAATTTAAATGTTATTTTTAATATTTTACTTAAGGATCTTTTATCATTGGTAAATGTGATTTTATTCCAAACAGATAAATTGCTTTTAAAAATGGTTGCAAAACAATTACTAGACAGACTACAAATGGCATGCTGCTTACTGTTCCTTTTTGGATTCATTAAATTATTTTAAGTGTCTTGCAGGCACTTATTAATATAGAAATTATCTTTTGATATTCATTTTCTGCATGCTATTTTATGTATCTTGATTTATTTCTACCCTGATTAGACAAGCATAAATAATTTAAAAAATACTATTTGATTACATCTTTAGCTTTTTACTTTTTATGTACTTTATCAATCCTTTGATATACATATGTATAAATGCATGTAGCACATTTATTTTAATTACCTTCTATTAAAAGATGACATGAAAAATACATAAAGGTAAATGTGCAATGAGGATTTTGTACATAATTTGAAATTTATTGCAATTTCAGTTAATGCTATCTATACATATCTAAAAAAAGTATTATTTATTTAATATATAATCATTTGGCTTAGCATTCTTATCATTTTTCTGGTAGTTATTATTAATAAAATCAGTACAATTTGATCTTTAGTACATTTTAAGAAGTACACTATGTTAGATGTGCTATTAAAATAAATTATAAACATTTACATTCACTTTAAATCCCTGCTACTTTTATTTAGAAATTTCATTCTTTTTTTTTTTTTTAAGTGTTGGAAATGACTCTCCCAGATTAGGGCTATTATGTCTTTACTGATGTCCTTTATTTTCGTCATAGCTCATCTAAAATAATCTACTTGAGATCACTTAAATTTAGGCTTTTAAAAATTTTATTTATTTTAATTAGTTTCAAGAATACAGTACATTGTTTAGACATCTATATAGTTTGTAAAATGGTCCTCCCAATTGCTCCCTCCCTACCTTGACCCTCCATCTACCCAACGTATTAATGCTTATTGCTTTCCTATGCTGTGGTCCCAATCCTCGTGGCCATCTATCAGCTACTAATTTGCATTTATTTAACTTTTCGCCCCATTCTCCCAGCCCCTCAATTCCCTCTCTCCTCTGTCACCAAATTGTCCACTCCATTTGTGAGTCTGTTTTTGATTAGTTTGTTCTTTTTATTCCTTAGATTCCACATATAAGTGAAATCATATAGTGTTTATCTTTCTCTGACTTAAATACCTTCTAGGTCCATCAAAGCAGTATCTTTTTCCATCTCCTTCCTTTTCATATGTAGGGATCTTGTTTTCTTCTCCTTTCACTCTATCTTTTAGTTGGATCACTTAATTCTTTTCCATTTAAGGTACTTATTGATAGCAATGTAGTTGTACTATTCTTTGTTCCTAGTTTTGATACATGTTTTTTCTTCTTAAAAAAGTCCCTCCAACATTTCCTGTCATACTGGCTTAGTGGTGATAAATTCCTTTAGTTTATTTTTGTCTTGGAAGTTCTTTATCTGTCCTTCAACTCTAAATGATAGCTTTGCTGGATAAATTACTCTTGGTTATAGACCTTGGGTCTTCATTCTTTTGAATATTTTTTGACAAGCCCTTCTGTCCTGCATAGTTTCTTTTGAGAAATCAGCTGCCAGTCTTATGGGTGTTCCATTATAAGTAACTATGTTTTTCTCTTGCTGTTTTTAATATTCTTTCATTGTATTTAACCTTTGGCATTTTAATTATGATGTGTTTTGGTGTGGGCCTCTTTGGATCCCTGATTTTTGGAATTCTCTGAGCTTCCTGGAGTTTTATGTCCATTTCCTTCACCAGGTTAGAAAAGTTTTCCATCATTATTTCTTCAAACAGCGTTCGACATCTTGATTTTCTTCAGTTACGCCAACCAGGCAGATATTTGGACCCTTAATAGTGTCTCATATGCTCCTAAAATTATTTTTTTAGTCTTGACATCTTTTCTGTTGCCATTCTGATTGAATGTCCTTGGCTCTCCTGTCCTCTAGATAGGGCATTTGATCCTCTTCTTTATTCACTTTGTTTATTCCTTTGTTTATTCCATTTAATATACTTCTCATCTCAGATAACATATTCTTCGTTTCAGACTGGCTCCCTTTTATAATTTCCATTTCCACTTTTATGTTTTTTTATCTCTTTGTTGAAGTTCTTACTAAATTTATCTACACTTCCCAAAAATTCATTGAGCATCTTTAAAACCAGTGTTTTGAACTCTGTATGTTAGATCACTTGACTCCATTGTATCTGGATCTCTGTTCTGTTCTCTCATATGGTTTCTGCTTTGCTGTCTTCCCATTTTGGCTGCCCTTTTGTGTCTGTTTCTCTGTACTAAGCATAGCTCCTAAGTTTCCCAGTCTTAGTGTAGATTTGTGAAGTAGGTGTCCAGTGGCATAGTCCTGAGAGGGGTTCAGTTGCAGACTAAATTTAGCCCAAGTCTACCTCTCCAGGGCAACCTGTTAAGATTCAGCAAGCAATCCACAGATGCTGTGCTTATAGTTGCCTCAAAAGGCCACACCAGAAACCTAGGCCAGCTGCCTCCAGTGTGAGTCTAGGCACTACTCAGCAGGGAGCATCTGACTCGCTGAGGATAAACCTGAATGAGGCTCGGGTGGGGCTGAGAGTTGGGGGAGGCAGGGTTTCAGGGAATCCTTTGGGCGGAGCAACCTCTGTTATCCAGTTTGATGATGTCACAGCTATGGTGGCACTATGTCCCACTCACTGGTGAGGGGAAGAGCTCAACAGGGAACAAGGGATACCGCTGGCATTTCTATACAAAGCGAGTCTCTCCTTGGCCCTCACTCTGACAATGTCTCCCTGTAAGTCCCTGGTACCCACTGTGCGCAGTTGAATGGGCACTGGTGCACAGAGTGAGCAGTTTCGTCACAGCAAAAATTCGCTCGCTGATGTGGCCCCTTTAAGAGGATTCTGCTGCTGCTGCAGCCTGTCTCACTCAGTCACTTTAGACCAGGCATTCCCACATCTTTACCCCATCCTACTTTCTGCTGTTGCAGGGTGATTTCTTAGATTTCTCCCTAGTTGTATGGCTTGTTCATCAAGATCTCAGATGATTTTTCCTTGCTTCTGCTCCTTGTTTCCGTCACACCTTTGATTTGGTCACCAGAGGGATGAACAGAGACTATCATCTATACCGTTTTGGTTGCCCCCAAATTTAGACTACTTTTAACTACTCTGTTTACATAATAGTTTCCTGGGCAAGAATCAGTTAATAAAATTAAAACAAAACCAAAAAATTCTAGGCAATACACTCAGTTGTTGTTGTTATTATTATATATTATTAGATTAAAGAAGAATGAAGAGAAGCATTAAATGTATTTCTGTATGAGAAGAGCTACATCAGTACATTAAAAAGTCTTTTACATCTAAGGGAAATAGGCATTCCATCAGAAACAAGTTAATTGTATTATTTATAACAAAAATGGAGGAATATTTCAATTATTCCTGATTTATTAATCTAATGAAACTATATGTAGATACAGAAATTATATTTGTGCACATTTTAATATGGAAATTACTTTAAATGATAAATTAGTCTTTAACATACAATGTTTTAGACAATAATTTTTGAAGTTTATATATGCACAAAAATAGAAATGTCACAAACATTAATTTTGCTTACTCTATAAGAATTAATTAATATAATTTAGATGTTTTTATTATTTTAAAAATATTATGCAACCATAAAAATATTGCATATTTAATTTCATTAAATAGGATTTTAGCCAGATTTCTTATTTTAAATTTGGCAAAACCTTTTAATCAACTCCCTGTCTTCTGCTTTCCTTTCTCTGTTGAGTAATTTGATTAACTAATCTTAATGAAGAGATTTATCTTGCTTGCTCACACAAAAAGCATTTGCTGATCTCTTTACAACCTGTAATTATAAACTATAGTCACCCATAATCTTCTTCGGGTATCCACTGTTTAAAAGTTATCACATTTCTGTCCAATCATGTAGCTGAAAAAGATAAGAGGCATTTAATTTTTCATACCATAGGCAATGAAATTCATTAAGCTGAAAAAAGCTAATTCTGAACATCCTTCACTTCAATATCCAAATTGTGTCAATTCCAAACAAACTGAATTAACAAAGATTTAGTATTAAAAAGTATAATTAAATTTGAATATAAAATAATACTATGTACTTTACTACTGTACTTCAAGCTATGGAAAACTAAAATGATAAACACTATATACAGATTTCTGAAACAGAACAAAATAAAATATAAATAAAACAAATAATCCATATTATATCAGGAAATCTAATGTTATACTTATGTCGCATGTTTTTTTTACAGGAGAATCCAGGGTTTACCTCAAATAAATCGTTTAAAATAAATTCTAGGTATCGGAGGATTTAATTTTGTCCATTAAATTATTTCAAATGATCTATACTACTTTTTGGGCGAGTCGAATGCCTTCCTGAAGTTTCTTTAAGTTCTTTGTGAACTTATTCTCAAAACCACCTCTGGCTGTAAATTTTCAGTTTCTGCCAAACTGTCACTCCTCCTTTTATATTACTTTAGATGATGGTTTAATGGTTGTAGGATATCTCTAAACTACCGTCTTTTATTAGTCTTTTATTAGTCTTCTAGAGCAGCGAAAACAAAATACCAGAGATAGAGTGGCTTACACAACAGACTTTATTTTCTCATAGTTATGGAAGTTCAAAATAAGGTGCTGTGGTGAATCTCTAGTGAGTCCTCTCTTCCAAGCTTGAATATGGTCAACTTCTTGCTGTATCTTTACATCACCTTTCTTTTGTGTACATGTAGAGGCAGAGACAGACAGAGACAAAGATCTCTGATGTCTCTTCCTCTTATAAAGATGCCAGTCCTATTGGATTAAAGCCCCACCTTTGTGACCTCATTTAACTTTAATTACCTATTTAAAGACCTTTTTTCCAAATTCAGACATATTAGTGTTTATGGCTTTAACATATTAAGATATAGAACACAAATTAGACCATAATATGATTCATATGTAAAATTTACTCCATGCCTTTGAAATTACTTTCTCTCATCCCACCTTCCCTCCCCACAAAAACACCAGTCACATGAAGCATTTCTGCATCGAGATCTAATGAGACTTGAGTTGAGAAAGTCATATCAAAGTACTACATGGAAAAGAACATGGAAATGATAAATTTCTGCTCATTATTGGAAATTATTTAGTCAGATGCCATTCTTTACAACACTGGTGAATGATCATTTCTTAAGTCTCTGTTCCCTTTCTTAATTAACATTTTCCCTTCTCTGAGCGGCCCCCAAATTTATAATTACTTTTTTAAAGGGTAGCGTAGCCATATTTTTCTTGGGCTTTATATAATACATAAAGGCCCCAGCATCTTATATTCACAAAGAGACATGAATTAATCTCTTTAAACAATATTTTTCCTGCCTTCCCTACATAGTTTCTAAGGGGGAGGGGCGGAAAACAGCACAATATTCAATTAAAACATGTTATTTAAAATATTTACATTCTATATTTTTGGTTTACAGAATTTGATGTTTATCAATCAAATGACAGATATTCATAGTTATCATTCTTGTTACATTATAGCCCATAGTGCAATATTACTATTTAAGTTTTAATAGAAATGCCACAACATTCAAAAACTACATAGCTATAATTAAACTTGTCTTATGATGATGAATTACCTTTCTCAGGCATTCAGGTTTATGATTATTAGAGTATGTATTTATCACTGTTCACCTAACCATTACAGATTATTAGGCTCTTCTAAACTCAAAAGACCCCAAACAGTATATGTACATTTATTTATTGCAAAACTATCAGTAGGTGACCTACAAATTAATAATTATGTATATTGTTTAAATATGTATTATTGTGTAACAAACCACTTTAAAACTTCATGGTTGAGAAAAAGAATCATTCATTTTACTCACAAATTTTTAATTTTGGCAGAGCTAGTGGAAATAGCTGGTCTTTGCTCCACAAAGGTAGGTCAGGTAGGACAGGAATATCTACTTCTATGAAATATCTACTGCTAACTTGGTTCATTCATATTGCAGGCATGGATAGTAGTGAGTGAGGCCATCGCTTGAGTTCACTGACCTCAGTTCCTTTACATGTGAACCTCTTCAGGTGATGGATGGTCTTTTTTTCCTTTTCCTTCAAATATATATATATATGTTTCTCTCTAATCTCCTTCTATTGCTGTCATTGCACATATGTTGTACTGCATCATTCTATCTCAGAATCTTAGAGTCTTAGAGACTGTCTTTATATCGGATTCTTTTCATTGATCTATATTAAATTAACTGGTTCTTTTGCCATCACAAAATTATTGGACATATTTAGTGAATTTTTTATTTTAGGTATTAACTCTCAATTTTCCCTTTGGTTTTATTATTTTACTCTGTTGATATTTCTTGTTAAATTATTGTTTGTATGTTGTCTTTTAATTCTTAAAATCATAGTTTATTTCAATTTTTTAAAAATATAATAGCTTCTTTCAAGTTTGTTTCTGCTACATCCAATATCTGGACCCACTAAGAGTCAGTTTTTTATTAAATACTTTTTAATACTTGAGTGTGAAACAGGTCACAATTTTGTCTTCTATATCTATCAGTTTTTGTTGAAAATTATATTTTGAACTAACTCTGGAATGTGATTTATGAGAGTTTTTGTTGTTGTTGTTATCTGTTTTACTAATTTGGCTAGATTTAAACTAAGTTACTTGTTTCCTCTGCATTGTTTTTCCCAAGCTGATGTATCCCATCAAATTTTAAAATTGTAATTCAGTTTTTTTTAGCATGGTTCTTGAAGGACCTAGACTCTTGTTTGCATAGTTTAGAGATGAGCCGATATTTTGGCAAATGTGATCATTTTAAGTTTTGCTTACTAAGCTATATACTAATTAAGGAAGACAGTTATACTTGCAGCCATTTCTCAAATATGTTGAGTTTTGTGTTTTGCTGTGTTCTCTTCAGTATCCTGAACATACAATTTATCAGTTAGCCAGGGATGTGTGAAGACATTACCTTAGACCTATGCATTTCTCACTTCCAGATTCTTCCCATTAAATTTCTGGCTGGCCTTCCAAACACTCCAAAATAGACAGAAAAACTGTCTGTCCTGACTTGTGGCACCAGTTTTTGTCCCCCATTCTGAATTGAATTCTCCACCTCTGTCAACTACAAATGTTCCTTCAAGTCCAGCCAAGCATCTAATGAACTGGTGGGAGTAGAATGGGATGTGTGAGATGGCCAAAGACTCAAAATTTTCTCACACAAAGCTATAACAAATATCAAGAAGTAAATTCTCATATTTCCATCTTTCATTTATCATGTATTTCAAGTGCCCTTAAATCACTGTTCTAGAAAATTGTGCTCCAAATATTATTCTCTTCTGCAGATAGAAAATATGTCTTTTAAGACTTGTTTTCTGGCCTAACATATTGTCTATCATGGAGCATGTTCCATGTGTACTAAAGAAAACTGTATTTTTGCTGTTTTTGGATGTAGTAATTTGTATATATGTTAGATATACATAGTGCTGTTCAAGTGCTCTATTTCAATATTGATCTTTCTGGTTATTCTATCCATTATAGAAAGTATAATATTAAAGTTTCCTACTATTATTGTAAAGGTGTTTTATTCCCCTACTTTCAATTCTGCCAATGTTTTAGTTTGCATATTTTGCAGCTCTGATGGTGCATATATGATTACACTTTTTGGACCATAAATAATTAAAGCCTTCTTTGTGATTTAACCATTTTCTCATTATATACTGTTCTTCTTTGTCTCTTGTAACAATTTTTACCTGGTGTATTTTGTCTAATATGAATAATGCCATCCCTGTTCTCTTTTGGTTGTTACTTACATGAAATATTTTTTTCCATCCCTTAATGCTCAACCTATGTGTATCCTTAAAACCACAGTGTGCCTCTTGTGACAACATACTGTTGAATCCTGCATTTTTCTATACATTTTGCCAAACTATATCCTTTGATTGGGGAGTTTAACCCATTTACATTTAAAGTTACTAGCAACACTTCCACAGTTTTCTGTAAGCCTTACAAATTTTTGTTTAATCTTTTCCTTCATTACTACTTTTCTTCATGTTTAGTTGATTTTCTGTAGTGACATTTTGATTCCCTTCTAATTTCTTTTTATGTATATTCTTACATTATCTTTTTAGTTGTAATGAGGAATGCACATAACATCCTATAGTTATGATAATTTATCTTAAGTTGATATACATAAAACTTTGATTGCACACCAAAACTCTACATTTACAGTTTTATTTTCCTACTTTATATTATCTATTTCACACAATACATCTTTACATATTGGACAAAGTAACATAGATTAGTAATTTTCTTTATATATTTGACTTTTAAATACTATAAAATAAAAAGTAAAGTTGCAAACCAAAAGTACAATAAAATATTTGTTATATATGTATATGTATTTACCTTTGCTTCTGTCTAGTGTCCCTTAATTTCAATTTGATGGATTCACATTAGCATTTCTTGCTAATTAGCATTAGAAAAGGTCTAGCGGTAATAAACTTCTTCAGTTTTTGTGTGGGAATGTTAAATTCTCCCTCATTTTTATATAGTTTTGCTGGAGACATAACTCTTGGCTAACAGTTTTTCTTTCAGCAGTTAACATTTTTTTCTTTCAGCATTTCAAATATCTCATCCACTACCTTTTGGACTGTATGGTTTTTTTTTAATTACTTCATTATTAGTTTCAAGTATACAGTACATTGGTTAGACATTTACATAGTTTATAAAATGATCCCCTTGATTGCTCTTTCACTCCTCCAGCTCTCCACCTAGCCATTACATTAATGCTAACTGCATTCCCTATGCCATGGTCCCAATTCCCATGACCATCTATCAACTACTAATTTGTACTTCTTTAACCCTTCACCCCTTTCTACCAGCCCCACAACCGCCTGCCCTCTGGTCATCACCATATTGTCCTCTATATTTGTGAGTCTGATTTTGATGAGTTTGTTCTTTTCTGTTCCTCAGATTCTGCATATAAGTGAAATCATATGGTACTTATATTTTTATGTCTGACTTATTTCACTTAGTATAATAACCTCTAGGTGCATCCATGTCATTGCAAATGGTAGGAATTTCATGAACTGCAAGATTTTTAATAAAAAATCCTTTAATAATATTATTGAAAATCCCTTTGGTGTGATTAGTCACTTATCTCTTCCTGCTTTCAAAATTCTTAGTCTTTGGTTTTTGGCAGATTGATTATAATGTGACTTGGTATGGGTCTCTAGATTTATTCTTCTTTGAGTTTGTCAAGCTTCTTGGATGTTTATGTTCATGTATTCCATCAAATTTGGGAAGTTTTTAGCCATTATTTCTTCAAATAATCTGTCTCTCTCTCTCTCACTTCTCCTTCTGGTACTCCCATGGTGTATTAATTGGTTTGGGTGATGTTGTTGCATAAGTCTCTTAGGCTCTATAAACTTTTCTGTATTATTATTTTTTTTCCTTTTTTGCTCCTTGTTTTCAAATTTGCTTATTCTTTCCTTCTTCTGTATGTTTGAGTCTTCTTTTGGACCCCATGAGTAAATTTTTCAATTATATTTTTCATCTCCAATATTTTTATTTTTGTAATTTCTTTGTTAATATTCTCATTTGTTCATAGTTTCAATTCCTTTAGTTCTTGGCTCATGTTTTCCTTTAGCTCTTTAAGAATATTTAAGACAGTTGTTTTAAAGTCATTGTCTAGTATGTCCAGCATGTGTTCCCTCAGAGAGCATCTCTAAAGGTTTATTTTGTTCATTTAAATGGACCATGTTTCCCTGTTTCTTCGTATGCCTTATAATCCTGTGTTGAAAATTGGACATTGAAAGAAACAACAAATTCTCCCAGTCTTCACAATCTGATGTGGAAGACATTTAATAATTAGGAGGCTACTAAGGCTTGAGATCAACCTATTGTAAAGGCTTAAGGTTTTCTCAGGTATATTTTGGGTCTATGTCTTGTCTGGATCTGTGTGCATGTGTGTGTGTGTGTGTGTGTGTGTGTGTGTGTGATTTTTCCAATTTCTTCTAGCTGCTTTAAACTAATTTTTCAAAAAGTCACACTCAAAATCTCCTCAGGGCCTTAAATAAGCTATTATATTCCTCTCTGCATAATCTCTTATCCCCAGGCATCTATAGGACTACGATCTTCTTTCAATTTTCATGTACTGCACCACCTAGTATGCCTCTCTATGGCTTCCAGTCTGAGATCCTAACAATACTGTCATTCCTGTCTAATCTCCAACTCAGGCAAGATAGATAGCAGTCTTCAAGCAGCCCAGACAGGCCAGAATATTGCAAACATTTTTTTACTCTACTTTTCTGGTCCAAGGAAAAGAATGTAGAATTGAGCCATTTCCTCCTACTTGTACAGTGCTGTAGAAGAAGTGAAGCAAGGGTGAGTAAAAATGCCATGAAATTCTCTACTATTTTGAATATGACTTCTTTGGCATTTGCTTAGTTGCTGTAGATGTTTGACTGGTTTTCAGAGTTCTTGTAAAAATTATTTTAGTCAATACATATTGTTTATTCAATGTTTTTGTTTGGAAAAAAAAACCCTGGAGCTTCCTGTCAACTTGGTTTCTTAAATATAACTTAAGACATTGTGGAAAGAACATAGTGACTTCTCAACTTCACTAGTTACTATACGTCTGATTCTCTCAGCTGTGCTCTCCTTGGGCTAATAAAGTACTTAAGTAGAGAAAAACAATCTCTCAACATATTATTTTGCATGAGACAATTCAACTGCTAGCATTCTTTCTACTGACACATACTCAACAGGAGTGCTAGTGTAGTGTGATCTCTACATATATATGACGGCAATCTCTTTAGTTACCTGGAAATAAGTGCTCTTCACAAGCAGAGTTCTCATTGATCTGTTTCGGGCTGAAATAGTCTTTGTCTTTACTCATGAGGACATGCTTGATAACTTAAATATATCTATATATTATACTTTTCTTAGCCATAAAGATTTATCATAATAGGTCAATCTACCTTAGGTTTCTTTTGTATTTCCTCTATGATCTTCTGGTGGTAGATTAAGGAGCTGTAGATAGTAACATTAGCTTACAAGAAAAAAATTAGTTATGTTTTGTTAATTATTCCATATAAATTTGAAATATCTCCTATTTTTATAGGTACATTTAGCAGCATACCATTATATGCCTTTGTTCATCACATATATTTGTTATCACAACTTGTTTTCACTAGTGTATATATATATTTTTTAGTAATAAGAACTATACCTAAAACCTTGTAATGCCTATAGAAACACAGAGACACACACAAATATATTACAAAGCTGTATAGCATAGTGGTTAAGAGTATGGATTCTGACACTGAGTTTCAATACTAGCGCTACTATTTACTTCTCTGTAACCCTGGGCATATTACTTAATTTATCTGTAACTCATTTCTCTCAGATGTAAAATGTGGATAAAAGTAATATGCAGCAAATTTGTTACTAGAATTAAATCACTCGGTACTTAAAATGCACAGACTATTTCTTGGCATATAACGTAGCTCAATAAATGTTTTATATAAAAACTTTGAATTTTTCAGAAATAAATAAAATGCCTAAGTTGAACTTCACTTCTGTACAAGGCATACATACTCTTTCTTTAATTCAACTTCACATTCCAAAGCTATGTTAAATGAATTGTATTTTAAATATATAATTATTATATTTATTGAATATCTGTATGTCATAAGTAAATAAAGTGTTCATTAAAATGCTGGCTTTAGTCACTGAGTTGAACCACTTCAGGTTTTAAATGCTATATAAATAAAAATATTTCCAAATAGGCAAAGTACTAAAAATGCTATGTAGAACTTATAAAATGTGGCTATATTTCAATATACTAGAAGAGTTTAGTCCTGAAATCTCTCTGTAATGTGATAAATAGTATTATTTCTTAGGATCTCAGTTGTTCTATTTCATCTTTACAGCAGTGAAATCAGGACATATGCTGATTAAGGGAATTATTTTAAATTCACTGGAACAAATACCACCTTGGAACATTAATTTTAGAATGCTTCCCTTTCTCATTTAGAACATCTAGTTCTAGGTTAAATGATGAATCTGTGATCTTGGAAGAAACCAAGGTAGATAAAGAGTTACATTCTGTACTAAATTGAAAAGTTTTATTCCCTATTTTCAGACCTTTAAAGTACAGAGAAAATTTATATTGCTCTTTGCACTGACATATCTCTTCAAGAAATGATCCACTTTTTGTCATCAAGATGGAGTAGATGGACTTCACTTATTTAAAAAAATGTTATGAAAGAGATTGTGATGATGCAGATTAATTTCCTACCATTAAGTGCTTTAAAAGCTTTAAAACATTTATTATTGCATGTTTATGTGCTTGTGCAGTTTAGTAAAATGACAGCAACATTTTATCTCAAGCAGTTAGAAAAGAAGTTTTTAAAATTCATTTATTGAACATTTTACTGAAAATACAGGGTTGAAATAATGCATACAATTGAATTATCATATATAGCAGCTACAATAAACAAGTTAAAAAAATTTTTACGGGAAATAAAAGCCAAAAAAAAAGCTTCCTCTCACCAGTGTGTGTGTGTGTGTGTGTGTGTGTGTGTGTGTGTGTGTATACTGTTAAAACTGTTAGAGAGTTATTATTCTCATATAGTTAATGGAATGTTTGCATTTAACCAACAGAGCAGAAAAGTCGATAAAGAATCATCAGTATAATTTTCGTGTGTCACATGTTCATGTTTTTTTTTCTAGCTTAGTTTTCACAAGCAGTGCTGACACATGCAAAGTGAAATAGCAAAAGACATTACATAGAGTAAAACATCCTATTTTTTGTCCTTAATGGACTAGATTGTTTATGTACAGAAGTGTTCATGATTTTTAAAAAAAATCCAGATATGTGAATTTATCATTCCCTACATTGTTAATGAGAATGAGTCATATTTGATTACACTAACACCACCATGGGCTTTAAGTTCAATTTTTGACCTTAAATGTACCATGAAATATAAGGTTGATTATTTTTTAAGAACAGAAGAATTTGTGATAAGATCAATTTTTATTGAGTAATTTTTAAATAAAGGAATTGAGAAAATATATGTATGTTAGCAAATGTATTTAGTTCAAAATCTTTATGTGCATTTCTTATAAAATAGGCAAGGGATTTATAGGCAAGATATATTAACCTCTCTCATCATAAAGGGCAGTCAGACAAGCCACAAGGTTTTAGCCTGGAAGAGGGGACACATACTTCATAGCTCTCATGAGATTTACAGCACATAAAATAGACTTTTATGATCCTAGATGAGATTGTGCTTCAGTCCTGGACATATCCGTTTTTTATGGTCATTAAAAGTTATTGAGTTAACTGCTCATTATACAGTTTAATCTGCACTTTTACTTCTATTTTTAGGAGAGATGAAGTACTTAAGTTAAAATAAGAGTTCTTCTAAAACTTTGCAAATGTGTAAAATTTGACCTCAGGTATAAATATGTTTGAGATACAGACTGAGATAGTTTTGTTGATTTAAGTTATTTTTTGCTTGCATACTTTGCCAATACCTTTTCCCAATCTGCAGATTTCATACATACGTTTTTTAAATGCTATCTTTGGAGAAGTTTTTAACATAAGTTCAACATATTCCTTTCCTTCATGCATAGTGTTTTATGTAACTATTTTAGCAAAACTTTCTGTACCACAATTAAGAAATGTATTCTCTTAGCATTTTCTAGAAGCATTAGGGATTTATATATATATATATTTATATTTATATAAATAATCCACTTGGAATGGATTTTCCACATAAGGTTATTTGGGGGGAGGTGGCGTCAAATTACACTGAAGTTGGTAAAGTAATTAAAAGAGAAGGCCACTAGACTGGGGTGGCTCTATCGCCTCTGTAAGCAAACCTAAAAATAGCCCAAAGTCTATGTACTCTGAGACAATGAAACTTAAGAACAACCAATCACAACCAACCAACTAGGCTTTCTTAATTAAGGTCATGCTTAAGCTATAGCCAATCAAATAATTTCCTTGCTTTACTTTGAGTTTTCTCTATGAAAAACTCTCTCCTATCTCCCACTAGGGAGTGTTCTTAACCACTTTTGGTCTGGCTCTGCTCAATTTGAAACAATGTATTCTCAACCTCTTGAAAATTTTAATGTCTCAATTTATTCTTTAAAAAATAAACTCATTATAGGATTCTACTATAGAATAAATATGTAAGGAATGAACACAATACCCTAAATTATAGCATATCTTGATAAAAATAGCTAAATATTGGAGGCTATCTCTGCATTCTAAAGATGTAGACTGTTTAATATATATACATACATGTATATAATTATATATAAATGTAAATATATATATAATTAGTTATGAAGAACTGACATTTATATGGTATGCTTTCCAAAAATGCCATGTAGTATGTAGCCAATTAAGAAAAACTGACATTCGAAATGATTAAAATAAAAGTTTGATGTTTAAAACAACAAAGCCCCTCATTACTCATTTTAGATATTGATTCTGTGAAATAGAGAGGACTTACATGAATTCCAACTATCATGATTTGTTTTATATGCCACATTTCTTTACCTAAACTTCCTAGGATTATCCAAAATATTTAACTAGATTTTGAGGATTTTTATGTATAACAAACACTCAGATTTGCTTAGGGCTCCTCAATGATGCCTTCAAACTATTTCCCACTTTCATGAAAATACACATTCTTTAATCTTGTCATTTCTGGATTAACTATATTTAATCTCTCTTTGTTTCAATCTCATATAATAATCATCTGGTCACTCACTTTATTTACTAAAAGACTTCACATCAGTCTTAAAACTTTTTGTCAAGGTACAACTGCATAATGTGAATATGATAGTCTTATTTCCTTTTTCCAGCATTAATCCATCCTTTCATTTATTTACCTATCTAGCCATCCTCCTTATTTCATGGGTAGTTTAGACACCAAATCCAATATAAATGGTAATAAAAGGCATCTTTTCCTCAATCCCAATCTCAGGGAAAAGCTCTCAACATTTAAAAGATAAGTATAAAATTTTTGTAGACTTTTGTAACTCAATATATTTAAAAATAATAAAAAATTTATATTACAAAAAATATTTCAAAAGATCTATACCTATTCATTATAGAAACTACTAACCAGAAGTAAAAGAAAACTTTGTTATTCAATAAATAGCACCTACAAAACTCTAAAGTTACACTTAAGATCTCAGCCCTCCAGGCTGGTCATGCTCTTTCGCATATTGCAGTGCTAGCCCCAGTTCCTTTATTTCTCTGTCTCTTTATCTGAGGTTTAGAGCAGAAGTCTTCATCAGGTATTTCTGCTGAGCCCTCCATAACAGTGAGCAAAGGGAAACCTTGAAGACATTTTTCCCCACTCTGACCTACTACACTGTGTTTTGCACTCCTGGCCCTCTTCCTACGCACTTCTTCCCCTATCCAACAACCAAGGTTCATAAAACTGCTGGAACATTTTGTTCACAGCTCCCTCAACAGTGATATGACCTCCAAGTCTTCTGCTGGTTCACCTGACCTTCAAGCGTATGCCATTCCATGGGGAGCAAAGGAACAGGGGAAGTCAGCTTTTTCTCTGATCTTAAATTCTTGCTTATACCATCTCAGTAATGAGTAAAGGCTTAACTCTTTTTTTTTCCAATCTTTTGCAATTTTCTTTTTAACAAGTCATTTATCTTGAAGATTCGATCTTTGGAGAGAAGGTATCTATTATTTTTTAATTTTATTTTTAATTGAAATATGTTTGATATATTTAAAAACATACATAATATTCATTTGATACATTTAAATATTGTAGAAGATGGCCATTGTAGTGATAGAACATCTGTCATATCACATTAACTATCATCTATTTCTGTGACTGAAATAATTAAAAGCTAGTTTCTTAGTAAGTTTGATAATTATAATAATACAATATTGTTATCTATATTCACTATACTGTGAATTAGATCTTCATTTCCATTATAAAAATAGTTTTATCAACTATAGTTACTGTGTCATACATTCAATCTTCAGACATTATTCATCTTATAACTAAAAGTTTTTACCAGTCTTTCCCTATTTCCTCCATCCCCCACACTCTGGCAATCACTTTTCTACTCTCTTTTTCAATGAATTTGATTTTTTTTTTAGATTGCAGTGATCCCATGCAATGTTTTCTTTGTCTGACTTTTTCCACTTAGTATAATATCTTCCAATTTCATCTATGTTGCCACAAATGGCATAATTTCTTCCTTTTTAAAGGCTACATGATATTTCATTGTGTGCATGTGTGAGTGTATGCATACGTGTGTGTGTGTGTGTGTGTCTATGTGTGTGTGTGTGTACATCTCTCGAATTTTTTTAATTCATTTATCTGTGGATAAAACAAGTTGTTTTTATAGCTTTGCTATTATGAATAATGATGCTGTGAATATGGAAGTACATATATTTCTTTGACATAATGCTTTGTTTCCTTTGGATGTATACTTATAGTAGGATTGCTGGGTCACAGGGTATTTCTCTTTTAGATTTCACAGGTAAAACTATTTTCCATACTGACTATACCAGTTTACTTTACCACTGACAGTGTACAGGATTCCCTTATCTCCATATCCTTGACAGCATTTGTTATCTCTTATCATTTTGATAAGAGTTATCTTAACAGGTACTAGGAGATATCTCACTAAGGTTTTAATTTGCATTTCTCTGATGATTACTAATGTAGAGCACCTTTTCCTATATCTTTAGTAACTTGCATGTTTTCTTTGCAAAACTATTCAGATTCTCTGTCCATTTTTTAATATAGTTATTTGTTGTCTTTACTATTGAGTTGTATGTTCCTTGGATATTAACTGTTTATTAGATATGTGGTTTGTAAATATTTTCTCCCAATCCATAAGTAGAGTTTTTATTCTGTTCAGGGTTTCTTTTGTTTTGCAGAAGCTCTTTAGTTTAATGTAGTCCCGCCTATTTAATTTTTCTTTTGTTTTTTTTTTTGGTGTCAAATTAAAAAAAATTATTGCCAAAAACAATGTCAAGGAGCTTACCCTTTATATTTTGTTTTAGAAGTTTTATGATTTCAGGTCTTATATTCAAATCTTTATTCAATTTTGAGTTGATTTTTGTGAGTAGTATTTGATTAGGGGGTCTATACAGATATCCAGTTATCCCAACATTATTTATTACAGAAATTATCCTTTTTCCATTTCATATTCTTGACTCCTTTGCTAAAAATTGAGTTTATTTCTAGACTGTTTATTCTGTTCCACTGATGTATGTGTCTATTTTTTATGCAAGTACCATGCTGTTTTGATTATTACAGTTTTGTAATATAGTTTGAATTAGTTATTTTGATGCCTTCAGCTTTGTTCTTCCTCCTTAAGATTACTTAACTTTTCAGTGTCTTTTGTGGTTCTGTAAAAATTTTAAAATCAGTTTTTCTATTTCTGTGAAAAATGACATTAAAATTTTGATAAAGATTGCATTGAATCTGTAGATTACTTCGTGTAGTATGAACATTTTAACAATATTAATTCTTCCAATCTATGAGATTGGTGTGGTCTTTCCCTTTATTTGTTGTTTCTTAATTTTTAAAATCAAAGTCATTATTTTCAGTGTATTAATCTTTCCCCTCCTTGGTTAACTTATTCCTAAGTAATTTATTCTTTTTTGTGCTACTGTAAATGAGATTATTTTCATTATTCCTCTTCCTGATAGTTCATTGTTTTTATATAGAAACATTACTGATTTTTGTACATTGCTTTTGTATCTTAAACATTTATTAAAATTGTTTATTAGCTCTAACAGTTTTTTGATGGAGTCTTTAAGGTTGACTATTTATCATGTCATGTCATCTGCAAATAGACACAATTTAACTTTTCTGATTTGGAACACTTTTGTTTCTTTTTCTGCCTTAATATTCAAACATATGATAGATCATATGTTAGACTACAAAAAAATCTTAATAAATTTGAGAAAGCTGAAATCATATCAAGATTTCCAGTAAAGATGGCAGAGTAGGAAAATACTGTGCTCACCTCCTCCCATAACCCCATCAAAATTACAACTAAATTATAGAACAACCACTCTTGAGAACTACCTGAAATCAACTGAACAGAACTCCTATAACCAAAGACAAAACCATATTGAGACTTGTAGTGGAAAAGAGTCATGAAATGGGCTTATCCCATACCCACGTATAGTGGTCAAGAATTGGGAGGGATATTTGAGGAGCTCCAGGTCCCAGCACCGAAGCAGTCGCCCCAGCTGATTGTGCCAGTGCCGAGGAGTCTGCATAACATCTGGCTATGAAAATCAGCCGAGATTTTATCTGGGTGAGATGGAGGGTTCCTTGAGACCCAGGTGTCCTCTTAAAGAGCCTGTACATAAACTTAACTGCTCACACTCACCCTAAGCTCCAGTGAAGGTACAGCAACTTGAAAAGCATCAGGGACCAAGAAGTTTTTTGGCATTAGGGTAAGGGCTGGAGGAGCAGCTCTCTTTCAGACAGAAGTGCTACATAGCTGTTAGATGGGCATCATTGTTCCTCTGCAGAGCCCTCCCCTAAACAGATGGCAGGTACAGGTGGACACCAAATTTAAGTCTCCATCAACATGATTAAAACTGCCTGCCCCACTCTGGTGATTCCCACAGATTCTACCCCAGCCAACTCATGCATAACCCAAAAACCTCCTTCAGGGGCTGTTACTCACAAGGGGCCATGGACTTCCCTAAAAAATCTCTGAAAGATCCACAAATATCAAACAATCAGCCTCAATGTGCCCTATAACTCTTTTTACTAAGCGGTCTGTATAATTAGTGGCAGTTGGCCTCAGTTTGCAGCATAGCCTCTCCCAGATATCTCTAACTCCAACACAGGCAGATACTAATCAGAGATCACTTTGTAACTCCTACCAGGTGGTCCTGGGTAGGCACAGGCAGCAACTGACCTGGGCCTCCACAAGAACTAGCACACCTGGTGGTCAGCTTCAGCCCACACCAGAGCACCACCTAATTAGCTCCAAAAACAACACACAGAAAGAGTAGACTTGGAAGATACCAGAGCCCCTCTAAAATGAATTCTGCTCCCTGAAGTCAGTCCTCATACAACAACTCATCCATTGTAGTCATAGCCAGTGCTCATAGCCAATCAGCCTGAGAGTCAATCCCACCTTATGATGTGCCAATGTTAATCAAGGCTCAACTAGAAGAGAAGGGTACACACAAATCACACAAGGGACACCCCTAAAGGACCCAAATAACGTGACTAGAGATACTGTGCCACTATACACCTACTATATAAGGCCACTCTGCCAAAACTGAGAGATGTAGCAGATCTACCTAATATATAAAAACAAAAACAGGGAAGCAGCCAAACTGAGGAAACAAGGAAACATGTCTCAAATGAAAGAACAAAAAAAACTAAAAAAAAATGGAGGCAAGCAATCTACCAGATACAAAGTTCAAAACACAGGTTTTAAGAATGTTCAATGAACTTATGGGAAAAATAGATGAACTCAGTAAGAACTTACACAAAGAGAGAGAAACCATAAAAAAGAACCAGTCAGAAACAAAAGTACAATAACTGAAATGAAAAATACACTAGAAGGAATCAATATAGCAGAGGACTGAATCAGTGATCTGGAAGACTATGTACCAAAAAAAAACCACTCAACTGGAAAAGAAAATAGAATTAAAAAAAGTAATAGTTTGAGGGACATCTGTTATAACATCAAGCATAACAAAACAATGTCATTATAGAATACCGAAGGAGAACAGAGAGAGTAAGGAATTGAAGACCTATTTGAAGAAATAATGACTGGAAATTTCTCTAACCTGGTGAAGGAAATAGACATAAAAATCCAGGAAGTGCAGAGAGTCCTAAACAAGACGAACCAAAAGAGGCCCACACCAAGACATGTCATAATTAAAATGCCAAATGTTAAAGATGAAGAGAGAATCCTAAAAACAGTTGAAAAAAGGGACTTAGTTACCTACAAGGGAGCTCCCATTAGATTGTCACCTGATTTCTCCACAGAAACTGTGCAGCCCAGAAAGGATTGACATGAAATATTCAAAGTGATGAAAAGTAAGTAAGTACAACCAAGACAACACTAAAAGCAAAGCTTTCATTTAGAATCCAAGGGCAGATAAAGAGCCTCTCAGACAAAACAATGCTAGAATTTATTGCTACAAAATCAGTATTACTGGAACGGTTAAAGGGAGTTGAAGGAGGAAGAATAGGGGGAGGAAGAAAAGAAGATATAAAAAATCTGAATGATAAAATGGCAATAACTATATATCTATCAACAATTACTTTAAATTTAAATGGATTACATGCTCTAATCAAAAGACATAGGGTTGCTGAATAGATAAGATAACAAAGCCTTTATATATGCTACCTAAAAGAGAATCATTTTAGATCAAAAGATACAGAAAGACTGAAACTAAAGGGGTAGAAAAAATATTTCATAAAAATGGAAATAAAAAAACTGGGGTAGCAATACTTATACCAGACAAAAAAGACTTTAAAACAGAGGCTATAACTAGAGACATAAAAGGACTTAGTAATACTACTTCTGAATATTTATGTGAAGAAACCCAGAACACTAATTCAAAAAGACACATGCATCCATATATTCATTGCAGCATTATTTACATAGCCAATTTATGGAGGCAACCTGGATGTCCATCAATGGATGAATGGATAATGAGGAGGTGGCACAATATACACAATGAAATATTACTCAACCAAAAAAAGGATGAAATCTTGCCACCTGTAATGACAAGGATAGACCTAGAGGGTATTGTGCGGAGTGGAGTTAAGTCAGACAGAGAAAAACATAACAAATGCCATATCATTTCACTTACGTACGAATCTAAAGAACAAAATAAAGATTCAAACAAAACAAAATAAACTCATAGACTCAGAGAACATTTTGATGGTTGTCAAATGGGAGGGAGTTATGGGGCTGAGGTATGGGTAAAAAAGGAGAAAGTGTTATGAAGTACAAATTAGTAATAACAAAATAGTCATGGGAAATGTAAAATATAGCATAAAAATATAGTCAATAATATTGTAATAACTATGTATAGTGTCAGAAGGGTACTAGATTTATCATGGCTATCAGTTTGTAAGTTATATGTCAAAACCTTGTACACCTGAAACTAATCTAATATTGAATATCAACTGTAATTAAAAATAATATTTTAGAAAAAAATCATATCACACACATCATTCCAGAAATGTATAAAACTAAAAATGAATTATTAGAAGAAAACTGGAAAATTCACAAATACATAGCAGTTAAACAACATGTTCCTGAACAACCAACAACTTAAAAAAGAAATTAAACTATCTTGAGAAAAATGAAAATGAAAATACAACATACCAAAACTTATGAAATGCATCAAGAGCAGTTCTAACAAGAAAGTTTATATACAAACACTTATATTTAAAAAAAAATATGTTGTCTATGTCTCATCATAGACAACATCAACATGGTTCAGGGGAATGCCCAGCTAATTAAGAACTAAAAAGGACAATATTTCAATTAAAGATCATTTGATAACCAAAAAAAGATTACAAAAAAAAAAAGAACAAACTAACCCCTAAGCAGAAAGAAGGAAATAAAGATCAGCATAGAAATGTGGAAAAGATTAATAAAAATAAAATTTGGCTTTGAAACAATAAACAATGTAGTCAAAGCATCAGTAGGCTTACTAAGAAAAACAGAGAGATTACTCAAATAAATAAAATATAAATGGAAGGTGAGGTAGCGCAACAGATACCATACTAATAAAAAAATTCTGAGGCTACTGTGAATAATTATATACCAACAAATTGAACACTTATAGAAGAAAGAAATTCCTAGAAACATACAACCTAACAAGACTGAATCATGAAGAAATAAAAAATTTGTTCAGACTGATTACTAATAGGGACATTGAATCAGAATCAAAAAAATTTCCCAACAAAAAAAAGTCCATTAACAGATAGCTTGGTTTCACTGATGAATTCTGCCAAGTATTTAAAAAAGAATACTGACTCTTTGGAAACTCTGCTAAAAAACAGAAGGAAATACTTTAAAACTCATTTTACAAGGCCAGCATTGTGCTGATACAAGTCAGTGAAGGACATCACAAGAAAAAAAATTTTAGACCAATATCCACAAGGAATGTAGATATTAAAAAATCTTCAATAAAATATCAGCAAACTGAATTTAACAATATATTGAAACACTCATAGACTATGATCAAGTGGTATATATTCCAGTGATGCAAGGATGATTCTACATTCACAAATGAATCAATTCTATATACTACATGAACAAAATGAAGAATAAAAATCATATGGTCATCTCAATAGATGTGGAAAAAGGATTGAGAAAATTCAACATCTTTTCATTATAAAACCTTACAATAGACTGGATATAGAGGGAAAATACTCACCATAGTAGAGGGTCTACATGACAAGTCTACAGCTAATAGGATACTCAATGGTGATACACTGAAAGCTTTTCATTTAAGATCAGAAAAAGACTAGGATGTCCACTCTGGTCTCTTTTATTCACTTTTGACTAACTTTAATTGGCTACTCCAACACTGTGCAGTACATCTCTCACTCTCTCAGCTCAACTGAACTCCATAAAAATATGTTAATAAATATAGGTTATAGAATATAATCTATCAAATACATAATGGCATATATACTAGTGTATAAAAAGTATTAATATTTGTTCAATATCTCTAAAATCTGCAATGATGTTTTTTTTTCATTTTTGAAGTTTTATTTTGAATCTTCTTTCTTTTTTCTCTTTTCTATTGATCAGTCTTTCTAGAGACTATTAATATTTCAATATCTAACTTCTGACTTTGCTGCTTTCTCTCTTCCACATGTTTTAATAATTTTTTTGATATTTGATGATTTTACTCATTTATGTTCAAATTCTATAATTCTTAACTTGTAAAAATTATGTAATTGAATTTCAGCATTTTATCATTCTTGATTCACATAGTTTTAATACTATAAATTTCTCTCCTGCATGACTTCAGCTACATTTCATACTTTTATGTTTTATTCTTATTATCATTTAATTGAATGTTTTCTAATTTATATTTAGATTTTTTCTCTGATCTATGGGTTATATCAAATGCTATTGCTTACTTCTAAATTATTTGGTAGATCATTTTCTTTAAAAAAACTGTATTTGAATTTAATTTCATTATAGTCAGAAAATTCTCAGAATACTAATACTTTAAGTTTTATTGTGGCTTTCTTTATAGCATAGTATATAGTCAACTGTGTAATTATCTATGTACTAGGAAAGAAATGTAGATTCTGCAGTGTTGTACTTAACATAGATAGTTTAATTTTCAAATTTTGTTCAGAATTTTTATACTGCTATTTATTGTCTGTTTATTCTCTCAACTAAGACAGTTATGTCAAAATCTCCTATCATTGTAGCTGTATCTATTTCTTCTTTTAATTCTCTCAATTTTTTTCTTTATATATTTTGTAGATATAAATTTAGATTAGTATGTATTCTTGATTAGTTGACCAGTTACTTAATATTAATATTGTTAGTCTGTTTTTTAATCTCAATGTCTGTAAAACAGTAGTCACTTAATATGTTAATTTAATTTATTTGATGAAAACTTAGATACCTTTTGTTATACATTATTATGTCATGCATGCCTTACTCTGCCTGATACCAGAAACAGCTTTTCAGAAGATATTTTAGGATATGTATTTCATACATTCAAATATTTTTCTCAAAAACTTTGAACCAGTAAAATGCATTGAGTGAGAAAAAAGTCTTAAATTTCTACAAATGGTAATATCGTTAGGTAAAAATTAACTTAGAAATTTTAACTACTAGAAAAAAACGATTTAAAAATATAAAAATTTTCTGAGTTTCTTATCATGTAGATACGCACTAAAGAAAGCTACTATATTCGACTTTAAATATGATTGCTTTATTTCTTAAGCATCCTGCCATATTTTTAAAAACTATATGCTAAAAAGATATTAAATAAAATAATCAAAAGAGACAAGATAAAAATACACTTTTCATAGATTATAGAGCTCTGATATTTCACAAATAGTCAGTTGAAAGCTCGGAATAGGTTAGATAAGCATTCTGTCATAAATTCCTATTGTAATTGTTCATATATTCATAGGACAATAAATGCACTTAATTTTTTCTACCTATTTCCAGTTTAAACATACAGAACAATTTATAATGCCAATTAACTCAGTATAATTTCACTTAATATTTCCTGGAAAATGAAAGAGTGTGGAAATTTGACACTGCTTTTTATATTCATAAGAAAAATAAGTACATAGCATATTAAGGTTTTTGAATCTTAGCTTTAGAGATTATTAATACTTTAGCCTTTTTTATGAGAAGAATGAAGTTCATGAATTGAAAGTCTTGTCCAAAGCAACCCAATTAGAAAATAATAAAAACTCCCAAACAGAAATACATTTTCATTCTCTTTTGTAAAGGTGCATCTGAGAAATAATTATACCTGTAATTCTAAACCTAATAAGATAAGGATGCTGTGCAAGAGAGCTATATTATGCTTATGTACCTAAATAAAATAATTATTCAGTAGAAATAAAGTAGAAAACATCAGAGGAATGAATCAGTTGGTTTTTAAATGACTTGAATAAAGGGAACAATATCATGCACTGTCTTACTAGAAATCTTTAATGGCAAAGGGTTTAATTTATTGCTAATGTTTCCTAAGACAACTTCAAGATTCCCATGAACTGTTTTTAAAGATTCAAATAGATAAGATACTAGTGAACTGAATACAGCAAAATATTAAAAAGATTATATATCACTTCATCCCAGGGACAAAGCATTCAACATATGCAAATCAATTAATGTAATACACTACGTAAACAAATTAAAAAATAAGAATCATATGATCATATCAATAGATGCAGAGAAAGCCTTCGACAAGATACAGCACCCATTTACGATCAAAACACTTAACAAAATCGGTATAGAAGTAAAGTGCCTTAACATAATAAAGACCATATATGACAAGCCCTTAGCCAACATTATACTTAATGTTGAAAAACTAAAAACCTTCCTTCTAAGATTAGGAACAAGGCAAGGCTGTCCACTATCACCACTGTTATTCAATATAACATTGTAGGTCCTAGCAAGTGCAATCAGGCAAGAGAAAGATATCAAAGGCATCCAAATAGGAAACAAAGAAGTCAAACTGTCACTATTTGCGGATGACATGATTCTCTATATAGAGAACCCTAAAGACTCCATAAGAACACTACTAAAACATAAAGCAAATACAGTAAAGTCTATGCATACAAAATCAATGTTCAAAAATCCATAGTGTTCCTATATTCTAATAATAAAGTGTTAGAAAAAGAACTGGACAAAATATTTCCTTTTGCAATTGCAATAACAAAAATAAAATACCTAGCAACACACTTAACAAAAATGTGAAAGACCTATATAATAAAAACTAGAAGATCCTATTAAAATTAATTGAAGAAGATACAAAGAAATAGAAAGATATTCTGTGTTCTTGGAAGGAAGAATCAACATTGTTAAAATTACCTTATTCCCTAAAGCACTATACAGATTTGAAACAATCCCCATAAAAATTCTATTGGCATTTTTTAAGGACTAGAACAAAAAATCATCATATTTGTATAGAAGAACAAAAAAAAACCCAAATTGTCGAAGTCATCCTGAATAAAAACAAAGAGGCTGGAGGTATCATTCTACTCGACTGCAAAGCGGCAGTAATCAAAACGGCATGGTATTGGCAGACACACAGACCAGTGGAATAGAATCGAGAGTACAGAAGTAAACTCATATTTGTATGGACAAATAATTTTCGACAAAAAAGCCAAAAACATACAGTGGAGAAAGGCAAGCCTCTTCAATAAATGATGCTGGGAAAACTAGAAGGCCACCTGTAAAAGAATGAAAATAGACTGCTGTCTATCACCACCCACCAAAATTAACTCAAAATGGATTAAGGACCAGAATAGAAGACCTGAAACAATAACTAAACTGAAGGACCTTGGCCTTAAAAAAGATTTTATGAATTTGACCTCAAAGGCATGAGAAGTGAAAGCTAAAATAAATAAATGGGACTACCTCAAACTAAAAAGCTTCTGCTCAGAAAAAGAAATTGTCAACCAAGTAAAGAAACAACTATCTGAATGGGAAAATATATTTACAAGCAATGCTTCTGATAAGGGCCTAATATCCAAAATATGCAAAGAACTCATACAACTCAATAACAAGAAAACAAACAATCCAATCAAAAAATGAGCAGAAGACTTGAACAGATGCTTCTCCCTAGAGATATACAAATGGCCAACAAACATAAGAAAGATGCTCATCAGGGCTAGCTATTAGGGAAATACAAATCAAAACCACAATGATATACCTGCTAGAATAGCTATAACCAACAGAACAAGTAATAACAAATGTTGGCGAGATGCAGAGAAAAAGGAACCCTCATACACTGCTGGTGGGACTGCAAATTGGTACAGCCACTATGGTAAACAGTTCCGAGGTTTCTCAAAAAACTAAGAAGTAATCTACCATGTGATCCAGTAATCCTTCTACTGGGTATTTACCCCAAAGACTTGAAAACCCATATTTGTAAAGATATTTGCACAGCAATGTTCATAGCAGCACTATTCACAGTGGCCAGGACATAGAAGCAACTGAAGTGTCTATGATAAATAACTGGCTAAAGAAGCAGTGGTACATATATACAATGGAATATTACTCAGCCATAAAAGAGATGAAATACTGCCATTTGTGACAACCTGGATGGACTTCGAGATAATCATGCTAAGTGAAATAAGCCAGACTGAAAAAGTTGAAAACCACATGATATCACTTATACGTGGGATATAAACTTAAAAACAACAAATGGACAGGATAAACACAGAGAGACCCATGGACATGGATAACAGACTAGTGGTTACCAGTGGGTAGAGGAGGAGGAAAGAGAAGGAGATAGATAGGATAAAATGAGTCAAATATGTGGTAACAGAAAAAAAATCTAACTATGGCAAGGGAACACACAAAGCAATATATATGCCTTATTGTTAAATTGTACACCTGAAACTTACTGGATTTTGTCAACCAATGTTAACAGAAATAGTATTTTTTAAAAAAAAGACTAGGTAAGATCTTTAATTTTTAATAATTAAAAATTCACTTTTTACAAATAACTTTAAGAGATTTTAATAATTGGGTAGATTAATTTATTTTAGTATACTTTATTTTTGTACAGGGTGCCAATATTTATCTGAAGAGCACAAATCCCAGAAAGCAATGATGTGTTGTGTATAGATTCAACACATAGGTGCCTTGTATTGGCACAATTCATCTAGGCTTGCAAATAATATATTAATGCAAGCTAGACTAAAGCCCTGGAAAATCTTAGTGGTATTATACCTTGGAGATTCTAGTTTTACATACACTCCACTTATTCATACTGTCAGGAAAGTATCTATGAAAATACGAGAAGATGCTTTCCAAATTCCATATCTTAGTGAATAGCCATATCATGAATCTTGAATATTATCTTTGACTCTTTCTCTCCTTTATCCCCTGCGTGCGTGTGCGAGCGCACGCGCGCGCACACACACACACACACACACACACACACACACAAATGCATATACAAAATCAACAAGTGCTAACAATTCTACATTCTAAATAGTTCTTAAATCATTCATGTCTGGCCCCTCATGAATTCTCAAATGAATTATGCTCAACTCATAACTATCACCATTTTCTATTATTGTCAATTTGCGGTTATTAGCATAAAATACAAATATGATTGTCACTCCCTTACCTTAGTCCTAAAATGAATTCTACTATCTTTAATTTATCTTACCATGTCTTTTATGATTTGACCTATCTTTGTCCATCATGACTTTTGTACCTCCATACTCTCACTGAATGACTTCTCTCAGGTCATTAGATCATTTATTTAAAATTATTTATTGGCCATCTCTTTTGCACGTAGTACCATGCAAGAGCAGGAAAGAAACTGTAACAAATATTTAAATGAGTAAAACTTTCTCACTTCTGGATCTTCATATCATAAGCCATTTGAACACCCTGTCTCTTATAAAATACATCCACTGTGGTATAGTATTTGTAATTTCAGAAAATGCAAATAAAAATACATTAGCTACAAAAATAAGGACATACACAAAATAGGTAGTATTAATGAGAAAAGAATTTGAGAACAATCATATTACACATTTTTATTAATCAGTGAGAAAAAAGATAGTAAAATGTTTTATAACAAATATATTTTAGAAAAATGTTTAATAATTAAATATTTGGTCTCAATAAACTTGAAGCAGAAATATAAGAAAATAATAAGGAAAAGAGAATGAATAGCAGAAGGAACTGGAAAGAGGTGTGAATAGTATCAGAAATAATTTCAAACAATATAATAAATCTCACAAGAGAATTAAAATTTATAATTCTTTCAGTGAGAACAGAATTGGAAATGTAAAATAAATTTAATAATGGTTCTACTAGAAATACTCGAGTGCTTAAGTAAATACAAAGTAACTTGGTCCTGGGTAAATAAATGAGACAGTAGAAAGGATATGAGTGACCTCTTTAAATGGTAAAAATAATGTAGAAATATTATACAATGCATGGAACACAAAATATAAACCACATTATATAAAAATAATTAAAATATCTGATTAAAAACTCTAAAACATAACTGAGCATTGAGAAATGAGGGGAAAATATGGGAAAATAGTACTAAATTCTGTGCCAAAAAATCATATTTTTACTTAAGAGTAATTAACAAAAATAAAAGAAATAGTAAAATGAGTAGAGAACATAAAAGTAGACATAACAAAATGTATACAACAAAAGGAAGAATACAGAAAGAACATTTAAAAAAGAGAATCAAAACCCAACTTGTCTTCATGACACTATTGTAAATGGTCTCAATTTTCATATTAAAAACAAATGACATGCAGAATTTTGAGTGCATGTGCTTGAAGTAACTATATCCTATTAAGATGAGGAAAACCAAAATTAAAAATATAAAATGGTTAAATATTGCCTATAACCATATTTTTTATAAATATTCCTTGGAACTTTGTAAGGTATATTTTCATTTTTCTGTAGTATAAGTGATCTATTGGTTGACTAATAAGTATATTGTTTTCTTGGGATTAAAGTCTAATTGCAGAAACCTACTTAAGTCAGTTTCAAATTATGTTTTAAAGATTACAAAAAACCCATTATTATTTTTCATCTTAAATCATAATGCACTACTTTTAAACTATTTTGAGAATTTTTGGAAGGTAGAAGAAGCATAGCCAACAATAAGTACAGAATAAAATGTAAAAAGTTAAGTTTGTTTTTGAAAGTAATTTCTGGACAATAAAACAATATTAAAGTATTAAAGAGAAAAATTATAATGAAAATTCTGTTTTCTAATGTCCCCTCTTTGATGGAAACAAATTTGTAACTGAAGTATGAATTAAATTTAAATATATAGCAATCAAATCAGCTTGGTGTAATGAAATAATAAAGTTTTAACATCTACTTTAAAATGCTAGTCCCTCCTGGCAATATTCTCAGAGACATTAGGAAGCATAACTTAAAGTGATATTTGCTTGGACATCAAATGCTTAAGATGTCAAATAATGTCAGTGTTCTGTCAGCGTCTGTAATCCAAGTATCTATTCTTTTAAGTGCTTGGCAGAGCAGTTCACCCTTCTTAAGATTTGCCTTGTACTAAACTGTAGATGTTTTTTCACAGGTGGATTAGAGAAAAATTCATTTCCATCTATCTAAAAGTTTTAATCATATCAACAAATTATAAGAATAAAAGCAAAAAATGAATTTAAATTCTTCAAGATGAAGTCATGAACATCAAAGGCCATTGCATATTTCAGACTGCATAGTGTGCATAGAAATGTTTATATAAAATGAAAACAGTATTTATATAAAAGAGTGCAGAAAAATGAATTGGCATAGAAAAATGAAAAATATGGAAGTGTTTCTTGTTCAATTGTTTATCACTACCTTGATAAAATATTCCATTTATGCATCACATCACAAAATTTCTGTGATGTGTATATCATTACATTCATTTGACTTTTAAGAAAACATTCTTAGAGTTGTTAAATAATATGCTCCATGTCAGATAATAACCAGATGGCAAAGCAGGATTCGAAGAAAAGTTCTAATTTTGATAGCTGTCTTTTGTGGGTTTTGTTTTTGTTTTTTATTATCAGTGTATGTAAATAAGGGTATGTGCAGTTCTATTAGAGGATGGGGTTTACTGGGAAGCAGGGAAAGGAGGCAATGGCAGTTTTGAGTTCACCTTAATGACTACTAGGTGATGTATAATAATAGAGTATAAAGGAATATAAAGAAACATGACTCTAATCAAACCGGTGTCTAAGGAGAGCTTTAATTCTCAAACACTCTGTATTAGAAATAGTGATATGTGATGTGCTTTTAAAAGAGCATATGACATTTATCTTTGTTTTGTAAGACAAACTAGAAAACATCTCATGAATGGCGCAATTTAAAAACAGGTGAAATATGAGTTTATCTGAGTAGTTTGAGGAACACTTGATAATTTCCATGAAAAATTAACTTTCATTTCTAATCACAAACAGAAAAATTGTTACAGCTTATATTTTGATATCTCCAAGATGAAAAGAAAGCAGAGAAGAAATAAGGCACCATCATAAACACTCTCAGAACTTATATTTATAGAATAATGAAGAGAAAAAATAAAATACTTAAAGCTTTGAATGATTAGGTTGTCCTGGCACACAAGATAAGACATGATACTCCTTTTTAACCAAACCTTTATTTTCCACTAAGGTGTGGAGTGGGAAATAGAGGGAGAAAATATCAAGAAATGACTGGCAAAATGGTGAGATGGAACCATCTGAGATAGCCAGCTTGTTAACACGAAGACTTGTGGCTCCATGCTAAATTAGGGAAGTGATTCAAAATCGAGGCTCTTCCCCCAGGGAAATAAAACTTCTTCTTAGAAAGATGGAGCAAGTCCTTAAATTGAAACTTTAATAAAATTTCAGATGTGAGAACAAAAGTCCAGGCTCTTTTACCAAAGCTTCACACTGAGTTCATCTGCCTGTTTCCTACACACTCAGACTAGAGAAAAAGTGGACACATATTAAAACCCAAACCTCAAACTGTATCTCAATGTAAAATAGTGGAGACAAATTCACCCATAATACATAAGAGTGAAAGAGCTGCCTCTTGTAAATGGGAAGCCTGAAAATTATGGCTAAGTAAAAAATCATTTTACAGTAAGAGGACAACACAATAAAATAAAACGCAAGCAGATTAAGAATTCATTCTATAATATAATTAAATGAAATGATGAAATGCCCTGAGAATAATTCTATAGAAAATGCAATGGAAACATTAATTCAGTGAAATAAGAATCCATGAAGAAGACAAAGATTAAAATTAAGTGAGAAATTCCAAAACCAAAGAAATATATTTGTGGTCAAAACAACACTATCAAATATAATAAGGAAATTAGAAGCAGCAAAGAATCAGAGAGATTAGAGTCTAATACAATACAAATTTGAAAACATGTTATAAAATGAAGGGTTGGTGAGAGTGTGAGCAAGTAAGTACTCCTTTATTTTTATTTGTGGCATAAATTGGTCTAACTTTTGAAAGGGAATGTGGTAATACGGATCAAAATTTAAAGTGTACATATGGTTTGACTCAACCATTAATCTCAAATTTTAATCTAAAATATTTTAAAAGCATGCCAAGTTATTAAAAAGAAATTTTACTGTAACTTTACATGTTTAGCATCAACTTTCCAATTTACAAAAATTTACATCGCAAATAACCAGGATGTCTGAAACTAGTGGCCTGGAAAAATATAATGCAACAGATTAAAAACTGAGATATATCAATATATGATTTTATGTTCTGGGTTAATAAAAGTTAAGAGTTATAGTTCTAAAAAATAGATGCAAATGTCATAAACATGAACAGCTTTATTACCAACAGAGATGACTCAAACAATACAGCATGATCTCAGACCAGATTAACCACTTTATTCCCAGAAATAATTACATACATTTCCTAAAAAGGGACTCTACATGGTAGGGGACAGAACCTGCCCTGGTAAACTCACTAAATTAAGGGATCTAATTAAAACAAATAGAGAACAGTCTGCTCCCAAAAGAGGCAGTGGTTGAGACATATTTGTACCTTTTTGTCTTAATCTCTTCCATCTGATAATTCACTGCTTCCCAAGAGAGATGTAAGTGAGGGAGTAGAAAGAACAAAGTTATCTTCCTGAGTATATTCTCTGGGGGAGTAAGTGGAAGTTTCTTACTCTATCAGCCATATTAGAGGCAAAGAGAGAGAAAATATTTCCTCTAATGATGTGAATAAAGCCAGGTGTGGAGCAATGTTACCTTACAACCCTCTTTATGTAAAATTACATGCTTATTTCTCATGAGAGGTGACATCACACCTTTTAATTAATTGTATTAATAAATAAAATACAATTTGCATGTAGGAAATAAACAAATGAGCATCACACACACACACAAAACATACTTTATCTATAAGAATACTTTTTATTCTCTTACGGGCTGAATTTGCCTATAAAAACATTTGAATAAGGTAGTTTACCTTTCACCTTTCAGTCTTCTATTTTTACTTTCTGATTTCAGATCCCACTATTTCTTTCTCCTACCCACCTCCCCACAAAACATTTAGACTATCAGTGTTCTTAAGTTTCACGGACTAATGCAAAGCCTGGTTTTAATTTCTTGTCACTACATGCCCTAGGAAAAGAAAGCCAACTCTTTTCCTAGCCCAGTCTGTAGAAAGGATATGATTGGAGTTTGAATTCTGTTTTTTTTCTCTTAATTTTCCAGATGATCTTGAACAAGTCACTTATGATCTATCAGCCTCATTTTAGAAATGTGTAAAACATAAACATAAAAAATTGCCAAGGTGCTGAGATTGAAACATGGCAGAGTGAGAGACGTCCCCAGATTTCTCCCCTTGAAACAACAATAAGCTGAATAACTAAAACTCAGCAAAAAACACCCAAACTTCACACCAGCATGTCTGAGTGTGGGATCTGTGCATAAGAGCTACCACAGGTCAGAACCCTGGGGTCAGGTGGTAGACTGGGAGAAATAAAGAAGCTCCCTCTAACAGCCTCTGGAGCTCCTTGCAGGAGGAGGGGAAGGGGTGAAGGTGCATCGACTTTCCTGATCGGCCCTACCTGGAAGTGCTGGGACTTCTAGCAGGCTGCAACAGGGCCCAGTCATCAGGGCAGAAAGCAGAGAAGCAGGACAGGAGAGCAAAGAAACAACAGTTGATTTTTACCAGCCCCAGTTGCAAAACTGAAGCTGAGCTGTAGTCCCCAACCCCCAACCCAGAGACCCCACCACCATAACCTCCGAGACTGAACACCACAGAGACGCAGGGGAATCTGAACAAATGCTACCAAAACTGTTGCTAACACTGACAAGGATTGAAAACTGAGAGTAACAAGTGTGATTAAATATCTACAAGAAAATAAAAAAAGACAATTGGGCTTTATATAAACTAGAAACCAAAAAAGAAGTGCCTTCTTTGCACATCTTTGCACTTCTGCATGTTAAAGAGAGGACTTTATATAATAAATCTTTCTGGAAAGAAAACAAAATACACTTCCATTAATGCCTAGGCAGAGAAATAGTCCATTAAACACTATTAACAACCAAAGTGACAAGGCATCTCAGAAAGAAAGATAAAAATCTCCAGAAAATAAGCTTATAGACACAGAAATATACGACTTAAATGACAGAGAATTAGGATGGTACTTCTGAAAAAACTTAATGAGATCCAAAACAACTCAAATCAACAATTTCAGGAATTGAAAAAATAACTAGATGAGCAGAACAAGGAGACTGAAACCCTCAAAAGGAACCCAATAGAACTTCTGAAGATGAAAAACACACTGCAAAAATGAAATGACAAGCTTAGAAAATAGAGTCAACCAAAGGGAGGAAGGGATAAGTGATATCAAAGACAGAAATCTAGAAATAAATCAGAAGATTTATTTACCTTCTGATAAATAAATAATGAAGGAGAAATACAAGAAATAGCTGATACCATCAGGAAAGGAAACATAAGAATAATGGGCATTATCGAAGGTGAGGAAAAGGAGCAGGGACTAGAAAGCATTTTCAGACAAATAGTTGACAAGAATTTCCCAAATCTAAGGAATGAGCTGCAGCTTGGAATTCAAGAAGTCTATAGAATACTCAATTATCTCAACCCAAAAAGTCCTTCCCAGGATGTGGTTCCATAGGACATGGTTCTGCTTTACACCCAGAAGGTCCTGGGTTCATGCCCCAGTGGAGTCATGGTACATGTTCTATGGCCATGCTACCCTGAATAAGCCCGATGTTTGATCTCAGAAGCTAAGAGGGTTGGGCATGGTTAGTACTTGGATGGGAGACCACCTAGAAACACCAAATACTGTAGGAATAAATAATAATAATAATAATAATAATAATAATAATAATAATAATAAAGGACTTCACCAAGACACATTGTATTAAAGTTTCAAAAATCAATGACAAACAGAATTCCCAGAGCAGCCAAGGAGAAGAAAATGGTAACTTATAAAGAAAAACCCATTAGATTATCATCGGACTTTTCAGTGTAGACCTCATAAGGCAGAAAAGAATAAAATCAAATATTTAAAGTATTAAGTGAAAGAAAATACCAACCTAGAATAATGTAACCATCTAAGCTCTCCTTTAGATATGAAAGACACATTAAGACCTTTCCAGACAAAAATCGAGGGAATTCTCCACTATGAGGCCTGTACTACAGGAAATACTGAAAAGGTTCAGCTCACCTAAAACAAAATGACAAGAAACAAAACAAACAAACAAAAAAAAACATAATTAGAAGTAAGTGACTATTAGGCAAATAGAAGCAGAGGAGTGCAACCCTTACTAAGAACAGGGCATTATAAGCTTAAATAATAAGAAGAGAATTGCTATAGCAATATAGTAATGAACGTTCAACATACATAGGAATAAATTGAGATAACAATAACTGACAAGGGGAGGATACAAAGATCCAAAATTGCACAGGGGAAAGGAGATAAGGCACTCACAGAAGAAAATGGATATATATATATATATATATATATATATATATATATATATATATATATATCCTTTTCATATTTGTAATGGTAGCCACACACCAAAGATTCAGAACTAAAGTATATAACATAAAACAAGAAGAACCAGAGGCAAAACCCACAAAAACTGAATAAAATAAAAAGCAACAACCAGAAAAACAAGGACAAGGAAGCAATGGAAACACGAAGCTACCAGAAAGCAAAAGATAAAATGGCTATAAGAAGAACTCATATTTCAATAATCACCCTAAATATAAATGGACTGAACTCACCAATAAAAAAGCACAGAGTTGCAGAATGGATCAAAAAACAAGTCAACCATATGCTGCCTCCAGGAGATACATCTCAGATACAAAGACAAATATAGACTCGAAGTGAAAGGGTGGAAAATGACATTTCAAGCAAATGACATTCAGAGAAAACTGGGAGTAGTGGTACTAATATTGAATGAAATAGACTTCAAAATAGAAAATCTAAAGAAAGATACTGAGGGACACTTCAAAATGATAAAGGGAGCCATGCACCAAGAAGACATAAATAATACATAAAGCAATTACTAACAGAACTAAAGAGAGAAACAGACCAAAACACTATCATAGTAGGGGATCTAAATACCCCACTGTCAGATATGGACAGATCATCCAAACAGAAAATCAATAAAGAAATAACATTCTTAAATGAAACATTAGACCAACTGGACATATAGAGAGCCTTCCATCCCAAAATAGCTACTAAACATTCTTCTCTAGTGCACATGGAACATTCTCAAGAATTGACCACATACTGGGACACAGAAACAGCCTCAACAAATATAGAAGGTTGAAATCATACTAACCATATTCTCTGATCATAATGCTTTGAAACTAGAGATCAACTGCAAAAAGAAGGCAGGAAGAACCACAAATACATGGAGATTAAACAACATGCTACTGAAGAATAATTGGGTCAGAGAAGAAATAAAAAAGAGAAATGAAGAGATACATAGAAATGAATAAGAACGATAGTACAACATATCAAATCTTTTGGGACACGGCCAAAGTGGTCATAAATTCATATTATTACAGGCCTATCTCCAAAAACAAGAATGAGCCCAAATAAACAGCCTAATGTTTCATCTTAAAAAAAAAATTAGAAGAGAAAGAACAAATAAAGCTTCAAATCAGCAGAAGGAAAGAAATAGTCAAAATTAAAGCAGAAATAAATGAAATTGAAAACAACAACAAAAAAACAATAGAAAAAATAAATACAACAAAGAGCTGGTTCTTTGCAAAGGTTAATAAAACCCCTGGCTAGATTTACTAAAGAAAAAAGAAAGAACACAAATTAACAAAGTCAGGGATGAAAGAGGGGAAATTATGACTGTAATTGCAGAAATACAAAGGATCATGCAAGAATACTATGAAAAACTATATAACAAATTTAATAATCAAGAAGAAATGAACTAGTACTTAGAAAAGTCAATCTTTTTAGACTGAATCAAGAAGATCTGGAAAATCTAAACAGACCTATCAGCAGTATGGAAATTAAAACAATATCAAAAACCTACCAAAAAGTAAAAGTCCAGGACCAGATGGCTTCACCAGTGAATTCTACCAGACATTCAAAGAAGATTTAAAACCTATTCTCCTCAAACTCTTCCAAAATATCGAAGAGGAGGCAATACTTTCCAATTTATTTTATGAGGCCAATACTACACTGAAACATGGTAAAGATAACAAAAAAAAAAGAGAACTACAGACCAATATCTCTCATGAACATAGATGCAGAAATCCTGAATAAGATACTAGTGAATTGAATACAGCAACATATTAAAAAGATTATACACCATAATCAAATGGGCCTCAACCCAGGGGCACAGGGATGGTTCAATATATGCAAATCAATTAATGTGATACAGCACATAAACAAATTAAAAAATAAGAATCATATGATCATATCAATAGATGCAAAGAAAGCCTTCGACAAGATACAGCACCCATTTATGATCAAAACACTTAACAAAATCGGTATAGAAGTAAAGTGCCTTAACATAATAAAGACCATATATGACAAGCCCTCAGCCAACATTACACTTAATGGTGAAAAATTAAAAACCTTCCTTCTAAGATTAGGAACAAGGCAAGGCTGTCCACTATCACCACTGTTATTCAATATAACATTGTAGGTCCTAGCAAGTGCAATCAGGCAAGAGAAAGATATAAAAGGCATCCAAATAGGAAATGAAAAAGTCAACACTCTGATAAGAGCCTAATATCTAAAATATATAAAGAACTCATAAGACTCAATAGCAACGACAAAAAAAACAGTCCACTCAAAAAATGGACAGAGGACCTGAACAGACACTTCTCCCTAGAGACATACCTATTGCCAACAAATATATGAAAAGATGCTCATCGTGACAATTAGTGAAATGCAAATTAAACCACAATGAGACACTATCTCACACCTGTTCGAATATCCTATAATCAACAGGACAAGTAATAATAAATGTTGGCATGCATGCAGAGAAAAAGGAACCCTCATACACTGCTCTTGGGACTGCAAATTGGTACAGCCACTATGGAAAACAGTATGGAAGTTCTTCAGAAAACTATCATGTGATCCAGCAATCCCTCTCCTGGGTATTTACCTCAAAGACTTGAAAACTCATATCTGCAAAGATATTTACACACCGATATTCATAGCAGCACTATTCACAGTGGCCACGACATGGAAACAACTGAAGTGTTCTACCTCAGAATACTGGCTAAAGAAGCAGTGGTACATACATACAATAGAATATTACTCAGCCATAAGAAGAGAGGAAATACTGCCATTTGTGACAATCTGGATGGACCTCGAGATATTCATTCTAAGCGACCTAAACCAGACTGAAAAAATTGAAAACCACATAGTATCACTTATATGTGAGATATAAACCTAACAGCAACAAATAAACAGGACAAAGAGAGACTCAGGGACATGGACAGTGGATTCGTGGTTACCATAGAGTAGAGGGTGCAGGGAGGAGGGAAGAGGTAGACAGGGTTAAGGGGGTCAAATATTGGAGGGTTGAAGGAGGGTGAAGTAGGTAAAGGAGATCAAATACATGGTAGCTGAAGAAAACTGGACTTTGGGTGGTAATCACACAATAGAATATATAGATGTCAAATTATAATGTATTAACCAATATTACCCCAATAAACTTAAAAGAATATTACCAAGGTGTTTGTTATAAATAAATTCCTGGAACAGTGAAAATTAAATTACAACTATTAAGGAAAAGAGAACACCAATGAAATTTCTCTAATTTTGGATACTGGGAATTTGCAATAGTCTATTTAATGGCTTATTTTCAGAATAATTTTTCTTCCTAGAATCTAATTATTGCTCTGGGATGTAAGAAAATATCCAAATATCTTCTGAATTTAAAATACAAACCCATAGATATATATCACAGTTGCATGATTTTAGACCTCACCATGTAATAATCAGAGGCCACAAAGTAAATTGGAGACATACTCAGTTGATGATGTACGGTTCTAAAGTATTTTAGAATATCCACAAAATCACCTGTTTTGTTTGTCCCTCCTTCCCAAATTAACAAATGGGAGAATTATGTGAAGAATTCATGGTTTTATAAAGTTGAAGTGAATTAATTATTCATGAGCACTTAAGAGAAATGCCCAAATGATACCAGAGTTGTGAAACCAATACAATCAGTTGAAGTGAGATGAGGGTATTGCAAAGAAAGTTTAATTCAGTTACAAACTAATTGTCTCAATGCCAGTTAACATGGGATTTCATTTTTATACATATAGCCCAGAGTTCCAAATTAAAATTCAACCTACTGTACCAGAAAAATATCAAACACATACAATATTAGCCATAACTGTTAAAAAAAAGAGTTTGACAGATTATGAGTGGAGAATGTAAACTTCGCAATAAAATCACATTCTTCTCCATTAAAGCTTTTCTTTTAATAAGAAATAACTCCAAATGTCTGGAAATTTATTATTTAGGAAGACTATGACTCATTCCTCTGGTAGAACACACTGACATACAACTGCTGAAGTTATCTGTTCTGAAACTATCTCAGAAACAAAGCAATCCTGTTCTTATATCTATTGCTTTATAATCCTTTCAATCTCTTCCTCTAAAACGTGCTGATAAGGCTTACCTTATGTAAGTAACACTATAGATGCTCCTTGACTTATGATAGGTTACATATCTAATAAACCTACCATTAGGTTGACAATATCATAAGTTGAAAATGCCTTTAATACACCTAACCTAGCAAACATTATAACTTAGCCTAGCATACCTTAAACACTTACATTAGCCTACAGAGGGACAAAATCATCTTGCTGCCACTGCACAGCATCATGACAGAGTATCTTAATGCATATAGCGAACCTAAGAAAAGATCAAAATTCAAAATTCCAAGTATGGTTTCTATTGAATATGTACCACTTTCACACCATCATAAAGTTAAAAAAATATAAGTCAAACCATCAAAAGTCAGGGACCTTCTGTAGTTACCATAATTAAAAATGCTCCTGTTAGTTGGTTACCCTTCCATTCTAAACACACACACACAACGCATTTTTAGAAATAAGCCTAATTTACTATATATATATATATATATATATATATATATATATATATATATATATATATAAATGAGACAGAACATCAAGTTCTACAGAATGACAGTTTATTCGGTTGTCATATAGCCTGCTATCTGAGGGGAGAAATATATATTGATTTCTTTCCACAGCCAAACTAAAAAAAAAAAAAAAATCCCCTCCTTCCAATGTTTGTCATTTAAGTCCCAACTGTGCTGTAGCCTTTAACTGTATAAGACAGCAAGACAGCACATTTTGTAGATTAAACCAATAAACTTGCAAACATAAAAAAAAAAACAAATCTCATAATTGTGGATTTCAATTAAAGGAAGGGGGATCAAAGCAAACATTCTGCTTGAAATTACACAGCTGCTATCTATATAAAATGAGAAAAACGTCTAGAGCCAGCCATAATTTTGCAGAGGGAAAAAACCATGCAGTAAACCCTGCAGTAGGACAGATTGTCTATGCTACTCACGTCCCAATCAGTAATACAGAAATATTGAGTAATAAATTCCCTGCCTCTCTCCATCTGAAAAGCTCCCACCATCTGTGAAAGACAATTTGTAACAGCCTCAATATTAAGATTCAGTAAACAGACAATCACTCCCATTGTGCCAAGCAGTGGCTACATTTGGAGAAAAGCATAAAGCAAAACAATTAGTAACACCAAGACCCCTCTATTACAAATTATCGAGCCACCAAAACAACTAGTTTCAATTGCAGAATTTCCTATCAACTGGAGAGGAGGTGCAGGAGATTGTGCAGATCTGGCTACTTCTGTGGCCCCTATGTAGGCCTCATCCTAATGTGTTGAATTATTATTGATGGCTGAGGCAGTTCTGCTCTGTTGGTGAACCAATAATGTCAAGGCAGTACCTGCAAGATTAATTATAGGAGAGAACAGGCTCAGGTTTCACGGGACTGAGACATTAATATAGACTGAGCATTCGTTTCAGGGGACTCAACAGACAGCTGAACAAATGCCTCAAACAATGTGATCCACACTAAATCCTGGCAGCTGTACTGTAGCAGCACTTGGAAGTTCAGAACAATTGTTTTTAACTGTGAGACACAAAGCATTATGTATAATAATAAAAACCTGAAAATAAAAAGTTGACAATTCAACTTGAGCTACAAATTCAACCTGAGCTGTACACATAGCATAAATAGATGACACTACTTCACCAAAAAAAGTTGGTTCCACTTTTAATGCTTCTGTCCTTGGAACATGTAAAAGGTATGCTTCTCATTGACTGTATTTTCTTAGGTTTTGAGTAGGGTGATAATTCTTCCCGGTTTGCCTACATGATTATTAAAAGCATGCACATTTTACTTTTAAATTGCCCTAGTTTGGATGATAAGGTCACCTTAGTTATAAGGCGTATGGAGCCTGAAGCATTTTCTTTCAGTGGCTAAAGCAATCTTTTACCTAAATATTTTATTTGCTTATGATATATGGGTATTTGTATACTTTCATATATTCAAAGTAAAATTCCTAATGGAAGCTGATATGTGTAGTTAAACAGAATGAAGAAAATGTTACTGTTTTAACCTCAGCAAAATTCAACTCAAAGCTTCCACTTAATTTTGCCAAATTCAAAGTTGCACAATATATATATATATATTGTGTGTATATATATTTATCTGTATACATATACATGTATACAAGTATACATGTATATGTATACATAAAAAATATACAAGCATATGATATTAGCATACATTTACTTAGTTCTTATCCTATGCCAAGAAATTATCTCAGGACTTTACATATATAAATTCTATTAATTTTCATAAATGTATTTTTGTTCTAGACATGTTTTATTAATATTTACAGCAGAAAAAATGAGGCATAGACAAGTTAAGTACCATACCTATGGTTAAAAGGTGAATAACAGTGCTCAGATTCAAATACAAAAACTCTGGCTTCAATGCCCAGTCTATAACCTTAGACATGTTGTCTTGTAATACTTTTGTGTGTGCGTGTGTGCATCTGGAATATACCAGAGAAAAACACAGTCATGGTAAAAAAAACTATGCAATGGCCAGAGGCTAATAACTGTGTATTAAATTTGTCATTGTAACTGGGAGGCTTTTTTATATTCTAAAACAAATTATCATTCATTTTATGTTTTGAATTAATGCTACGCTCCAATTCTCCCTCTTCTCTCCAAGCAGCAATCATAGGGGAAATCAAAAAGAAATCCAAGATAGATATGATCTATTGTGTTAAAACTTCCTGACTGTAGAGTGTGTGACAGCAGTTAGTTATCAGGCATCTCCACAGGAGTGAAGATAAATGTCACTGTCAGTCCTAACAGACAGGGAAGAACACTCTGCTAGTGAAAGAACTTCAATTCTAAGTAACTGGAAGGATTGCATTTATGTATGTGTATCACCAGCACTCAGATTATAAGTATTTCAATAGAAAATTTAGAATTTAAAAAGGCATGCAATCTGAATCCACCATGTAAGGTTATACAGTTAAGGTCATTTTAAAATTATAAAATAATGTCTAATTTTATACATATTATTCTTTGGCATGAGGAGAACACAAGAATGGAGACCAGGCTTTCTACTAATCAGAGAAGATAGGGAATGAGGGTCTATCTGTTCTTCAGATTCTTCCCTTGGTGCCTTAGTTCACATTTAAAATTGTAAGTTAAAGATGCTGTGGTACACATATACAATGGAATACTACTCAGCCGTAAAAAAAAGATGAAATACTGTCATTTGTGACAACATAGATGAATCTTGAGAAGATCATGCTAAGAAAAATAAGTGACATGGAAAAAGTCGAAACCATATGATTTTACTCATATGTGGGATATAAAACTGAAAGCAACAAACAAGACAAACAGAAACTCAAAGACACAGATAACAGTATAGTGGTTACCAGAGGCAAAGTGGATAGGGGAGTGGTAGATAACGTAAAGGGAGTGACTTTGGGTGGTGAACACACAATGCACTATACAGATAATTATAGAATTGTACACTTGAAACCTACATAACTTTATTAACCAATGCCATCCTAATAAATTTAATAAAATTAAAAAAAAAGTTAACTAAATGGGTTAGAAAGGAGCTCTAGCTCCTCTAATAACTCATAGTTCTACATGCCTGCAGGAAATCTCCATTCTAGTTTGTGAAACTGTCCTCTTTCTATTGCTTTCCATCTCAAACACATGCTTCAATTATTATATATCCATTGTTTTAGGCACCACTCCACACTGGGCTAGATGCTTGGTTACTGAGATAAATGAGAGGCAAATCTCCACCCTCAACAGTGTATACAGTCTTGTGGGCAAGATAAGCAGTAAATATATAAATAAGGTAATTGAAAGAATTGCTTATTCTTTCTTTTTACTGGTAATACCTTTAATGCTTTTCTTCTTTCTACTTTAGAGTCATCTCTAAATGACTTTGTATATCCCTGTATAATTAGCAGGTAAGTCACTGAAATTTTAGATTTAATATATAAAATGTGAGGCAATTTCCTCATTGTTATTGTTCCCTTCCTTTCCATTTCTGAGATTTTCAACCACAAAACTCATGTTTAATACATATTTTTAATAAAAAGAGGCTATTTACTCATAATATTTTCTTGGATTACTTATGTAATTAACTTCTTAAATGATCTACATCTTCTGTTCTTATTTTTAGCTTGCTTCTCAGTATTGTATGTCTTTATATTTGTGGCTATCTAAAGATTTTATTTGTTTTTTAATTAAATATTTTGTTTAAATTTTATTATCTTTAAGATGTTTTTAAAGTTAAAATTCAGATGCATTATATTGAATAAATAATACTTCTCAGTTCATCATCATCATAATAGTCACTGGTCTATGACACAAAATTCTCATGGCTGTTTTTTATTATTATTACCTTTATTCAGTACTTCTTACTTGCATTTCCCTCTCCCACATACTGCCTAGAAAGCAATTCTATAATGTTGAATATGGAAGCCATTTTTGGATATGTGGCCTTTTAAAACAGACATTTATATTCGGTGCTTGTATTTTAACTTACATAATGGAAACACGTAATCAATTTCAAAATAACTCTTTTCTTCCACTTTACATTAGGTTTTAAAGATAATATACATGTTGCATTACCCATATTTAGACTGTTGCTTTAACTGCTGCCTAGTGTTCCATGGTGCATGTCCATCAAAGCTAATGTACACTGGCCTGATGATCTACACAAATCTCACTTTTGAAAACTTACTAAAGTATATTCTCTTATATATACCTATATAATGATGTCTTTGGATATATACAAAGTAGAATTTCAGTGTCATGATTTATGGAAGAATAGAATTAACCACAGGCCTGTGATCTCTTTTTTCCATCTATCTGGTTGTCTTGAGACAGAAAGACACCCTAGTCAAATCATCTTGTATACATATTAATATCCGGCCTTCTGAAAAACATATACTGATATTTTCTAGTGGGTAAGCCTTTATGTTTAGAATATTTAGAGGGCTTTATCAGTTTTCTAGGGCTGCCATAACAAAATACTACAAAATGGATGGCTAAACAGAATTTTTTTTTTTTCAGTTCTAGAGACTAAGATTAAGGTTTTGCAGATCTAGTTTCTTCTAAGGCCTCTCTCTTCAGCTTACAGCTTTCTTGCTGTATCTTCACATGGTCATTTCTCGGGTTGCCTGAGAAATGTTGTCTCTTTGTGTGTACAAATTTCTTCCCTTTATGAGGACACATCCGAATGAATTAAAACCACCTTAATGGTTCTAATTTTAACTTAATTTATTTAATTTCATTTTGACTTAATTAGCACTTTAAAGGCACTATCTTAAATATAATCACATTCTGAGACACTGAGGGTTAAGATTTCAACATATGAATTTTGGGGAACACTTTAGCTCATATACAAACTGTACCTGCTCCATCTTAATTGCTTAAACATAGCATCTCTCTCTAAAAAATGTCACATAGGCTAATTTTCAGGATATAAGTGGAAATACCTCATAACTCTGATAGCTTTCTTTTGTGTAAGTAATGCCCCTCAAGAATAGCTGAAAATATATATCTTAAATCTATGTCAGACACAATACAAAATAAAAAGGATATGAGGAATATTGACAGGCTTGAATTTCTCCATGCCTGTCCTGTGCTTCAAATTTATCCACATCCTTGAAATTATTAGCAAGATTTGACATTAAATGAGATCTCAAAGTCATTATATATGTTTTATTAGTAAATGGATCTTTATGTTACCTAACTTGTGCAACTTGTTCTTATGTCTGCATGCCATCAGCCCTTCTATCTTTGTTTTCATAAGGATTTTAGAATCATAAGACTTGACTCAACATTTAAATTTTAAAACATACTGAGAACCTATTAATTCTATCCTTGCGCCATCTTTTAAAAACAACCCACTGCTAGTAATTATACGTGTTGTTGTTGTTGTTGTTGTTGTTGTAGTTTTTTAGTTCACTTTGTTTGTTTTTTGTATTAATAAGACATGTTGGAAAGCATTCAGGAAGAGAATCTAAAAATATTTTGTAGTAGAAGAGATAGTAACAAGTAAAATATTGGAGAATATGGAAGAAAGAAGATTACATTTCTGAGAATAAAAAAGAAACTTGGGAACCAAGATTGGGTGGTAAAATGGTGAATACGTTATCTCAAGAATTATTTTACTGCATTGAGAAACAAATCTAGAATTACACACACCATGAGGTAATTCTTCTATTATTTTTCTCCCATTAGTACTAAATTGTAATTTAAAAAATAAAAAAATAATGGCTGATATGTTTAAGAATGGTTTCCCCAAACTTTCCTGCACCATCGGAAGATTATCCAGATAGAGTGATAGCCCCCAGGTAAAAATAAGATGCCTAAAAAGCAACTAAAGCAGCAGTTCAGAAAAATCAATACTTTTAAATATAGAGAATCAATAATAATAATAATAAAAACAGATGGAGATTATCTACTTTACTCAATAGGAATGTTGAACTTAGTTCAAGAATTGAATACACCAGCACCAGATTATTTTTAATAAGTAAAAATGTTCACAACTGAAAACACAACCTGTAAGTTATTGCATCAAGAAAATCTTTGTTATAAATAACAAAGTCCAAATATGGTGGCATAAACATAAAAAAAGAGGTTTCCTGTTTCCTCATAGTCAAAAGATCCTCCGTCAGCTAGCAACCTGAATTCCAAGTAGAAGGAGGAAAGAAAATAGAAGAATTTTTGGTAAACTTTTTATGAGGGTGGTATTAAAACTCTCCCTGAATCCTCTTACAGAATTCCACTTCTGTATCATTGGCCACAACTCTATCACATAATCAAACTATGCTGCTGGAAAATGTAAAAAGGGTGTGTATTCTGCGCTGCACACCTAGCTACTTCAACTGGGATCTTTTCAGTGAGAAAAAAAAGAGAACATATTTATTGACAATTATGAGTGATTGCTGAAGAAATGACTCACAAACTTATCTATAGAGCAGTTGAATATTTGCAATATCACACCAAAGAATCTGTATTAGACTTGGTTTCTCTACTTTATATATTTATTTTAAATTAATGTGACAATAACTATGTGTTTCTATAGAGCATATGGCTGTTAAATTGACAACCCATAAATGAAGTTTGTTTGTTCAAAAAAAAAAATCAACTGCACAGTATTTTTTCCAAGAAATTTTAGCAAACAATACTAGGAGAAAATTTTATGATGTCTTTATTTCACAACACTGTGCATATATAATAACTTTCAGGAAACGTAGAAAGAATCTGGGGTTTTAATAAATCTCTCACATCCCTTGCAGCGATCACAGAATCTTTACATGTATTATCTTCTTATGCAATCTTGATGATTATTTCAGCAAAGTAATCTCTCCTTTTCCTGAAATTTTAACTCCCCTTGTTGCACTGAGCTATTGTTATCTGGTGATATATTTATTGAGAAGATTTCTTGTTCATTTAACTACACTATAATATCAAACATGTGTTCCATTCATGTATCCTTTTATCATCTTTTCAATTTCAGCGAAGTAAATTCTTAACATGCACTTGTAGAATATATGAATCTGATGAATATCGATGGCCTCATTATTCTGTAAACTTGTAATGTTTAGTGAATTGTCTCAAACATAATTTCAACACTAAACCCCAATCTAGACTAATCTTTTTTCTCATGGTATATATGTGTGTGTGTTTGAGTGTGTACATTATTTTCACATTTTAATGATGGTGTATAAGCCAAGCACATTGTGTGAAATACAAAAGAAAATGTGGGGCTTTGTTATTGTTATTTTGTTTTTGTTTTTGTTTTTTAGTAAATTTATAATAGAGTGAAAAAATTTACATTCTCAAATATCAAATATGCTGAGAAGTATGTAGTTTCTCTATTCTAAAAGATATGTCTCCTTTTTAATAAGACAGAAAATAAATAACAATGTTAAATTTTGGTCCATGTGATAAATTTTATTTTTTTTGGTATATGTTTTATTTCAACTTCTGCTTTTGTGGTAGGCATTATAATGTCCTCCCCTCAAAGATATCTGAATTCTCACAACCTGTGACTATGTTACTTCACATATGTTATTAAACGTTTTGCCAGGGAGAGATTATCCTGGATTATCCAGTGGACTTAATGAAATCCCAAGGATCCTTATAAAAGGAAGGCAGAAGGATTAGAATGAGAGAGATTTGGAGCTGTTATACTGTTGACTTTTAAGATGGGAGAAGGGGCCATTAGCCAAAAAAATAAAGACAGACTCAAGAAGCTGAAAAAGGCAAGAGAAAATTCTCTCTTGTAGACATCAGGCATTGTTCCACCCATGCCTTGATTTTAGTCTTGTAAGACTCATGTTGGATTTCTGACCTCCAGAACTATAAGGTAATAAAACTGTGTTGTTTTCAACCAATAAGTTTTAGTAAGTTGTTTCAACAGCTATGGGCTACTAACATAACTTCCTATCACAACTAATTGAAACGATCTCCTTTGCATGACACTTCAATGTCTCTACTGGTGAAGGAACGGTTCAGTGCCTCATCCCTCTTAGTCTCAAAATATAGGCAATTTACAGTGTTTTTATACAAAGCTAAAAGGGACCTCAAAACTGCAGGATCAGTGATTCTTATATCCTTGGTCAACATTGTTTTTTAATAGACTCTGCCAATCTTTTATCTGAATTTAGATCATTTACATTTAATGTAATTATTGGTAAGTTTAGTCATGTCAGTCATATTTTTCTGTTCTTTTACATTTGCTTTCTCTTTCCTACTTTTATCATTTTTTAAAGAATTTTATTTCTATTTCTCTATATTTTCACAAATTATATCCTGTGTGTTTGTGTTTTTATTTGGTTGCTCCACATATTACAGCATATGTAAATGACTTATTACAGTGTATGGGTGTCATTATTTTACATGTTCAAATACAGAAATTTTGTTTGTTTACATCTTCACCCTTCCCCATTTATAATTTTCTTAACTGTTTCTTCAACATACATTTAGAACAAAATCAATCAGTATTACAGTTTTTGATTCAATTTCAACAATAATTTAGAGAACTCATGAGGAAAAAAAGTTATAATGTATTTACTAATATTTTTGCTGACCCTTTTCTTTCTTTCTACTTCCATATATTTTCTTTACTTTTTGCTTCATTTCTTTTTAGAGAAAAAAAATATTTTTAACATTGTTGGCTAGCAATACAGTCCCTTAGTTTTTAATTATATGAGAATGCTTTGATTTTTCTTCCATTCCAGAAGAATATTTTTACTGGGTATAGGATTCTGGTTGACAATTCTTTTCTTCCAGTACTTAAAAAATACCGTGTCATTCCTTCTGGCATTCATTGTTTCTGAAGAAAAAAAGCTTTCATTCTAATTGCTTTTTACACTGTCATTTACAATGTCATTTGTAATGTCATTTACAACGTCATTTCAGATGTTTAATGATGATATGTCTTGGCAGCATTAATATCTTTAGGTTTGATGTTTATTCAGCTTCTGAAATCTGTATGGTTATGTCTCTTGCAAAATTTGAGTTTTCCTTTATTGTAGTAACTTCAAGTAAATATTCTTCTGCCCTAGTCTTTTTTCTGGTTCTCCAGAATCTGATTATAGGAAATTTAGATCATTTACTATAGTCTCACGATGATTGTATAACTCCTATTGTTAAACTCCAGACCCTGATATATTTTTCTTATCACTTCATTCTACTACTGAGCCCATTCAATGACCTTTTCATTCCTCGATCTTTTTATTTTGGTAATTAAATGGTTTATTTCTAAAATTTTCAATCGATTGTTCTTTATATTTTCTGTTTCTCTGGCAAGATGTTTTCTTTGCTGAAGCATTCTATTTTTACTATTTATTTCAAGTGTGTTTCTCATTGTGTGTTAAAGCATGTTTACTGCGGTGAATTCAAGTATTTTTCATGTAATTTGCTTATCTCTGTCATCTCAACAGTGTTGGCATTTATTAATCTTTTTTTCATTAAAGTTGATATCTTCTTAGTTCTTGATATGATCAGTAATTTATTATTGAAAAACTGACATTTAGCCAAAGAGAGTGGACTCTTTGTTACAACTAGGCAGGGGTCGCAGTTCTGGCTCCTCATGTGGACTCTACTGACATTGTGGTGCAAGCTGTTTTGTTACCACTGGCTGATGGTGAAATTTCTGATTCTCTAATATGTCTCCTCTAATTCCACCTTAGGGGAGAGGGAGAGAAGCACTCCTGAATGAGTTGCAAGTCTATATTATGTGTAGTTTTCACTGACCTTGCTGGATGGGAGGACTTATTACCAGCTGATGGTGATACAAGTTTCTGCTTCCTAGTTGGCCTTCCCTGGCACTAACAGGACTAAGCTTTATGGTGTCTTGTAACATCTTTGTGAGGATGAAAGTCAAAACTTCCCACTTTTTTTCTGGCATATGTGGTAGTGTTTTTGTTTGTTTTGTTTGGTTAGTTTTTAGATGGTTTTGTTTGGTTTTGTTCTCTTTTGGTATTTGGCTGAAGTAGAATGTTTATTGTATAAAAGTTTGTCTTGGTAGGTTGCCCCTTTCCTAGTCTTTTGGATAGAGAAATTCATTTGTTGGAGCTTTTTTTTTTTTTGTCTGCACACTTTGACATTTTCAGTTTGCTGACTTCTTCAGTTGCAAGACTGGTATATATAAGACAAAAAAAAAATCTAGGGTACTCCTCATCATGCTATTCTTTGTTTCTGAGGTCCCCACCTGGTCTGCTTTCTTCTTTTTTTACCTTTAATAGCCTTCTTATGTTTGTTTTGTATATAATTTCCCAGTTTTAGTTGCATGTAGTGGGAGGAATAGGAAAAGTATAAAGTCATCTTTACCAAAATGGAAGTCTCTCCTAGAAGTATGTTTTTAAATTTACAAGTATTAGAAGATTTTAGCAATGTCTAATTTACTGATCTCTATCTTAATTCCATTGTAGTCAGAGAGTATACTATAAATAATTTTAATTTTTAGAATGAATTAAACCATATACAGCATACATTATATCTTGATAAAGAGTCCATTTGCATTTGAAAAGACTGTGTACTCTTCTGTTTTGGCGTAATGTGTTCTGTAAAAATCAATTAGAAAAATTGTTTGATCATGTAATATAGATCTTCTATATCCATATTTTTTTCTCTATAAATGTTTTCTCAACTGCCAAAAGGTATTTGTTGAAATCTCAATCTCAGATTGTGGATTTATCGCTTTCTTCTTTCTCAGTTTTTACTAAATCTTGGAGAGCCAATCCATTTGTCATTAAAAAATGTCCCTGACTTTTTTCATTTAACATACTTTATATAGCTATATAATTTTTAAAAAATAATTTTAAGATATAGTATTTTCTATCCTTTTTTAAATTGCAGTGAAACAATCCTTTAACATTTGACCTATTTATAATTAAAGTGGCTTTCATGAAGTTGTTATATAGGTTACTCTTGGTTCTCTACTCATTCTGTCCATCTCTGCCTTTTATTTGGAGTTTTTAGCACATTTACAATTAATTTAATTTTTGATAATGCTGGGCTTAACCTATCATATTGCTTTTTTACTTTTTTTTTTATCTTTTCCTGTCTTCCAGGAGGTTGATTTAATTTTAAAATGTTATTTGTCACACTTGTACCTATTGGCTTGTTTTCTTGTAGGAATTGCTGTAAGACCATACTCATTGGAATCAGACCTGGGGACATTTTGTGGTCTTCAAAACCCTTTTAGGGGGTCAATAATATCAAATGTATACTCATAATAATTCACTTGCATAAATGTTTTTTCTCAAGACAAAAATTATATGTTGATATGCAACAAAATCCAATGAGCTACCTTATATGTGATGATAAAACTGAATTTCACAGACATTCTGCTAAGAAAAGAAACCAGACACAAAAGAACACATATTACAATTACATTCAGAAAAATTAAAACACATATAAAACTAATATTATGATGATGAATTGAAAAGTATGACTACTTTTGGATATTCTAATGACTGGTAGCATGTGAAAGTTTCTTGAGTGCTACTAATATTCTATTTCCTAATCTGGGTGGAGGTTACATGTGTGTGCTCATTTTTGTGGTTATTACTCAAAGTGCATAATTATGATCTATGCATATTTTTCTATTTGTAAATTATAGTTCTGTAAAAAGTATATTATAAACAACTAAAATTTATTTTTTAAATTTGTTATTAAATTATATCCCAACATGAATTTTAGGGCCAGATCAAAATAGCATGCTAGATATGTTAGATGTACACCATATCAGGTATAGGGATTAGATGTAACAGACCAGATAGTCATAGTAAATAAGACAGATCTTAAACACGGTGCTAAGAAAGGACACAGTAATGCACAGAACAAAATTTACAATGTTATTATATATACTACACATACTAACATACACTTTTTATAAGAACATACACAGATCAAAGGATATACATTAGATATATTAAAATGGTGTTCACAAAGAAAGGAAAATGAGATACGGAAAGAAAATAAAATAAATAATTTAAAAGGTAAGAGGAGGAACATATGGAGACTGATTAAGATGATATATCATAAATCAGGGATTAAGAGTTACTCAATGTTCTGGACAACTGTATACAATAGTATCCCCTTATCCATTGTTTCATTTTTTTTGGTTTCAGTTGCCAGTTGTCAACTGTGGTCCAAAAATATTAAATGGAAAATTCCATAAATAAACAATTCTTAAGTTTTCAATTGCTATGCCGTTCTGAGTAGCATGATGATATCTTGCATCACCTCACCCCATCAAGTCATGTCCTTCCCAGGATGTAATTCATCCCTTTATCTAGCATATCCACATCATATATGCTACCTGCCATTAGTCACTTAGTAGCTGCCTTGGTTATCAGATTGATTGTCTCAGTATTGCAGTGCTTTTTATCAAGTAATCTTTAATTTACTTAATAAGGGTTCCAAAGCCATTTTGAATAACTTAATAAGGGTTCCAAAGCCATTTTGAATAACTTTTATGACAGTACATTGTTATAAATGTTCTATTTTATTATTAGTTATTGTTGTTGATCTCTTACTGTGCCAAATTCATAAATTAAACTTTATCATATGTATGTACATACAGGAAAAAAAAACACAGTATATATACAGTTTGGTACTATCCAAGGTTTCAGGAGATCACCAGAGGTCTTGGAATGTATCCCCTGCAGATAAGGGGGGACTACTGAACATGATCTTTCTGAGCCATAGTTATTTACCTGTAGTTTAAATGCCTGAGAACTGACAGATTATCCATGAAAAATTTTATAGCAGACCTTTATATACTTGTTAGGCAGCATTAATTCTATGAAAGATTTTCATTTATTTCAACTGTGCTTTCAATTATGACCAAGGATTATGTTTTGCTTTGATTTTTACAATTTCTCTTCAAGTAGTTGTTTTGGGAAATAATATATAAATTATGTTCAGTGGTCTGCAGAAACCTGCATGCAGACCTTAAGATTAAGAAAAAAAAGAATGAATTATCCTAAATGTAATAAAGATAAAAAAATATGTAAAACACAATGGTTGTATCCAATATTAATTTTCAATAAGGAGAAGCTTTGTTTAAGAGTTGTGGAGGAAGATATGACATTTTTCAAAATGGTTTACTAGCATTTATTTTACATAATATTGTGAAAATAGAGTGTGTTCTAAAATAACCTAAAGATGAATAGGTTAATATCTGTTTCTCAAAAACTGAGCTATTCCTTTCCCTCTATCCTCAGTAAGGGGACAGAAATGGCATTTTAGACTTACATATTCTGATGGTTTTCACACTGATTTCAAAGGCAATCAAATTAGTATTTAAATATGACAACAAGATATACGTATTATTAAAAGTTCATAACATTAACAAAGGTATCATAATACAATTTTTAATAGATTATAGCTGAATATAAAGTGAGTGAAATAGTCAATGCTCAGTGATATATGTACAAAGTATAAGATAAAAAAAGTACTTTTTCTTTATTTCTGTTCTTTATGAAATAATGACACTCTCATTCAAGGTTATACCGATTTGTATTTGTATACATTAGTTCAGTAAATGAAAACTCCCTCCCCCATCCCAGTCCAAAGGTAAAATGATACAAACCTTGAGAAATTATTTCTGGGAAACCAAATGCCAACTGTATTTATGATACAAATAAGCCTTTATACTCATCAATGTCCTCATCTTACAGACACTAGTTGAGAATCACAAGCTCAATCATTTTTTTGCATCCACTCTACAGCCAATCAATTCTTATAAATAATAGATTTCATTTTCACCAAATCTATCCTGATTCAGTATAACCTCGTTATCTGTTATCTGTGCTACTGAGATAGGCTTCACAAAATTATCCTTATTTATTTTATACTGAATCCACTTAGGGCAGCTTTAATCATTTCACTTAACATCTCGCAAACCTTCCATGACTATCAGCTTTCAACTGATATCAGACTCCTTATCTTAACATCTGTAATACCTAAGCCAGATCTAGATCCCAAAAGTTATCTCTCACTACTTCAAATATCTGAAATGTCTTGCAATTAAATTACTACTCCATGTAATCTCTGTGTTTTAAACACCTATACCTATATACATTCCTTATTAAGGTCCCTCTGTCTTAAATATAGAGCCCTCTAAACTTTGAACAAGCCAAATCCTTCTTATTCTCAAAGTTCTTTTCCAATATTTAAAAATAATATTACCTCTGAATACCATGCATTTTTTAAAAAATAATTAGATTCATAGGAAGAAGCAAAAAAAACAGTCTCATGTTCTTTTTATTCAGTTTTTTCCCAATGTAACATCTTGCAAAACTACAGTACACCATAAAAACTAGCAATTTGGTATAATTTGCAGAGCTTAAGACTTCACCAGTTTTACACACTTACTCATAAATTTTAACTGAGCAGGTCATGGTAGGTAGTCACACTCCAGGTTTATAACTGCCTTAGTAAAAAGTTTTAAACCAGCCCTATCCATTGTTCTTGTGCATCTAAGTTAACATACCTTTTTTAAAAAAAATAAATTTATTTATTTAAATTAGTTTCAAGTATACAGTACATTGGTTAGACATCTATATTGTTCATAAAACAATCCTCCTAATTGCTCTCTCCCTGTTCTCGCCTTGTACTTAGCCATCACATTAATGCTCACTGCATTCCTTCTACCGTGCTCCCCATTACCGTGCCCAAATATCAACTACTAATTTAATTTAACACACCTTTGAAACATCAGAAGTAATACCCCATTGAATTGAGTATTAACCTTAAAGAGAGCACATAATCTTGATAACTATCCTGTAATCCAATTCCAGCTTACTTTTTCCCACCTCCATGTAATCTTCCTTATGTTCCTCCTTAATTTCAAATGCATAAAAGAAAATGCAAAATTGTTATTCTAGGGAGCACTTAAGATCTTACTCTAGGTGTATGTCATCAGTTTGGCTCAAATAAACTATTACAAAAATTCTCTACAGGTTTGGACATTTCATACATCAACACAATTTTATCACATGTGCTGCAGATTTATGAAGCCATAACCACAATCAAGGTACAGAATTGTTTTATCACCAACCATAAGTATCTCTCACATTACCTCTTCATATCACATACCCTAGCCATCCTTAACACCTAACAAACAATGATCTATTCACCATCTCAATAATTTTGTTACTTAATAACACATAGATGAAAACATATTCTATGTAACTTTTTGACTTTTTTTTCCACTCAATTTAATTCCTCTGACATCATTCCCAGTTGTGTATATCAATAGTTCGCTCCTTTTTATGGCTTAGTAACGTATCCAATGATGTTTTATAGTTTGTTTAACCATTTTTGCATTGAATAACATTTAGGTTGTTTCCAGTTTTGAGGTATTACATATTAAGCTGGTATAAACATTTGTGAATTAGCTTTTGTGTGATCATACATTGATCTCTTTGAGAAAGATGCACAAGAGTGTGATTGCTGGGTCATATAATAACTGCATATTTAGTTTTGTAATATACTGAGAAACTGTTTTCCAGCGAGCTTACATTTTACATTCTAACCAGTAATATATGAGTGAACTAGTTTTTCTCTATCTTCACTAGCATTTGGTGTTATTGTTACTTCTATTTTAGACATTCTAGTAAGTCTGTAGTGATATCACATAGTAGTTTTAATTTCTAATTCCCTAATGGCTTATGATATTGAACATCATTTCCTGTGCTTATTTACTATATATACATCCTCTTCATCGAAATATTTCTTCATTACTTTTGCCCAATTAATAATTGGATTGTCTGATTTTTTACTGCCAAGTTTGAGAGTTCTTTATATAGTCTAGATGTTAATGAAGTATTTGTTAGATACATAGTTTGTAAATGGTATCTCCTGCCTACATAATTTTATTCATATGTTATGTGAATAAAATCTACATTACTTTCTATCTTACATTTTAATATCAAATACATATTTTTGTTTCTATCCTATTAGAGTGAAAGTTCTTGACAGGTTGAACCAGAGCTAATTAATCCATACATCTCTCTCAAAAAGTGTTTACTGCATAGAGACACCTAATAACACATTATTGATGGTGTGGTGAACAAACAAATAAATCTATTAAATAAAGCATTTCAATAACAAACCACCTCACAAGACTGTTATATTAATATAAAATAGGATGATATACTTTCCAAGTAACTAAATATCTTATTTTCATAGCTTTTAGATCTATATTCTATGCAACATGACTTTCTTTAAGTTGAAGCTTTTTTCCTGTCCTACAAAAATGTGCTTTTATTATATAAGCCTTTGCATGATGCAATTCTTTAGTTTATCCTGGTATGAATTTTTCTAACTTCCATTCAGGATTTGTTTTTTGCCTAGCTTGGAAGATCAAGACATGGAATCTATATGTATCCTCCAGATATGGCTTTATTTGGTATCTAATATTTAGATGGTGATGCAAGTCCTTGTTTTATCGACTTTTAACTATTAGCCATTTATTGATTCACTTGGGATTTAACTGCTTGCTCTCAGTAAGTGTTCTAATCAGAACAGCCAAGATCACTTCACTACTCTCAATTCCAGTGGAGGCAAAGAAATTAGAGATGCAAATAACCTGTTAAGTCACCCTTTTAATCTTTTCTCTGGGCATGTTATTCCCCCTGATATATTTTTTTCTTTTTTTCTTTTCCAATCTGAACTTTAAAGAGGTTCAATAAGAGTGTCTCCCAATGCTTTTGCTCCAATGCCGAACCTGACTGAATCTCTGGAAGGAATGGAAACCATACACTATTACCAGTATCTAGTATCTTCTAGACATAAACTATAATGGTCCTTTTTGACATGACTCAGTAAAGGTTTCTTAGTTCCAGGTTGCAAGTTCAGTGATGAGAGGAAACCTACTGCTTCTGCCCAAATTGTGTTCCTTTGCTACTAGCTGCCAATTTTATCAGAACCATGATTAACAGATCTGTTACAGCAATTATAATGGTGATGAAGCTGTGCCACTAGGAGGAAAGGGAACTTAAACAATTATCTGTTTGCTATTTATGTTCATAGAGGAATTTCCCTTTCCTGAATCACTTTCCTTAAACATATGCCTAATTTTCCTATGAAAGTTAGAAATGTAAGAAGTCAGGAGTGAAAAATAATTAGACTTTAAATATCTCACTTGGCAATAGTACAACTTATTCGCAAGGGACTAAAAAGTATCTTATTATCCTTATGGTGATAATATGAAATCATAATCATATTCTATACATGATTACATTGAGGTTCTGATCTAATGAGTTGCTTTAAGTTACTCAAACATGTTCTCAAACCCAGTCATTTAGCTAATATATGATAAAATCCAGAATTTGGACACAGGCATTTATTTGTTGGGACCTATTACATGTAAAATTGGTTCAAAATGCTACACCTTCCTAGATTACCAATTTTGGCTGCACATTTGAATCATCTATGAGATTTTTAGATATCATGATGCCCAGTTCATACCCTATGGTAATTAAACAACAATATCTTTAAAGGACAGACTCATGATTCAATAAATTTTCCTTAAGCTCTCCAGATGATTACAAAGTGCAGCCAAGTTTGAAAACTATTATCTTAGATTTCTATTCTAGGCATTCTCTTACCACAGTACATCCAATCATACATTGTGATTTCATAAATATACACTATAGTTTCATTTTGTAGTTGCATGTTGATTTTGCTCAAGTCCCCTTCTCTGCCTAGAACTATCTTGGGCTTCAGAAGCTTCTACACTGAAATCCATCTTTAAAATGAATAATTCATAGACTGAATTTATAGTTTTACCTCAAAATATATTTTTTCTCTTATTTACAGTATAGACTATTCTGCTGCAGAAATAAGACAAGACTTCAGTGCTTCTATCAAAATATGAGATTTTCTCTAAGTCTTGAGAATAAGGGGCTCTATTCTTCACCATCTTTTCTTGTTCTCATTATTATTTCTCATTCTCATCAGCCAGCTGTAGGGAAGGATGAGGGGAGTCCAGGTGCATCCTTTTAAGGGACAGTGAGTGCTCAGAATGCGCACATATTATTTCTGTTTTTATCTCATCCATAACTTATTATTAATATGGTCACAACTGCCTACAAGAGCAGAGAGATGTGTAGTCTTTAGCTAGATAGCAAGTAGCTGGCTGAAACCAACAGGAAAGAACTTCTAACTCTGAACAAGAAGGAGTAAATTGCCCAAATTACCCTCCTGCCTAAATTGGCAACAACAACAAACTGATGACATGTATGAGACAACAGTTTTAAGATGTTGAATGTGAACCAGAAGGACCAAATGTAACTGCACACTAACCACACACAGGCTTCATTTCTTTGATACAGCTTTTTCCTCTGATTCAGGCAGGCTTTGCCTAGTATAACAACAATGTGACTCACTTGCTTTTTTCACCCTTACCCTTCCACCTTGTATGCCTACTACTTTATTCCAAGTCATGGGAGATTGGTTTTCCGATTTATTTTCTTGGATATCATTCAGATTAAAATCTATCCTATGACGAATTGTAAAGTTAGCCTTAACTGTATTAATGTTAAAATTAGTCTTTTATGGAATTTTCAAAATAATCTCAGTAACTAATATTAAATTATGTGGAATGCAAATGTACCTTAGGACTCTTCCTTCAACTAGAAGAAATGAACATGTCTCATTGCAGGTTCTAGAATTTCATGATAAATTGTTGTCCCAAGGGTCCATTACAGGTAGATCAGCAAAACTTCCATAAAAATTGAAGTAACAAAATGACAGTGGAGTTTGTAGCTGTGATTATTTCAACTTTATGATTGTAATCTCATAATGTACCCATTTTTTTGTCCTTACAGTCTAATCCTCATTTTAATATATATTAAAATGCCTTAACTACTGTGTAACTTGTAGATAAACAGAGTTCTTGCTTGAGAACTTTAGAAACAGACTTCAAAGGAAACTGTTTTAGTTCCCAGACCTTTTGGTGCCAGGAGATTGACCACAAAATCCCCTCTTAGATGAAGCAAAATAGACCTTCACTTGACTAGCTCAAGGATGTTTATCAGAGTATGTTGCATAGGATGATTCCGCACCTAAGGAAGACTCAGGCATGTACACACATCTCAATAACTTTCAAGCACAAGAGATATCAAGGAAAGTACTCTAAGGCACAACATAATTGAATTTCTCAAAGGTAGTAATAAAATATCTTTAAAGCAGCCAGTGGAAAAGAGAACTTCTTTAAATTAATTATATATTTAACATAACATATGTTATATACAAAAACAAAGATAAGAATAATTTCTTTCTCATAAAAAATATGCAAACAAAGTAACATCTTTAAAGTACTGAAAGAAAATGCTGTCAAGTTAGAATTATTTACCTGGTTAAAACATCTCTCAAAAAAAGTGGAATAAAGACTTTTTTTAGACATCACTAGTGGGCTGGCATGACAATAACAGCATTCTCTTCAGGTTGAAAGAAAAGATGACAACCAGATAGAAACATGCAATGGTGAGTAGTAGAAATGGAAGTTACACAGACAAATATGTATGTTTTTTTCTTATTATCTAAAAGATAAAAGGATGCTTAAAAAATTATAATAATGTATTGTGGGATTTAAAACATATATATAAGTAAAAGGCATGATGATAATAGTAAAAAATCCAGGAGGAGAGAGATAAGAAAGTGCTATAGTAACATTTGAAGGTAGAATGTGATAATATATATATATATATATATATATATATATATATATATATATATATATATATATATACTATAAACCTAAAACAAACAATAAGGGAGGTAAAATTAGTTCATAAAGTGATTGAGTTAATCCACAAGAAGACAGAAAAAGAGGATCGTTGTGGTTGTTAAATTAACACTTGTTAAGTAGAGCCTTTGAGTGTCAGATGATCCTGGGTTCAACAAAGACCACAGGAAAACTAAAATAGAGAAGATTATCACTTAGAGGTCCTACAGAAAATATATAGCATGCCTTGAGAGGTCAAAGGAGGGGCTGGTAAAGGTAGATGCAAGCAGAGAGGAGCAGGACCTAGGGCACATGACTTTATTAGGGTCTGTGTGTGAAGTGCTTTGGGGTTCTGGGACTAAGACCAGATTGGTCACTTCAAACCAAAAATAGCAGAAGGTTCTCAGCTAAGTGATGCAAAAAGGAGAAGGCCCTGGGAGGCACAGGAGACTGTTAATCACAAGGCTATTGGAGAAGTTATATCAAGAACTTTTATTTACTTTTGACTCTTGGCTGTTACCTAGATCATATGTTTGCACGAGGGGTTAAAATAAGTTTAAGGCCCCCAAAGATCCCTTGGTCGAACAAAATGGATATGGAGGCAGCAATACCCCACAGTAGTGTAGCTAAACCCTTGATAAGATTGAAAGTAACAAAGGTAGGATTGGAAAAATAAAAATCAAATAGTACACAATAGATGTAAAACTAACAATATCAAAACTCACATTAAATGCAAATGATTAGAATACTCCTAATATTATGAAAATTATTAATACAATAAAATATTTGACATTTATCACATTCCTTCTTGCTTAAAACTTTTTAAATAAATTCCATAACTTTTTTTAAGGTTAAATTATTATTTTTTTAATTTTTAGTTTCCTGTAAGACTCTATTTGATTTGGCCCAATCTTTCTCATTTTGTGTATATCTCCTGTGATGTTTTCTTCCAATAAACTGAAATTCTTTAGTTTTACTAAGATACTACATTTTCTCTCTCTCTTTAAGGTTTCCCTTTCCTTAAAGAGTCACTATCCTGAACTCTTTAGCACAGTTAAATCTTACGCAGGTGGAGGATGTCACTATAGACTCTTCTTTCTTTAGGATTTGACCGTCCAACTCTGGACTAGTTTCCTCCTTCCACTCATTTCTATATCCATCTGTCCTGTCCCAAAGGGAGAACAGTCTTTTTTATGTACCCTTGACAGAATACACTGATTTTGTCTTGACCTAGGATTTTAGCAATAGAGATAAGTGATTAGACTTAAGATATATATAGAAAAGTAGAGACAAACAAAAATTGATGATAGTTGGATAAGGGGATGAAGAAAGCTCTATGAAGAATGACTTATTACACCACATCTTAATTATCTGCTTATCATTATTGCTCATATACTACAAATGAAATAGTAAGGAACACTGATATCCCCAGACATAGCATATCACCAGCACATAGTAGGCATTCTTCAAATATTTAAAAATTAGAAAACCAAACCTCAGAACAGTCTTACAATTTTAATTAATAATTTCTCCTTGTAAGAGAAGAAATTGTTCTTTAGAGAAGTTATGTAACTAGGAGGTAGCATGATCTAGAAGTTAAGAGTGTAGTTCCTCGAGTCATACAATCTGAATTAAAATTCTTGTTTTAGCAGTGTATAGCTGAATGGATTTGGGCAAGTTACTTTAACTTTCAATAACATGATTTCCTCTCCCATAAATAATGATAACATTATAAATAAGCTATTCAGATGATTATGGGATAATTCATGGACACCATTAATACAATGCTGACCAGCAGAAAATACTCAATAACTGTTAACTATTGTTTTTACTATAATTATTACTATTAGCAACAAACCATTATTAAAAAATTTATAATCCAAGGTAATGTAACTAATTAGAAGTTGATCTCACATTTGAACCTAGGGCTTTCTACTTCTTCCACTACAATTAATACATTATACCACACAAAAATAATCAGCTTCCAAATTTCTTATTTTTCTTTGGACTCTTCAAGTATTTTGATTTCAACCTCATTGGTGATTCAACAAAAGTTTAATCATTTCTTATGACATTATGGGTTTTCACTCTCTAGATTTATAATATAGATATTGAACCAAATATGAGCCTATGGTGATTATTTTGGGGAATGTTTCATTAATATTAATAAATGACAATTGCATTATCTTTTCTATGACCTTCAACTTGTTTTTAACCGATGTACTTAGCTCACTTCAAAATCAACTTGAATTGACTTAACAAAAAACGAGATATATTTTGAAAGATTTTAAGTATTATCTCATAATGTACATATCAAATTGGCTAAATTGCTTTCAAAGAGCTTTAGGCTTTGGATAAAATTTTAGAAAATAGAAAAAAGAAAATTAAGAATATTAGTAAAATATAATATTTCACTTTTGAAATCTGCATTAACATTTCTAGGCCACCAGGGTGTCATTCAGCAAACTAATATTTCAGCACACTAAATAATATTTTAACATCCTGAAAAGACTATGCATGGAAAAGAGGAATCATTTGACCTCTGCCTGCAGGAGGATTACACCTACAAAAAAATTATCAAGACTTTCCTAAATCAATAGCAGCAAAGGTAGTGTTTCACAAGCACTTTAAATTTTACTTTAAGGATATGCCAAAATGATAACCAACATGTTTCCTCAAATAACCTTAAAGTTAATTAGAACAGACAAATAAACAGTAGGTCCTAACTATAAGTCTCAAACCAGCATAAAGAAAACATTGTGTTCAGCAAGAGGCTTATAAGAGATGCTAAAGAGACTAATTCAGAAGTGACTACCTGAATAACCATGGGCAATCAAGGCAGTAAAGCATACATTTTCAAAGAAACTGTTATAGAGCACTGCTGACAGGTCTTATTATTTTAATGGAAAAAAATAAAACTTTAGGGAGGAGTTAATTGTTTTTTTTTCAAAGAGAACCCAAATTATAAATGGACAGCATTTAAATCACCAGAAGAAAAGGAAACCGATGTTGACAATGAAAAGAAAGGAAACTAGAAACATATATTTCGATTGAATTAGGAAACTCTTTAGAATGTTTATTGAAAAGGCTAATGAAAAACAATTATTCTGGAAGGTGAGCATTTGTTAAACAAATGATCATAAAACAGTTTCAGATACCAAAGAAGTACAAACGGTAGGTATGACCATGTAAGAAGTGCAAGTAATATTACTTAAAAGTTAGGTCAGGTCTTCAGGTCAATGAAGAAAGTTTCAAGATATAATTAATTCACACCATATTAATTAAAAGTGAATCAACTGGACAGTTTTCATAATTTAAGGTAGAGATATATTACAGGACATATAAAACAATTAATACTTGATATAAAAATTTATATGCACAGCATATGAATGTTTAACCTCCCTAAAAATTAATAAATTATCTTAATTAGCAATACCATTTGCATATTAAAAGCAATGCACAAATTACAAATGCTATAATAGCTCACAGATATGGAACAATTAGCGCGAAGAAAATTAAAAATAGCAAAACAGAATTTTGCCACAAGTATATACATATTACTTTTAGAATTTGCGGTATTTCAAATGACACCATTTAACTATTGCCTAATGGAAGGTCTTAAGCATTTACAGATAACATAAATTTTGCTGATTTAGTTCCCTCCGCTCAAGAAAAATCTTTTATTTGCTTGTTGAAGTTTCCTCTAAGATCCTATTTACATAAATATATTACTTAGCAACATATAACGAACAATAAATAATAGCCCATCATGGCCCTAATAATAATAATATAGCAACAGAAAATGAACATATCTAGAATTTTTGCTATGTGTCAACTATTGAGCTATTTGACATATATGATCTCTAATCATCATACCAACAATATGATGTACTTTTGAAATGTATAATTTATGTGATATGCACCTATGCACATACAATATTCACATATGCACAATATGTATATTTTTAAATTATAAGTATTTGGTTAAATTTTTTTCACTAAAAGTTTGATCAAGTTATTATATAATTCTCTTAATATTATTATGGCTAATCATACTAACATTTTACATTTTATGAACATGAAGCAGTTCCCTGGAGAATTTTATCTAGGCTGTCTAGAAATATATATAAGTATTCACCAATGTAGTGGGGGTTATTATAATTTCAAATTTTATTTTGATACTTTTTAGTATCTTACATAATAAGCCTTACTTTTTATGATATTGTGATTTAAAATAAGAACTATATATTTGGTCTTTCTCCCCATTCTGGCACAGAGCTCCTAAAATCTTTGTAATTTCCTAAGTGATGAGATTAAGATGTCTTTTTTTAAATAATAATGTGACTTTGGGAAAGTATTTTAAGATGTGGAGCAAATCACATAATTAGAGGGTTGGAACTTTCAACCTTACCACCACCTCCCCCTCCCCCCGCCTGATTTCAAGAAGGAGAGGGGGAATGGAGGATGAATCCATCACCAATGACTAATGAAGTCATTGGTCATGCCTATGTAACGAAGCCTCCATAAGAACCCAAAAGATGGGATTTAGAGCACTTCTAGGTTAGTGGAAATGTGGAGTTGCTGGGAGAGTGGTGCCTGAGAGGGCATGACAGCTCCTCGCCCTTTCCCTATACCTTGCCCTATCCATCTCTTCCATCTGGCTGTTCCTGAGTTACATCTTTACTTGAGACTGGGGGCAACCTTGTAGTACTTAACCCTTAACCCATGAAATCTGATTCTATCTCTAGGTAGTGCCAGAATTGAGTTGAATTGTAGAACACCCAGCTGGTGTCAGCAGCACTGCTTGTTGGTGTGGGAGAAATCCCCTTCTAGGGATCTGAAAGACTTTCATAATCATAGAGAAAATTTAGTATTAAAAAATAAGCTATAATATGACATAAATACATACTGGATAACTATGTCCTAACAGTAAACATATCAGTCATTTTGAGGAAAGGAGGCACGGCAATATATTTAAAAGGAAATCTTTACCTATAGTCACAAATATATGTCTATAGGACGATTAGACACTTAAGTTTTTATCATATACCTAATGAATCCATTCATGTTTTGTCATGTTCGTTTGTTGCTTTTAGTTTTACAAACCACATTTAAGTGAAATCATATGGTTCTCAAATTCTTCTGTCTGACTTATTTCATCAAGCTTGATAATCTCAAGATCCATCCATGCTGTTGCAAATGATAGTATTTCATCTAATGGCTTAGTAATATCTTAATGTTTATATGTACCACATCCTGTTTATCCAATCATATATCAGAGGGCACTTCAGTTGTTTTCATGTCCTGGCCACCGTGAATAATGCTGCAATGCACATCAGGTGCATATATATTTACAGATAAATTTTTTCAAATTTTTGGGATAAATACCCAGAAGAGGGATTCCTGGGTCATAAGGTAGTTCTATTCTTAATTTTTTGAGGAACCTCCACACATTTTCCATAGTGGATGTATTAAATTTACATTCTAACCAGCAGTGTATAAGGGTTCTTTTTTCCCCATAACCCTTCCAACACTTGTTATTACTTGCCTTGTTGATTTGACCTCAAAGGCAAGGGAAGTAAAAGCAAAAATAAATGAATGAGACTATATCAAACTAAAAAGCTCTGCACAACAAAAGAAACCAACAACAAATCAAAGAAGCAACCAACTGAATGGAAGAAGGTATTTGCAACACCTAACTAACTCTCTCCTCTTTACATCCCCTGCTCAGCCTACCCCAAACCCTCAACTGACTTGTCTGTAGTTTACATTTCCCAAGTTGCAATTCTCTGCTATTCTCCCAATAAACTCATCTTTTTGACGAATTTTGAGCTTGCTTCAGTTTACTTCTTTATTTAGGTTGACAGTTTTGAAGAAACTTCAGAAACATTATTAAGTACTAAATTACAACTGTCCCTCTATGTTCACACATCTACCTAATTGAATTTTATCCTGTAGCCTCCTCTCATGGCTTCTGTCCAACCGTATTTGGCTGAATAAATTTCTATTTTGTTTTCCTCAGACACTGTAATGATCTTTTCTTGGTCCACCATTTTCATCACCTATTCTTAGAATGATTTATCCTTACAGCATTGGCTGTCTAGTCCCTACATATTTTTTCTTCCCTATGCAAATTACTTGAGTTATTTATTAAATAAAATATTTTTAATAAATATTTTATACACTAGTAATTTATAAAAAGTAAACAAATTTTTGGTGATAGCTTTTCTCATACCCATAGAAACACAATCATTAGCAATATGGGTGGGGAAATACAATGCATACTTATTGATTTATTTGAATGTTTAAAATATGAAGAGGTATTTGATATGCTCATAAATAAGTAAATGTTAGAAGACATTTTATAGAATCTGATGAAGTGATTCCAAATTCTATTTAAGTGAGAACATTAAATAATAGTTAAAATGATAATAAATAATGAGGAAAAGAACATCAAAATCTGCCAGTCATACAATATTTATGACCTAAAGGTACAATAATTAAAATGGTAGGTGTAGACCACATCTATATGGAACACACAAAAAAATGTTCCAGAAATACATTTTTTACATTTAATAATTAATATTAATGAAATGTACACCTATAATCCACACACTAGAGAAAAATGAACTTCTATTAGATTTAAAAAGAAAAAATGCATATGACTTCATACATACTTTTAAATTAATGTAGATATGCCTTGTTATTTGAATTCTCACTATCTTAGTGTTCACTAGGACAACTCACAAATATTTTACTCAAATGTAAACCTATAATGAATATAAACCTATAATGAATTGGCTTGCATGTGCTAGTGAAAAATGCTTAAGTGGTTCATTTTTGGTAAGAGCATATACAGTTAAGAAAGTTGTATTTTAGCTGTTTGTCTAAAAGACCATGTTCTCCTGAGCAAATCTTAGACATTTATTCGTTAATGTACTCTTCTCACTGTCACATATCACCAGACAGCAGCAGTAACTGCAGTCTCCATTTTCTTCCTTCTGCTACCAAACCTCATTTAGATCTCTCTTCATTTGATCAATAACCTCTTAAAAAAATTGGTGTTTACTTATTTTATTTTGCTAAGTACTTTTTGCATTCATCTTCTATCTTTAACATTTTTTTCTTTGTATCTGCATCACAGTGTATATTCATTGTAGAGTGAAAGAAACCTAATTTGTATATACACACGTCATTCTCTTCAAATCTCTTTTGGTAAAAAAGGTAATTAGTGTTTTAAACAACTTAGATGTTACTTTTTGATTTTCTAAAATAAATATTTAACTAATTGATAATATTCTCTCTGCCAAATACCTGACAATTATTTTCATATTAATATTACCTTTATTTAGGTCTTCTCTTGTTTCCTCTGTATGACTTTAATATGCTTGAGCACAAACTTATTTCTACCTCAACTTTTCAATAATAAACCACCATTTTGTAAAATAAGACTCAGTATTCCAACCTTTGCCTATATCTTCCCCTGTTCTCAAACTTTTCTATTTTCTAATTTAGTCTTTATAGTCTTTAAAATTTCTTTCACAGATTTTAGATTTTTCTGGCTCTATATGAATCTGTTTCTTTATACTTAAGATGACATAAATCATAGTGGAACTTTTCTTCATTGCTTGTTAGAGTTGGAACCACTGTCTTCTTAAAGATAAATCTTGCTTTTCCTTATATCTCATTTTGTTGGAGCAATTCTTTACATAATTTAGTAAAAGGGTATAGAAGCCAAACTGACCAAACCATACATAGATAAATCTACCTATCATTTGTCTGTCTGTCTCTTTCTATAATTATCTAATTATGAGGAAAAAATAATAAAACTCTAGTTTGAAAATGGTTTTTCTTTCACAAATTGAGTGAAATTACTGCATTATTGTCCCTACATTGTACAGCTATTAAACAGAAGAAATATGAACCTTTTTTTTTTTGCTTTTTGTTTCTCATTACAAGCTTTTAGATATTATTTATGGTAATCTGAAGTTTTATAATAAGGAATCTAAGTCTAAAACTATCTTTAGTCATTTCTTTGGGCCTTTGGTAGAATATTTCATTTTGAAGATGTATATCTTCAACTCTGAGAAAATTCTTTTTAATACTTCTTTGATTTATCTTGGTCCAATTTTACTCTTCTATTTTCAGGACTTTTATTCATTAGCTGTTGAATCTCTCAGACCAGTCATGCATCTTATTTTGGTGAGGGGTATTTTATCTTTGTATTTTTGAATTATTTTCCAAAGAGACTCCTTCCATTCTTTCTAGACTCATTAAAAAAAAACATTTTAGCAATTATATAAAATTTTCATAATACCTAAGATTTTTTATTACTTTTTATCTTTTTCATAGCTTCTTATATTTCTACTCTGAAGGTGATAGCTTCATGAATTTATCTACATGTATTATTAGAATAAGTATAGTTTCAATTAATTTTAAATTTTTATTATTCAAGATGCTAGATGTCAACAATACTATCAAATATTTTTTTAAAAAATCAATAAAAATTTGGTAATCAAAATCACTATTTGATGGAATGCATTGGTTTGCCCTAAACCATCGCCAGGTAGTATTTCTTCACTATGTTTTTAAATAAGTTTCTTTATAATGACACTGATGGTTAAAATGTATAGAGAGTGTTGACAGTCAGATAAATCCTCCATTCTCAGAGTCAGAAATTTTGAGGAAGGAATATAAAAATATTTTGTTTTGGCAGTGCTAAAAAAGTGATGAAGATAAACTGCTTCTTACAGGAAAAAAACAAGGTAGATGAGAAATTTTTTTTTATTTTTATTTTTTAATAAGTCCATACATGAAATGTTATCACTAGGACTGTATATTGTGTCCCTTTCTTTTCTCCAAATAGACTCTCTGCTGCACTCAATATTAGGTGGTTATGACCACCAGAGTCAAGGGGATCAATTTTATACTGATTATTTATAACTTGGAACTGATTTACTCAGCTGCACCTACGAACAAGACCACTAATTTCCAAGGAGAAGAGTAAAAGGTATAGACGGACATATCATCATTTCAATGTTTGAAGCATCAGGTCAGGCAGTGGATTTGTTTCTGAAAGTAAGCAAATTATCTCATAGGCCATGAAGTAAATCTGCTTTCTGAAATATGAGAAAATCCTTTTCAGAATTTTTTAAAAGTTATTATTAACTGGGGAAAGTAAGATGATTACTATGTAAGAATTCGAACAACACTGTTCAGGAATTCAAGTTACATATTATGTTCACTGAGAAACTAATATGGAACATTTAGTTTCAACAGTAAAGAGAAATAAAAATGAAATGAAAAGAAGTCATTTTTGCATTAACAGAATTATTTAAATTTGTAGGGAGGCAACTTCACTGCTAAAATAACTATGTCTAAAGTAAGTGAAATTATAAAGCGGTAAGTGAAATTCTACCATTACTATAACTTTTTCTTTTAGTTAAGGATACAGTTTTCAAACTGAATTCTGCAAAATTCTATGGTTCTCCATTGCTTTGGCATACACTATTGATGGGAATAGAAGCACTAGTTGTTAATCGTTATGTAGGACTTCGTTTACTGCCCCATCTGTGTTTCTATCTTGCAAGCTGTTTCTTTTCTTTTCTTTTTTTTTTCTACTTTATATTGTAACATTTCACAAAAGGACCAATTTAACTGTCGACAAAAGAATAAATGAGAAATTATACAAAGAAGAGGAAAAAGAAAAGACAGTAGATAGATAAACAGAAGACAGAGAAAGGAGTAGGAAAAGAACTCTGCTCCTTAAAATGGTTAAAAACCATTAGGTTAGGACTTTGAATGATTTTTTAATATTTTTAATGCTTTTCCTGAGAATATATTATTTATCATTATGTGTAGTCAACATGTGAAAAGATTAGTATAAAAAAACAATACCCTACTCTTTCCTTGACTCTCCCTAATACCTACCTGGGATGGTAGAAATCCTCCACATATTTCCAGATACCAACCTAGAATATATCTTTCAAACTTTTGCAATATATATATACGATTATAAATAAATTTATAGACCTTAAAGGAATCCTAGAAGAGGTAAACTATTAATAAATTACTGATTAAGAGTTTTGTTTTTTGGTCCTATATTCCATTCTAAATGGGATAAACAAGCTCTCTCCAAAATCACTGCTAACATAAAGCAACTTCACTTGATAAAGTCCTGAAATGAAGGCAGGGGCCCAGGAGATGGGGGGACCAGTTTCCTCCTTCAAGTCCTCAGGGCTTAACTGAGGTACACTTGGAGATTATAATGAAAAGTAATTATTATAATTTGCTGTTTAGAAATGTTGAGAAGCTATATTTCTTCTGCTCACTGTTTAATTATCTCAACTGCCAAAGAGCTGTAAGAAACTAATATAGGTTCTTATTCATTCTAAATACTTAGAATTTATATTAGTTTCTTACAGCTCTTTTCATAAGGTAATTCTTTCATTTTAAATATATCCATTATCTATAAATAGTTCAACTTCTTTCTTCTTGGAGTATTATAGATATTAGAGATTCTAGAAAACACAAAACCTGTATTCTGATTGATGTTAGTGAAAGCTGTCACTATAGGTGTTGATGGTAATCAGATAGTCAGAACATGGCATACCTACTTGATATTCCCATATAATCTCTTTTTTTAAAGTACCATGTATTTTTGATCAATCTTCAATTGTCTTCTTCCTACTGCCAAAGGGAAAACAATTCTAGTATGATTTTATATGTATGTATGTATGTATTAAATTTTTTTTAATTAAGTTGACTGGGATAACATTGGTTAATACAATTATATAATTTTTAGGAGTACATTATAATTTGACATCTATATGGTCTATTGTGTGATTACCACCAAGAGTCCAGTTTCTTTTAGCTACCATATATTTAATCCCCCTTACCCACTTTACCCTCTTCTAACCCCCTATATTTGACCCCCTTTTCATTGTCTACCTTCCCCCTCCTCGCCTACCCACTACCCTAGTACATTGTAAACACTAGTACATTGTCCATGTCCCTGACTCTGTTTGTCCTGTTCATTTGTTGCTTTTAGGTTTGTATCACACATATAAGTGGTATTATGTGATTTTAAACTTTTTCAGTCTGGCTTATTTTGCTTAACATGATTATCTCAAGGTCCATCCAGCTTATTGCAAATGGCAGTATTTCATCTCTTCTGTGGCTGAGTAATATTCCATTGTATATACGTACCACTGCTTCTTTAGCCAGTAATCTAAGGTAGGACAATTTGATTGTTTCCGTGTCTTGGCCACTGTGAATAGTGCTGCTATGAACATCGGTGTGCAAACATCTTTACAGATATGGGTTTTCAAATCTTTGAGGTAAATATCCAGTAGAGGGGTTGCTGGATCACATTGTAGGTCAATTCTCAGTTTTCTGAGGAATCTCCATACTGTTTTCCATAGTGGCTGTACCAATCTGCAGTTTCACGAGCAGTTTATGAGGGTTCCTTTTTCTCTGCATGTGTGCCAACATTTGTTATTACTGGTTTTGTTGATTATAGATATTCTAACAGGTGCGAGATGATATCTCATTGTGGTTTTGATTTGCATTTCCTTAATAGCTAGCAATGATAAGCATCTTTTCATATATTTGTTGGCCATTTGTATATCTCTAGGGAGAAGCATCTGTTCAGGTCCTCTGCCCATTGTTTGATTGGATTGTTTGTTTTTTGTTGTTATTGAGTTATATGAGTTCTTTGTGTATATTAGATATTAGGCCCTTATTGGAGGCCTTGCCTGTAAATATTTTTTCCCATTCAGATTGTTGTCTCTTTACCATGTCGATGATTTCTTTTACTGAGTAGAAGCTTTTTAGTTTGAGGTAGTCCCATTCACTTATTTTTGCTTTTACTTCTGCCTTTGAGGTCAAATTCATAAAATCTTCTTTTAAGTCCAAGGTCCTTGAGTTTAGTTCCTATGTTTTCTTCTATGCATTTTATGGTTTCAGGTCTTCTATTCAGGTCCTTAATGCATTATGAGTTAATTTTGGTGTATGGTGATAAACAACAGTCTAGTTTCATTCTTTTGCAGGTGGCTTTCCAGTTTCCCCAGCACCATTTATTGAAGAAGCTTGCCTTTCTCCACTGTATGTTTTTGGCTTTTTTGTCAAAAATTATTTGTCCGTATAAATATGGGTTTACTTCTGGACTCTTGATTCTGTTCCACTGGTCTGTGTGACTGTTTTTCTGTCAATACCATGCCATTTTGATTACTGTTGCTTTGTAGTTGAGCAGAGTGATACCTCCAGACTTGTTCTTTTTTCTCCGGATGGCTTTGGCAATTCAGGGTTTTATGTGCTTCTATACAAATCTGATGATTTTTTTGTTCTATTTCTTTAAAAAATGCTGATGGGATTTTGATGCGGATTGCATTAAATCTGTATGATGCTTTAGATAATATTGTCATTGGAACTATATTGATTCTTCCAATCCAAGAACACGAAATATCTTTCTATTTCTTCATATCTTCTTCAATTTCTTTTAAGAGGGTCGTGTAGTTTTCATTATATAGGTCCTTCATATGTTTCATTCAATTTATTCCTAGGTATTTTTTTGTTGTTGTTGCAATTGCAAAATGAATTATTTTTTTCCACTTGTTTTTCTGACACTTCATTATTAGAGTGTAGGAATACTATGGATTTTTGAATGATGATTTTGTATCATCATTCAAATACATTACTGTATTTGCTTATTGTTTCTAGTAGTGTTCTTGTGGAGTCTTTGGGGTTTTCTATAAAGAGAATCATGTCATCTGCAAATACTGATAGTTTGACTTCTTCATTTCCTATTTGGATGCTTTTTATATCTTTCTCTTACCTGACTGCACTTGCTAGGATCTATAATGTTATATTGAATAATAGTGGTGATAGTATACAGACTTGCCTTGTTCCTGATCTTAGAGGGAAGGTTTTTAGTTTAAGAATAATGTTGGCTGAGGGCTTGTCATATATGGCCTTTATTATGTTAAGACACTTTCGTTCTACATAATTTTGTTAAGTGTTTTGATCATAAATGGGTGATTTATCTTATCAAAGGCTTTTTCTATTGATATGATCATATGACTCTTATTTTTTAATTTGTTTATGTGCTGTATCACATTAATTGATTTGCATATGTTGAACCATCCCTGTGTCCCTGGGTTGAGGCCCATTTGATCGTGGTGTATAATCTTTTTAATATGTTGCTGTATTCGATTCACCAGTATCTTATTCAGGATTTCTGCATCTATGTTCATGAGAGATATTGGTCTGTAGTTCCCTTTTTTTGTGTTATCTTTACCATGTTTCAGGGTAATATTGGCCTCATAAAATAAATTGGGAATTATTGCCTCCTCTTCGATATTTTGGAAGAGTTTGAGGAGAACAGGTTTTAAACCTTCTTTGAATGTCTGGTAGAATTCACTGGTGAAGCCATCTGGTCCTGGACTTTTACTTTTTGGTAGGTTTTTGATGATTACTTCAATTTCCATACTGCTGATCGGTCTATTTAGATTATCCAGATTTTCTTGATTCAGTCTAAAAAGACTGACTTTTCTAAGTACTGGTCCATTTCTTCTTGGTTATTAAATTTGTTATCATATAGTTTTTCATAATATTCTTGCATGATCCTTTGTATTTCTGCAATTACAGTCGTAATTTCCCCCTTTCATCCCTGACTTTGTTAATTTGTGTTCTTTCTCTTTTTTCTTTAGTAAGTTTAGCCAGGGGTTTTATTAACCTTCGTTTTTTTTGTTTGTTTGTTTTCATTTTCATTTATTTCTGCTTTAATTTTGACTATTTCTTTCCTTCTGCTGACTTTAAGCAACATTTGTTCTTCCTTTTCTTGTTTTTCTTTTTCGGGGGGGGGGGGAGTTTGTTCTTGTTTTTGGAGATAGACCTGTAATGATATGAACTTTCCTCTTATGACCTCTTTTGCCGTGTCCCAAAGTTCTGATATGTTGTACTATCATTATCAATTGTTTCTACGTTTCTCTAGATCTCTCTTTTTATTTCTTCTCTGACCGAGTTATTCTGCAGTAGCATGTTGTTTAGTCTCCATGTATTTGTGGTTCTTCCTGCTTTCTTTTTGCAGTTGACTTCAAAGCATTATAATCAGAGAATATGGTTGGTATGACTTCAACCCCCTTATATTTGTTGAGATTTTCTCTAGACGATTCTTGAGAAAGTTCCAAGTGCTCTAGAGAAGAATGTATAAGCTGCTGTTTTGGGATGGAAGGCTCTGTATATGTCAATTATGTCCAATTGGTCTAATGTGCCTTTTAAGGATGTTATTTCCTCATTGATTTTCTGTTTGGATGATCTGTCTATACCTGACAGTGGGGTATTTAGCTCCTCTACTATGATAGTGCTTTGGCCTGTTTCTCCCTTTAGTTCTGTTAGTAATTGCTTGATATATTTTGAGGCTCTCTGACTGGGAGCATTGATATTAGTAAGTGTTATGTCTTCTTGGTGCATGATTCCTTTTATTATTATGAACTGTCCCTCTGTATCTTTCTTTACCCTTTTTATTTTGAAGTCTATTCTGTCTGATATTAGTACTGCTACTTCTGCTTTTCTCTGAATGCCAGTTGCTTGAAATATCATTTTCTACCTTTCACTTTGAGCCTGTATTTGTCTTTGCAGCTCAGATGTGTCTCCTGGAGGCAGCATATGGTTGACTTTTGTTTTTTTGATCCATTCTGCAACTCTGTGCCTTCTTATTGGTAAGTTCAGTCCATTTACATTTAGGGTGATTATTGAAATATGAGGTCTTCTTATAGCCATTTTATCTTTTGTTTTCTGGTAGCTCGGTGCTTCAATTGCTTCCTTGTCCTTATGTTTCTGTTTATTTTGTTTGTCTTTTGTGGGTTTTGCCTCTGGTCATCTTGTTTTGTTATGTACTTTAGTTTAGAATCTTTGGTGTGTGGTTACCATTACGAACATGAAAAGGATAGTTATATATTTACAGTTGTCCATTTTCCTCTGCGTGTGCCCTATCTCCTTTCCCCTGTGTAAATTTGGATCTTTGAATCCTCCCCCTTTCAGTCATTGTTATCTCATTTTGTCACTATATATGCTGAACGTTCATTACTATCTTGCTATAGCAATTCTCTTATTTAAGTTCTTAAGGGATGCATTCCTCTGTTTCTAGTTGCCTGATTGTCACTTTACTCTTAATTATGTATTCTTTTTTTGTTGTTTTTATTTTGTTTTAGGTGAGCTGATCCTTTTCAGTATTTCCTGTAGTACAGGCCTCATAGTGGAGAATTCCCTCAATTTTTGTATGTCTGGAAAGGTCTTAATTTGTCCTTCAAATCTAAAGAAGAGCTTAGCTGGATACATTATTCTAAGCTGATAGTTCCTTTCACTTAATAGATTAAATATTTGATTTCATTCTCTGGCTTTTAAGGTCTGTGCTGAGAAGTCTGATGATAATCTAATGGGTTTTCTTTTATAAGTTACCATTTTCTTCTTCCTGGCTGCCCTGGGAATTGTATGTTTGTCACTGATTTTTGTAACTTTAATACAATGTATCTTGGTGAAAGCCTTTTCGGGTTGAGATAACTGGGTGTTCTGTTGACTTCTTGAATTCCAAGCTCTAGCTCATTCCTTAAATTTGGGAAATTTTCATCCACCATTTAAAAATGCTTTCTAGTCCCTGCTCCATTTCCTCACCTTCGGTAATAAACATTATTCTTATGTTTCCTTTCCTGATGGTATCAGCTAGTTCTTGTATTTCTCTTTCATTATTTTTTATTCTTCGGTTTCTCAATTCTTCTATTTTTGATTTCTGTGTTTGATATCACTGATTCTTTCCTCCACTTGGTTGACTCTATTTTCCAAGCTTGCTATTTCATTTTTCAACTCTTGCAGTGTTTTGTTTGTTTGTTTGTTTGTTTTTATCTCCAGAAGATCTATTCTATTCTTCTTGAGGGTTTCAATCTCTTTGCTCCTTGATTTTTCAATTCCTGAAATTGTTGATATGGCTCGTTTTGGAATTCACTGAGTTTTTTCAGAAGTACCATCTTGAATTCTCTGTCATTTAAGTTTCATATTTCTATGTCTGTAAGCTTATTTTCTCGAGATTTTTATCTTTTTTTTCTGAGATGCCTTGTCACTTTGATTGTTCATGCTGTTTAATGAACTATTTCTCCACATGGGCATTAATGGAAATGTATTCTGTTGTTTTTCCAGTTAGAAGATGTATTATGTAAAAGTCTCTCTTTAGCCTGCTGCAAAGAAGGTACTTTTCCTTTGGTTTCCAGTAAGCCTCTTGGATCCCTGCTTTATCTAAAGCCTAAATAATGTTTTTTAAATTTTCTTATACTTAATCACACTTGCTACTTTCAGTTTCAATGCTTGTCAGTGTTATTAACAGTTTTGGTAGCGTTTGCTCAGATTCCCTTGCGGCTCCACAGTGATCAGTCTCAGAGAGTATGGATGGAGAGCCCTCTTAGTTGAGAATTGAGGACTGCAGCTCAGCTTGTTTTGCAACTGGGGCCAGTAAACATCAACTTTTGTTTCTCTGTGGTCCCATCTCACTTCTCTGCTTTCTCACTGGGCCCTGCTGCCGGCTGCATTTAAGTCCCTGCATTTTCAGGCAGGGTTGATCAGAGAAGTTGCCACAGCTTCACTCCTCCCCCTCCTCCTGCAAGGAGCTCCAGAGGCTGTAAGAGGCAGCTTCTTTATTTCTCTCAGCCCACTGCCCAACATCCAGGGTTCTGACCTGTGGTAGCTCTTATGCACAGATCTCACGCTCAGACATGTTAGTGTGCAGTTGGGGTGTTTTTTGTTCATTTTTAGATATTCAGCTTATTGTTGCTTCAAGGGAAAAGATCTGAGGATGTGTCTCACTCTCTCATGTTTCCTAGAATCCTCTAGTATACTTTTTAAACTAATTATATGACCTACTGTTTTCATGAAAAATTCATAGAAAAGTGGACAACAGGAAAGTGAAGGTTTCCTTGGCACAGGATGAAGGCTGGGCCTTGTCCGTTCAAAGCAATTAAGATGAGGAGCTTGGATTATGATGACACACATATACATTCTCTTTCGTTCTGTCACAGTCTCTGTCTCTCTCTTTCACACACACACACACACACACACACACACACACACACACACACAATCGAGAAACACACAACCTAACTTGTCCTGTGCCACAGTTTTCCCATTTCAGAGTAATCAACATATACCTTCTAAAACTTACTTTCCCACATTTTCTTTTATGTACAAGATACTACTAAGTGTGAATCTTACTTCATTGTTATGTTCTATCATGCAGAATTGATTTCAGGTGAAAAATGTTTTGACTTCAAGTATTCAGGCTCTGTAGTGAAGAATTCCTCCTTTATACATCCTTCAAGAGGTTTTCTAAAATTATTTTATTAAATAAAGTGATACCTATGTATATCTAAACAACACATAATGGCTTCAACTACATGCATTCAGGATAGATTTAGATAAAGGCTGAAATTACTATGAGAATCTAAGTATTTTAAAAACTTTTTGCTTGTTTTAAATGCAACTTTTGATTTTTAGGCTGACTGGCTAGTTTTATATTCCATTTTCAATTTCTTGGCTTGACAATGTATACTAATGATGTTTCTTTGTCTCATCAGGCCTCAGAGGAAATGTAGATAATGATTCGTAGCCTTTAATGTTGATTCATGATAGGTGCATATATTGAGTAAGAGTTTTTCCCCCAGCTCATCTTTGCTAAAGTTTAATATTGTAATTTAATAAAAATGACTTTGCAGTCGTGAAAGCTATACCAATAAAGAGATATATATATTTCAAAGCTGGTTCAGGTTCAAAGTTAAAACAAGAATTTTTTTCCTGTTGCCATGTCCATCTTTCCCTACCAAGGGAAATTACCTCTTCAAAGGAAACGACAGTAAATCTCTAAATCTCCATATTTACTCAAGTCCTGAGACTCTGCAGGGCAAAAGCTGCCAAGTCTATAGATTTACAATGTTTTATGATAATGATTTCCTCCAAGGGCTTGCCTGAGATGAAAAGATAAATTAATTTATCCACTTCCAACCACTAGTGAAAGTTTAGTCCCCCTTCCAAAACCTGCCTTCGGTGCAGCTTCTGCAGTATATAATTCATCAGCAGTGATTAAAATTTAAGAGCCTTTGGATATGACCATCTTGCACTGGGCTTATCAAGTGGAAAGTGTTGTAAAAAAAGATGAGTTTAGAGCTTAAGAGGGCATTATAACTTTTTTTCTTGACCTTGTGTTACTAATTCTACTGTCTTAATAACAACCAGGTACCTGCCACCAACTCTGTCAGGCACTTTTTATATGTAATTCTCATTTCATTCCTCTTAATGTTCCCAGAAAGGAGATTCTGAGAACCGTGAGAATCAGAGATGTTAAAAGTAATTTCAGTTAGCATTAATATGATGGCTAGGTGGAGGACCAGGGAGCAATTGGAGAGATCATTTTATGAACTATATAGATGTCTAACCAATGTACTGTATACTTGAAACTAATTTAAATAAATTTTAAAAATCCAGAAATCACATTTTTAACCAACAGAGCCTGATATAAGCCTAGATTAGACTGATTCCATGCCCTTAATGCAATTTGGCCTTCATCATGCTACAGATTACAGTTGATGGGTTTTTGTTTTGTTTTTCTATGTAAAGATATTCCTTGAAAATAGATGTATTTTATTACTTTCTGTATTAATTTTTATCTTTTTTGTTAATTGAGTAAATTGGTGAGATCCCTTTATAGCCTATTCGACATTCTCTATCTTTATTTTTACCTTATTCTCTATTTACATTTTTCTTGTTTTTAAGAAAATTATATGGTTCACCTGACTTGGAACATGTAGTGATCAACAGACCAATCAATGTTTTCAATAACATATCACAGCACCCTCCTGCTTCCCATTTTCCATTACAGCCTTCTAACTACACAGACCTGCATTATATTGTACTGGCCACTTTTAGTCCCATTAAGCACTGTCTTTTATTGCCTTAATCATTACTGGACAACTGCACCACCAATGACAGAAATTTGGAATACTTTAAAATTTGGGGCTTCATGTGCCTGGAAAATTTGGGGCTTCAAATGCCTGGAAAAATGATGTCATCAACACATTCAGTATAATGACTTAAGAGGCACTTTAAACCCAAAGCATAGTCACAGAAGCAATGATTATAAATAACTGTCATTCCTGAAAATTAATTTATGAAAAGCACTGATAAGATTCGTAGTCACCTATGCTAGTAGGGGAAACTTTTTTGAGAAAGAAGGGAATAGATGATATCTTGAAACATATTACTCATTGAATGCCACATCAGAAACCTTGATTGTTTGTAAATAGAGTCAGGATCAAATCTTCTACTATTCTATGACCAAGGAGAATCATAATGACCTAAAACAATGTGGGTCAATTTTCCAAATCGGTTTCTTCTTTAAACACTATCATTTTTAAAACTTTAAAAAAGAAAATAGGATGAAAGGAGAATTATAAGTACTTTCATACCTCTAAATTTAAAAGCTAAACTTTACTTCTGAAACGAAAAAGATTTTTTAAAAAATAATTCACCAGCGGGACTTTTAGTTATATAAGCTTAAAGCATTTTTTGAAAGCTATAAAATAAACTTAAACTCTAATGTTGATGCTAGCCAATATATTTTGTAAACAAAAATTGCTATATATAAAATATAGTATATTTTGTAAATGGAAATTGCTATGTATAAAAGAGATTAAATTGTATCTTAAAGCTAATTACTATTTTGGTCAAGAGATTTTTTGGTTTTTGGTTAGTGGGGGGTGTTGATGAAGGGAAATATGGAGATGAGAATCAGTTGAATTATTTTCTATTCCAATGGAACATATTTTTGTTGGACTTTTAGGTATTGTTTCCAATATCTTAACGTTTTCCTTAAAAGATACATGGAGTTTCAGGAGATAAGCAATACTGCTTCAAGGCCTAGCTGATCACCTGGGGCTTGAACCTGAGTAGTGAGCCATTTTCTAAACTTAGTTAAAGAATCCAAGACTATTCTGGAAATATATGAAGCACCGAAATGTGTGCTGATAATCTCTCAAAAAATTCTTAGCAGTAATGAAGATTGATACACTTTCAGCAGTTCTTACAATAATACAGCAGTTCCTACAGCCAGAGAGAACCAGAGCAAGAGCTGGAAGAAGATTACAGTTGTGAGAATACACAAGACCCCATTGGAAGATATCTAGAAATAACCATTGTTAATATTTATCAATCATATAGGAGATGGCTTAGAATCTTTGTATAGGAATATGAAACTAACAAATTAAAAAATGAAAGACATTTCTCAATTTGCTGTTTGAAAATGTATTCTATAGAATCAAAAAACAAGCTTCTAAATTAGAGAGAGAATATAAGAGGACTGATATCTTTTGTATTTCCATTCTGGTAGGAGAGACTGAAAGCAGTTTATAGAGAAATAATTTGTTGTTTTTGTTATTATTGGCACTTTTTGCTTCTAAGGGTATATGACGTATCTAAAAACTATTTTAGGTGCTTTCTAGATCACTTTAGCTATATACCAGGAAATCCAGATTGTTGAGGAAAAATGAAAAGAGAAATGCTGACTCTATACAGAACATGGTGTAATATCAGAATAATAAGTACCATAGTGAAACATTTGTATTAAATCTTGTCCCAACAATTAAACTTACAGAGTGTTTTTTTTTTTTTTTTAAGAACTATCTGAGGGGAATGTGGTAGAAAAGTAGGACCAGAGGATAGGGGTATCTCTATAAGCAGTTCAGACCTTTTTAGAGAACCTCCATGTTGTGGCTCTCATGATTGCTATTCTTTCCAGCTAGATAGATACATATACGGTTAGCCATCACCATATGTCTTCCTGGGTACTTCTGGTTTTCAAGAAATAGTTAAGACTAAAAAGTTAATTAAAATCTCAATCATATATCACTAGTCAGTTTAATGCTTTAAGATGCTAGCCATTACTTAGGGATGTTTGGGATTTTGTCCTATTCTTCTATTTTATAATTAATTGTAATCTGTTATGCTCTGATATCCTAGTATACATTTTTAAAATGAATTATGATAAAATATTTGGTTTGAGTATAGAGATCACAAATTTACAACACAATTCTCCTTTTTGTATTTTTATTCTTTTAACTAACTATAAATAAAAAAAAAACATTTTCCAGATCCAAATTCTAATCATGAATAACATTTGCACTTAGCTGTTATGTTCATCAGTCTCTTCTTTATTAAATCAGATCCTCAGTCTTTCGTTGTCTTTTACTTTGATTCTTGAAGAGAACAGGTCAGCTATTTTTCAGAATGATCTTTGAGTTTATCTTAAATTTACCCATTATTCGATTTAGGTTATTAATTTTTGGCAAGAATGTCATAAAAGTGATACTGTGTCTATCTCAATGCATCACATTATGAAACTAATATGACATTAATTTTATCTGTTACTAGAGATATTAATTCTGATGATTTTGATTCTACACTGCTACATTTTTATAGTAAGAAAAAACAAAACACCAGTTTCACTTAAGAATATCCTTAATAAAGCAGTAAAAATTATTTTTTTTACATCTTGACTTTACTAATGTGTCTTTTTATAGTTATTGCTACAAAATGAGAACTATGTATAAAGGATATCTGTAACACACTTAAATATGATGGTAATTGTAAAGAAAAGTGCTGCATTCCCTTTTTTCACACAAAAACATTTTCGTAAAAAATGCCAATTGACAGACAAACTAGTGTTATTTATACATGAGTATCTGGTAGATATTTTCCAATAAATTAAGTAAGGCTGTGACTTCAAAAAAAAATAACTGATGATATTTGTTACCAATGGTAATATTCAACCTTTCAAATGAAAATTGGAATTTTGGAAAACTTGTATCTGCCATCTTGATCTTGAGAGCTTTGTGATACTTAAATGTTTTTTGTTTTTGTTTTTTAATTAGACTTTTAGTGATACTAACAATATGAATTTTTAATATTTTAAAATGAAATGAGTCATCATTTTGAATATCTGTGTAATTCAGCAAATTTATATTTTCCAAATGACCGAAGCATGAAAAAAATCAAGGCATAAATAAAAGAACCATTCAAAAAAGCAAAACAAGCCAATGAAGTTTTGTTTAGCATGCTTATGAAAACTTAATTGATATAGGTTTAGATTCTACATTGCAGATAAATGTGTATATATATATATATATATACATTTAAAACAAGACAACATATCCCATTAGTTTAAATGCAGAAGCAGATTAGAGAATCTGGCTGAAGAGCATCCAATCCAGGAAGAGCCAGAAGGGATTTCTTTTCAAATATGAAACCTAAAGGAAAATGTATTTATAGTCAATGGTTTTGGAGAAGGGAGAAGGAAATGATCTGACATAGGAAGACTAACTAATTCCATCCTTTAAGTGCAAGCTCTTTCTACCAATCTCTTCTTTTATTTTTATCAACTTTGTATTATACTTGAAATTTTCTCATTATGCAGAGTATTATTAGAAGTGTTCAATCTAACTAAACTTCCTATTCTCTCTGTAATTTAAGTAAGATCTACCTTATAATTCTGTTAACAGCTTATGAAAAATAAAAAACAATCCAAATTTTCTATGCTTCTACAGTACAATTTTTATTCCAAAATTATAATTATTTATTATACTGTTATAATTATCTACACACTTTCTTTTTAAATTCTGTGTTGTTACATAAGTACACAACAATGAAGATTTTCAAGAAATCTTGAACATACATATAAAATATAAGAAAAATTTTAGTGTTTGGTGTGTCTGCTTGTTTTTTGAAATTAAAAAAATCAATATCTATCTGATGCTTCCAAACTCTGAAATGGGCAATTTCTTAGAAACAAGCATGGGGAAGAATAATAATAATAAGTGTAATCCTTTCCTCTTCCCCACAAAAAGGGTTTATACAGCATCGTGATGCAGAAATAAATAATGTCATGTCATTTTTTCACCATACTCTTCCATCTATGGGAGGAGAATTAGATGAGATAACAAAGTAATAACTGTTAAGAACACCCTTTAATGAATATAACTGCTGCTTATCTTGGAATCTAAAATAATATAATGGAATGTTTTGTCCATAAAAGTCACTATAGATCTGAAGTTATAAATGTCAACAATTTGCATAAAAGCTCAACTTTGAAGATTTAGTACTGTGTAGAAAGAAAGACAAATATAAGCACGAACATAAGAGTTGCATTGTAATATAGGTATCCATTATCAAATGTTTATATAATGGAAGTCAAATGACTTTATTATCTGTGCTATTACACTGAATACCAAATGAACTCATCACACAGGCATACTTGCTTTAAAAACTATTACAACACCATCAATGACAAAGGAAACATATATGCAAACTTCTTTAGATGACTAATTGAATTTTTGTGTTAACTGCTAATGTATTATTAATCTACAGTTCATTATACTTTTAGATAACCTTAGTTTATCTGTGATTTATTTGTACACAACTCATTTCTGTAATTTCTTGCTCTATAAAATTTTATTCCTATTTAAACAATATTATCCTTAGGTAATGAATACATATATGCACAAATCAGAAGGAAGAATAAAGAACCTATTAAATATTCGGTAATATCCAAAACTGTAATTTTGGGGGGCACAAAGTTATTTTTCCCATTAACTTGCTATATTCAAAATACTAGGCTTGAACTCTGGCTTAAACTATACATTCATATCAAAACATCTCCTTGAGTATATTCAGTTTATCCTTCCAATTTTTACTGTTCTGAATTGGTTTCATGGATGACAATTTAATTTGCTTGGTACATGAATTGTTATTTTGATTTGCTAGGCCATACTCAAAATGAAATACTTAAAAGCAGGCAGGTGAGATGATATCTGAAAAAAAAATCAATAGTGAGCCAAACATTGTAAAATTGTTTTAAAAATCATAGAATGAAAACAGACACATTGTTATAAGCAGGTAAATGAAAGATACTGATGCTCATAAGAAACAGCATATTGTTATGAGAAAATCTAGAATTCAAACAACTTGGTCTTATGGAAAGACCAACTATTAGCAAAGGACATTAACAACAGTTTTTGACCCCCCAATGAGGCAATTAGAGATATTCACTAGAATTCCATATATCTGTGTATATGAACTATTCATTGAAAATCTCTATTTAGAATTTGTGGGTATTGTTATTGTGTATTATAAACCTTTAAATCTTTCTAACAACATGATAAATTACTGAAATGTATGATTGGTCTCAAATATGGTGATTTTAGCAATATAAATTGTTTCACATCATTAAGTTAGAACAATGTTTTCCAAAAGTTACCTGTCATTACACAGATAAGACATGGAAACACTGTAGTGACTGAGAGGGGTACTCACAGACAATGGAAGCAAAACCAGGAAATTTGGTCACCAGTGGCTATAGCACATGGAACTCACTCTCAGCCCTAGAAGGAAAAATCTGCCATAGAACTATACTTTATACATCATAAAGTGACTCTTACATTGCATTGAGGTGAATATTAGTTAGAATATTACAGAGTCAAATGAATACCTCTTATGAAAACATTTTAAGATACTAGCTCGTATTTAATGCTTGATAAAAGTAGGCACTATTCTAAGTTCTTTATTGTATTTAATCATTTAATGCTCATTACAATCCTATGATGTTGGAGCTTCTGTCTCCATTTTATAAGTAAGGAAACCACAGCCTAGGGAAGTAATTGTTCTAAGAGCACATGGCTAGAAAAGGGCAAGAAGTTCAAACTCAGACAGTCTGATTCCATAACTTAATTTTTTTAGCATTGTCCTTTTATAGTTTTTTTAAATTCACCAATAAAAGGAGTCAAAATTAATATTGAATAATTGAATTCCAGATAATGTGTTGAGAAGAGATTTGCTGACCTGAAAATTTACAAAATATATTTATATACATACATTTTAATTCTCTATGTGATACAGAAGAACAAGCACTTCCTTAATTAATCAACAGAGAATACTGATTCTTACTTTAATATAAAAAAAATCCTTACTAACATTGCTTGTATTCCTAACTCATAGATAGTAATTGTCCACTTATACAATGATTATATTATTTTTTCTATAGGTATTATAAACTATATCTGTTTCTCTAGAAAATATTGTTTAAGGAAGATATTATAAGTAGAATGTTGGATAGTATTTTTGTTAAATTTAATATTGGAACTACATCTTGTTATAAGTTAGTCAGCCATTCTCTATTCTAAACATTTTCTTGAATAAAATGTACATTTATGGGGATGGTCTTGGCAAGACTGTGAATAGATATTTCAAAAGTTCAGTTAAAATAATCCCAACATTTAGTAGTATTTTCAGTAAAAATTTCTTGTAATTTTTACATATGTTGCAACTACAAAGGATTAGAATAAATAGAATGTCTGACAGTGAATATTTTCAATTTGTACAGCTTCTCTGCTCTCAAACACAGCCTTAACAGGTATATACGTATTTTAATTACAAGCAAGTTGATTTCCCTGGGTTAAGCCTTAGTCATTGTAAACAGCAGTTAAGAAAAGATTTTTTTTTTCTTCTGCTGGAAGATAAGACTTTTATGTACTTCATAAAATCTGATTTCAGTTATGGATTATTTATGCCAAAAAAACAGCCTTTAAAAAAAAAACGGAGAACAAAACAAATCTAAAATATATAAATCTACATTCTAACAAGTTTACCGCTATACCCCGCCAAATAACTGGAAACAATGATGTCTACAGATTATCTGGAAAGTTTTGAATGCCACCAGATGGTGCTCTTACAGAGCCAAATAGACAAAGCGTTCACTACAAAACTGGAAAGAAAAAAGTAGTTACTTTTTGGACTACAGAAGTCATCATTTTCTTTCTCTAACATATTCAGAGAATCCCATGATGTCCAACAATCCATACTAAAATCATATTTCAGGGTCCGGAAATTTTAGACCTAATGAATTTCTAAAACTGTATTAAAAATTTATTTAAAGGAACAAAATAACAAAAATTAAATATAAAATTGCTTTTAAATTAGCAGGACTTGAATTATACATAGATTTCTCTAGATAGCTTGATCAATAGTAAGAGCTCAAAATATTAAATATTACTAAATATTATTATTGTTAAAAATAGTATTAACTAATATGTGTATAGCAATCTCTCACAATGTTAAAGTTACCAGTTACCCACTAGAAACTCACATAGGAATATATATGCATATAAATGTATATTTATTTTTATAATGTAAGTAATATATAATATATAGACTTGAAATGCATTGATAGCAAAGGATAAATATCAAAATACTGAGTTGCTGTGTTTACCCAAATCATTGTTTGATGACAATAGAAACTCAAAGTATAGCTATTTGAAATAGCAGTACAATATTGAGGAAAACATAAATTATTGGAAAAAATAGAAATCCTTTACTAGCCTGATTATTTACTAACCTGAAGCACAGAGAAATGTAACAGGTGAAACATTTGTTATGAATACCTCTTTTGAGATCCAGGATAAGAGTTTCACTATTATTTTCTGTCAGAACTAGACTTACTATTAGTATTTCCCCACAAGATTTTCAAAATCAGTGTATGTTATCTATATTTGCCTTCACATTCCTCCCTATGACAATTTAGAGTTTTGTGCAATACCTTACGTTTATAAAACAGTAAGGATAGAGGTCGATCTTTAACAACTGCCTGTGTTTAAATTCTGCCTCATCTACATAACTGTAAGGGCTTGGGCAAGTTATTATTTGAGAAAGGTACTATCTTGAACAATGCATTATTATAATACATTAAATCTCTCTAAGCCTTAGATTTTTTCCTCTGTTAGATGAGATGATTAAATAGTGCCTATGTTATAGTGTTATTTTTATTCTTGCTTGAGGATTAAATGAATGGATATGTACACACATGTGTATGTATGTATCTTCAATAGTGTTTAGTGTGTACTGTGTGCTTTTAAATGTTAGCTTTTTTCAACATCATTACCGTTGCCGAGGTTAATGGTCCATGGCAAAACAATAAATTATTTTACTTTAAAAGAATTCTGTTATTAAGTTATAACTTTTAAACAAGAGAAATATCCTATCAATCTCAGATAAGTAAATATAATACTAGGCCATAGTTTTGTTTCATTCTTAATTCTTAATATTTCTATGCAAAGAGTTATAAGTGCTTATAAAACAATATCTAAGAAAATAGAATAAAAAGTGAATGTACATCCCCTTCATCTCTCTTAAACTCACTTTCATTTCCAGAGATAATCACAATGACCATTTTTAGTGTTATTTTTAATGATATTTCTTGGAAAAGTAAAAATTTGGCAGACTTAATGGTTTATAAAAAAACCCAATTTGAGGATCTCTAATAGATTCTGCCTTTAAATGTAAGCAGGACTGCTCCTTGTCTTTTCTAGATCAATAATAATTCTTTAACTATTAGGTAGTTAAGAGGAGCTCATATTTGTCCTCAACACATCCCACTATCTATCCATTATTTTCTCAGGAATCCTCTTATACCCAGTCTAAAACACTTATTGTAGCTAACCATACCTCTTTCTAATCCTGATTTTGGTAGATAATAGATATCAAAATCCTATGCTTTAAGTATGTATTTTCATGTTTACGAAATTAACTACTAAAAATGCAATATATAAAATGTATTATATGTCACCCCAAAACAAGAAAAATCCAATTATTGAAATAACTTGTTATAAATATTAAAATTCCATTTATAGAATATTTTAAAGTTATATCTGCATGTTAATATTACTACAGTTCCTTACAATCTCAATTTATTTCTGTTTTTTAATAGTGTCAGCATGAAAAAATATGATTAGTAAATACACCTTTATTTCCTGACAATAAACTCAAAGATAGAGAGCATGTTTTTAATTATAATGTCCTCCCTAAAAGCTATTTGCTAAATTGTCACTGTCAGGGCAGTTAAATTTCACAGAAAACCCTGAAGCTTTATTAGAGACTATATTTTCACAACTTTTTTCTTATCCAAAGTATTAGCAAAATGGTTAAGAGTTAGAATAAGTGAATAGTGTGTATTTTTCTTAATTAATTAATTATTTATTTATTTTGATTTTTCTAGTAGAGGTGATAATAAGCAAATGGCAGGAAGCCAGGGATGTGTTAATGTGAAGGAAATGGGATTTGCTAATGCCCAAATGGTATAGAAGAGAGACAAAATAATAGTGAATAAACAGTCCCTAAAAATTAGAATATCTGCAAATACAGAATACAATATTATTTTAATATACAGAAATTAGGATATTATGGTATTTCGAGTATTAAAAATAATGTCTATGAAGTGTGCATTGTGCTAAGTGAAATTACAAAGCTTCCAAAAGCATTTCCTCCTCCTGCTCATATTGTTGTCCTTCATCTTCCTAAAAGACTGTCTCTGACTTGTGGCTTCACTCCAGTTTTTCTCTTCCTTTCTTTCCCACGGACCTTCAATATGTAAAAAAGAGTCCATTTAAAAAAAAAAATTCCTTACTTGTCCCAATTGTCTCTTTTGAATAGTTATAGTATAAACCTGTAACTATACAATTAATTTTCTTTTCTTTGCTGTTACTTCAGGTCTATCAGATTTTGCTTCTCAGAACACCCATCTCTTAAGGACAGGAGACATTACTATATTATTTCTTTATCTACACTTTTCTGCCTTCTCCTGTCCTTCTTCAGTAAATACTATAAAGTGGATAAGTTAAAACACATAATATAATGGATCTCAGTAGCTTAGATCACACACTGATTTTATATTTATCTCAGTATGTTCAAGGTATTTTTCCACCTAAATTTCAAGAAATATATGGATATAGGGGGAAATGGTATTAGATCTCTCTAAATGATTGTCAAAGATTACTTGCTCATGTAATTTTGTAGCAAATTTTGACAACTGCTAAAGTGGATATAACCTTTAAATTTTTCCTTCCTTATCTAAAATAATAAGGTATGTATTAGAAGCTACAAGATTAACCTAAAATCACGACTGCCATTTGGATGAGCCATGCTGGAAGATATCTCAAGTTTCCCACTCTGTTGCTTCATGACACTGCATATTCTGCAAGAATTAGAAACTGCTGCTCCAACATTCAAGTATCAGCAATCAGAATTCTTGATCTTTCTAAAAATGCAATTAGAAAAGATTAAGACTAGTAGGACAATGGAAGCACTGATAAACAAGTAAGAATATATATATATATATATATTTTTTTTTTCCTCTTCCCCTCTGTATGACCCTCTCCTCTGAAAAACCCTTTACTGCCACACAAACCATCTCCTACAACACTAGAACTGTCATTATCAATTTCTCTGTTGCTTGAGCTGAGATGTTATTCTTTAGACAAGGAATCTTGACTTTCTAGATAAAAGAAAAGAAAGGATGTATATTAAATGTAGAAAATCCACTCCCATCCAAAATATTATTTGTCTTTTTTATTGAAACAAAGTAACAACTCGAGTCACTATGGATTTACTGAGCTTGATGTAAATTAGAAAGAAAAATAATTACTAAATATTAATATATTGAATTTTCTAACTAGACTTATCTCACATAGTTGTGTTTCTCATTGTGCTTCTGATATCTTTTAAAAATTGTTCTAAGAACTCTAGTACCCATTTCTCAAATCTTTATATGGTCAGATTGAATATTACTGACCATTTAATATATAATAATTATATTATTATTTCTCATTATTTAAAAAAAATATGTGGTATGTCTTTTTTATTTAGTTTACTGGTTATTTTCCCTCCAAGTTTATTGAATGAAGACATAATTTTCTCTTAAAGCTAGAATGTGTACCTAGTCATGAAGAAAATAAAGGGCATGATTTTTTAAAGTTATTTCAGAAAACACATTTTGTTCTGTAATTAATCATTTGAATCAAGAGTATGTGTCAACAGGGCTAACAGAAGGCAACTAGTCAGGCTTTCAACTTCCTTATGGGTCTCATACTCATACTCATACCAATTATTTTATACACTTAACTATTGTGAGTCTTTTGCAAAGTCTGTATTTTTTTCAAAAAGTGCTAACAGTAAATCACATATTAGGCAATCTAACAGTACCTAAGAGAGAGTGCCAAATGAGTTATACCTAGTTCTTGTCGTCATGTATTTTCTGGTCAACTCTGCGGAATGAAACAAAGATGTACACACACATAACACAAATAGGAAAATACTCTCAACATAGAATAAGAAAGACATACATAAATTTTTAAGATTTCAATGGAAGAAGTTCTTTCTGATAGAATTGTTAGATTGCATAAACTATATGTGTAGTATTCTGTTTTATTCTAAAAAAATTTTTTTTGGTAAATTGATGAATCAACTATGATAATGCATATTCATAGGGACTGGTAATAAATAAATTTTTAGCTAAAAATATTTTATGATAGAAAATTTAAAAAGAAGAGAATGTTTGACTGCTAATATACTGCAAACAGGTCTGTTTTGCTGTTTGATGAAAATATGTTGATACCAATTTACTGTTAACTGGGTAAAGTCAAATGGTACCCATAGCAGGCCCACACAATTTAACATTATTTAAAATGTGTAGTTTTAGAAACCTAATTTTTTTCTTAGCAAAAGAACAGAAAATATTTTTCTCAAAGGAACGAATTAACATATTCTTTCAGACTGACACATATGTAACAGCGATAAAAGATATAAATGTAAGTGACAACAATATTTATTACTACATCACTTTCCACTATTTAATCCTGGGATTTATCTACCTCCAAGGAGATTTCTGTCTCTGTATATAACCTTTGCAGCTCCTCTACCTTATAGGGTAGTCAGTCAGCTTAAGTCCTAAAATTTTGTGTTGTGTACTCAGAAAATTAGAGTAAAGCAACATAACCAGAAAAACAGAGTTCAGTGCTTTATTTAAAAACAAACAAAATTTATTTATAAGAGTAAAAGAATATTAAGATTAAATGAATGATAAAAAAAGAAAAATTTAGATCTTGTAAAATTAAAGTTGGAAAAGAAACTTTACAGTACTGGGATTAACAGTACTGTAAAGGTAAAGAAAAAGTCTTCAGAGGCATATCTAGGTTATACTATGATTTATATATCCCTTAACTTTCATTGAGAAATGTAAGTGAATTAGAAAAATCAGAAATATGTATATGACCTTGGATGGCAGGGCTGTATTTCTTTTAATGTTCTGTCATATTATAGAGTTTATAGTAGATACTAGACCTACAGTATCCTGATTATTACTTGGGTGATATATAAAAATCAGTGTAATTTATAATGAAATTTTTATTTTTTAAGTTGAACTGATAATTACCTTCCATGGCCAACAGTCTTTCCTAGATAAATGGAACTTCATTGGTAGCTAAATTACCAGAAAGTATAAGTATGGAATTAAAAAAATAATAATAATAATATTATTGACTGGATAAGGATTTTCCTTTATTGTCTCTTTATGCAAAGAAATTAGTGAATTTCAGAATTTAACCATACTATAGTATGAAATTTTCAAAATTTAAAAAAGATATGTTTCAGTACTATCAAAAATCTCTTTCTCAACTTCGAGATTATAAGGACCCAATTTTTCTTTTTCTCACTCATTTAAACTCAGTAGTTTTTTTGCTCCATTATTCTTTAGACTGCTAAATATTTCATATGCATTTTATTAAAATAACTTATTGAAGAGATAGCTAAATACTTTACTGGTGGAAGAAACTGAGACAATAAGCAGCAAATGACTATTATCTTCTTTAACCTGCTGTGAAACTTTTAGATTATAGGAAAGAGCCATCTAATTTTTAAATTATTTTTCTCCTCAGTTAAAAATGTAAATAAAAGGCATGACCCTCCAAACTGCACATTTTTGGTACCTTTAGATATTGAGAAACAGCTTAATAAGCAGCTTCTTTGGTGAGAGATGAGTCTGTTTGCTAATCTACAAAGAGGCAAAGTAAATGCACAAAACAGGTCTATTCAGTCTCAAGTAAAGCCTTAAAACACTTTAATAAAGTTCAAATAAATAAAAAACATAAAGTTCTCACAGTCCAAAAACTGCACTGTTTCTTGCTGACTCATTATTAATTTTTAGATAATTTCTTGGCCAAAAACATAGACAGTTACATTATTATCAGCACTCTTTCTAAGTAGGTCAAGATTAGAATTCTGCATGTGAATTATCTATGTATCTTTCTGTCCATCTAGGTATGTAACCCAATCTACAGCAATGACTCATTTAATTTTGTCTTATTCCAACCATAAATTAAGTCTCTCCTCTGATTTAGTCAAGTCATAAACAATATGTAAGAGTTAATATATCTATACTGGGTGATATATATTCATATTGACATTAATTACAAGTCAGCTGGCAAAGATAAGAATGCCTAAAGACACTATTTCAAAGCTCTGATTTTTCATTTCACTAAAATAAGCATTTTTAAAATAATAAAATTGGTTGGAGAGATATTAATGAAATGGCAAAGTTTTGAATTATTTCTATATGTATATATGCAAGATAATATTTTTATGGCTTTGCTAAAAAACACAGAACAATTAGAAATATAAAATAAAGGAATGTAAATTCATATAAGTATTTCATTAGATGTAGTCAATCCTAAAACAATCAAATCAGTCCTTTAGAAGTTTACTCATGACAACTTTCCCTTCTGCTTCACATATAAGCAATTCAACTTTACAAAAAAGTGGGCACAACCAATCATCAGCTCAAAAACGGATAACTGTATTTTGACATAATTCACAGGTTAAACCTGGTGGGAAATGCGTTCCTCTGTGTAGACTTTTGGATGATACATTCCACAAAATGTGTGTTGCTCTCATTTTTTCTCTGAAGATCACTAGATGCTGTGAGATGCAGATGATGATACAGGTAATGCTGTACACCTCCAATGAATTAATAACTGGATTATATTAGCAATCTATTGATATAGACTGAATTCCACATTATTTTTTTTTCACTTTTGGTTGGAAAATATAATTTTAAATGCTTGAATGAATTTCTCTCCACACATTGCCTAATAAATCTTTTTAGATCTCATTCAGCTTTATCGTTCCCTCTGGCAGTTCAGTTTTTGGCTCAGATTTATTGAGGTTCGACAGAATGCAATTGCAATCTCCCTTTGAAATAAAGTTCTTGGCATGAAAAAAAATCCATAAAATGCCTCATCCTTAGGACAGCAACTTTTATAGTGCAGAACTGATCTGAATAGCCCTCAGATGTTGGTCTTGGATAATAGTTCATACTGCATTATTGGGTATGGACCTTGAACTCTGAGTCTCTTCTCTTTCTGTTTCTTACTAGCACATTCACACACATTCTAGTCTTCTTTATTCACCATACAAAAGAGAATCCAATCTTAAATTAGATATAAAACAATCTCCCTAATGTTTCTACTTCCATAACTTAACAAAGCAGTATCAAAGAAAAGTAATATTACTAACCTATTTTTAAGGATTTTAGAGTACTTTATTCATGTTCCATTTACTCTCATACATATATTAAAATGTTTTCTTGAGAGTAATTATAAATGGAGAAGCACCAAAATTATTTAAGTAATAACATTACAAAATATCACTAGTCTCTTAAAATTATTAGTAGTATATTTATTTTACATGAGTGTTGTACAATAAGATGTACCTTAAAGATGTAGGACTTCTCTGTGGCATAGCCATTTTCTTGGATAAAATTTAAATGGAGAAAATTTAGTGTAGCAATACACATAGAACATAGATTCTAAAATAATATATACCTGTATATGAGTTCCAGCTCTGATTATGTCAATTTCCTTAGATAACGCAGATTTTTTTTTTTGGTTTAGTTTTTTATTTGTTAATTTCCCAAGGGACATCTCATCTATAACTCCAAAATGTACAACTCTTTGAGTACTGCTCTTGTGATTGGAGCTGAGCTGGTGGAGAAAAGGTGTAGAGTATCTGCATTCCTGAATTTCTGATACATTCTGTATTCTCATTATCATGTATAACAAATTTCTTATTGCAGAAAGAGCATTCATTCTTGTTAGCATAAGGAGAAAGGATTTCTTAAAGTGTATAGACATATTTTAGTTGTAAAAATGAAAAAACAGTCTCTAGGCTAAGACCTAAGAATGAACTCTTAACACCATGCTACAGAACTGTCTCACTAAGAGGTCCTGCCTCTCTGCCTTACAAAGATAGTTTGATCATGGTTCTCCTCAACCTTTGTTTCCTAAATCTCCAAAAGATTTTTGGGTAGAATTCATGGTGCTTGAGAAGTTGAGTGGAAAAATCAATTACAAAAAAGTAGGCAATAATATTAGTAGCACCTGTGACTTTGACAACAATTAAAATGCAGAGCTATTTTATATCACTATTGTTGTTACAGATTTTTAAGATACTATTTATTTTTATTATTAATTCAAGATTTTCATAACCGACATATTGTTTGAACATGTTATTTCTTTATAAAACACATATTACTATAATGTAAACTTTAAAAAATATTTTTATGCTGTATTGCTAATTTCCTCTGTAATCCTATTTATTGATTTATTTATTTACATACATATATATTTTTAGAGCGGTTTTAGGTTCACAGCAAAATTCAGCAGAAAGTATAGAGTGCTCATATCCTTGCCCGCACACATAGCCTCTCCCACTATCAACAATATCCTGCATCAAAGGGGTTAATTTGTTATGTACATTGACAAATCATTATGACCCAAAGACCATAATCTGTTTATATTAAGGTTCACTCTTGGTGTTGTTCATTCTATAGGTTTTGACCTATATATAATAAAATGTATTTAAAATTCTAGTATACAGGACAGTTTCACTGCATTAAAAATCTTCTGTGCTCTACATATCCGCTTCTTCCTCTCTTCTAACTCCAATCACCAATGATCTTTTCATCATCTCTATAGATTTGCATTTTCCAAAATGTCATATAGTTGGAATCGTATAGTATGTAGCCTTATTTCACTTAATAATGAGCACTTAACTTTCTTCCATGTATTTTCATGATAAATAGCTTATTACTTTTTAGCTCTGTATAATGTTCCATTGTCTGGATATACCATAGTTTCTACATTCACCTACTAAAAGGTATCGTGGTTGCTTCCAAGTTTTGGCAATTATGATTAAGTTGTTATAAACATCTCTGTGGAGGACTTTGTTTGGACATAAGTTTTCAACTCTTTAAGTAAATACCATGTAGTGTGATTACTAGATCATATGGTAAGACTATGTTTAGTTTTCTAAGAAAGTGCCAAACTGTATTCCACAGTGGCTGTATCACTGCATTCCCATGGCCAATGAATAAGAGTTCCTGTTCCTTCATGTCCTTGCCATTATTTGAAGCTTTCACTATTTTGGCTTTTTGACATTCTATTAGGTATATAGTGGTGTCTCATTGTTGTTTTAATTTGCAGTTCCCCAATGATATATGACATTGACCATCTTTTCATATGCGTATTTGCTATCTTTATATCTTTTTGCTGAGGTGTCTGTTTGGGTATTTTACCCATTTTTAAAATCAGGTTGTTCATTTTCTTATTGTGACTTTTAAGAGTTCTTTGCATATTTTAGGTTTTTTTTTTTTTATCAGATATGTCTTTTGTAAATATTTCTCCCAGTCTGTGGCTTTTATCTTATTCCATGCACAGTGACTTTCTCAGACAGAGGGTTTTTAATTCTAATGCAGTCCAGCTTATCAATTATTTCTTTCCTGGAACATGTCTTTAGTATTATATCGAAAAAGTCATCATATACCCAAGATCATCTAAGTTTTCTCCTGTGTTATATTCCAGGATGTTTTACACTTTTATGTTTTACACTTAGACCTATGATCAATTTTGAATTAAATTTTGTGAAGGGTATTGAGTCTGTGTCTGGATTCATTTTTTTTTGCATATGGATGTTAGCTGTTCTAGCACCATTTGTTGAAAAGATTCGCTTTTCTCCACTGTATTATCTTTGCTCCTTTATCAAAGATTAGTTGACAATATTTATGTGGGTTTATTTCTGGGCTCTTTATTTTGATCCACTAATCTATTTGTATATTTTTTCACCAATTCTGCAATGCCCAGATTACTATAGCTTTATATAGTAAGTCTTTAAGTTGGGTAGTGTGAGTCATCTCCTTAGTATTGTATTGGCTATTCTGGGTTTTTTGCCTCTTCATATAAACTTTAGAATCAGTTTGTTGATATCCACAAAGTTTTAGTTTTCTTGTGGAATTGCGTGAAATTTGTATACCACGTTTGGAAGAACTGACATCTGGATAATATTGTCTTCCTGTTTATGAACATAAAATATCTCTCCACTTATTTAATTCTTCTTTGATTTCTCTCATTAGATTTTGTAATTTTCCTCATATACATCTTGTACATATTGTTAGATTTATAGAGAAGTATTGCACTTTTTTGGATGTTATGTAAATGGTAATATGTTTATAGTTTCAAACTCTACTTATTCGTTACTGGTATATAGGAAAGCAGTTGACTTTTGTATATTAACCTTACATCCTAAAAGCTTGTTTTTACCACTTACTAGTTCCAAGAGTTTGTTGTTGCTGACTCTTGATTTTTCTAGACAATCTGGAAAAAAAATACAGTTTTATTTTTTTCTTCCCAATATGTATGCATTTTCTTTTCTTGTCTTGTTTCATTGAATTAGCTAGGACTTCCACTATGACTATGTCTTTATTTTATATTTTGAAAAATGTTATTCTGACATGGCATCTGTAGGCTATATTAGATTTTTGGTGATCCCTGGCAAACACTCACACAGACACAAAATTAAAAAAAAAAAAACAGCTAACAAAAGAAAGTGCTGCTAGAAACTGAATCAATTGCCTCTGCCATAATCCAAGCAAAATTAGATTTCTGTGTAGAGTGCAACTGATTAAATCTAATTATAAACCACTGCAGTTACAAAGAAAAATAAGACTGTAGAAATATTTTGTTTTTCTTTTAGGTGCATGGTTCCCATACTGTGTGTCAAATCATCCCACTAGTAAATTTAGAAAAATTCCCTTAAAATTTTAGATGTCCTAGAGAACTCAACAATGCTCAACACCTGTCAGTCATTGTGTGAACTCTAACTTCAGATAGTTTACAACTTCAATATTAAATCACGCTGCCTTCCTTTTGATGACATCATATTTTTACACAGTTGGATTTTCAGAGGTAGTTGTAAGAAAATACAAGTAGTAAGCAAAAATCAATGTTAAACAGAAAAGAAGAATGGTAGGGAACAATCTGAGTCTAAGCTTTAAGAAGTTTTGTAGTGGCACTAAATACACACATTATCTTAGTGAATAATAGTGGTTATTTAAAATTTTAATTAAAATATTAATCTTTTCATTTTATGTATATTATTTTATCAGTCACTAAATTGTTAGAGCAAAAATACTTAATAAGTTGTTTATAACAGTCTTTTAATAAATGGAACTTTAAATATTATCTACCTATTTATTGTTTAGGAGCCCTGTGAAACATTTCTAAGACATTAATGTCATTGCAAACTGAAAAAGTTCAGGAATCTCTGCTTTAGATTTTATGCTGGAAAAGTAAAATTGTAATTATGAAAAACTATTACAAATTGGAAAAGCAATTCAAGGACTTCAGGTGGCATAGTTTCTTTATAGATGATACAACTTTATAGATGATACAACTCCATTTACACCATTGCCATGGAACACAGAGATATGCACAATATAACTGTAAAACTAATTATAGAGAGTAACTAAATTTTTCTAAGGTCGCATTATACTGTAGACAAAAAATTTTTTTGACGCAGTGATGATTAAACGGGGAAAATCTAATAGTAAGGAAAATAGCTAATTGCCTTTTGAAATTATTGGTTTGAAAAATTATGAGAAGGTGAACTAAGGCAGTTTGATAGGTGTAGAAAGAACAGATGAAATATTGTTGAACTGAAAGACAGACTAATTTGATGTAGAGAATGAGAAAAAAATAGCCCATATTTCCAGCTGTAATGACTTGAGTCAATAATGATATTATCAGCTGAGCTGTTAATACAACTTGGAAAGGAAGATTTTTCTGACTTAAAACTTTATACTTAAAATTTTTAAATTTCTGAAGACACACATTTGGAGACAATAAGTATTAAGTGCAAATGAACAGTTGGTGAAATCCTGAGTGTTAATAAAGAAGGAGAAGCATATGCTGAAATAATGTGGCATTCTAATAATAAGAGATGAAAGAAGCAGCTAAAGAGATTTGAAAATGTTTCAGATAACAACTAAATAATGTCATGAAAAATTAGGGGGGAAGATTTTACAAATGAACCATGTCTTCCTTGTTAATTTTTTATGCAGATTTTATTTCCACAAAATGGCCATTATTCACTGTATCTATTTCTAAATGAATCTGATATACTGGAAAATCATAGGAAGTAGATTCGAACCAACTTTGAAATGCTGAGTTTGAGTCCCAGCTCCACAACTCATTTGGCACATGGCATGGGCAAGGCACTTAGCTTATCTGAAGTTATGTAAAATTAAAATAATAGCATTTATTCCTAGAAGCACTAGGAATCCTACACCTAAGGATTTAGAAAAGTGCTTGGCACATATCATTGTAAAGATTTACTAGTATGTAAATTGCTCTAGTTTTCATCACATAAGTTAGTAAATTCTAGCTAATATATACTTTTGCATATAATTTTCAAAATAAGTATCAATTTCTCTTTTTGCTAAGATTGTTTTTCATCAATTTTTCATTGATGGGTTCTAATTATTCTTACAATCACCTAGAGTTATTGTTTTTTTTACTGCTATAAACAGTATGTGACTCTGTGCTATAGCTCCTTAATTTATCTCCTAAGAATTCTATCTATAATTATGTGTTTAAATAGCTTTGATTTTATTCCCTCCCCAGTTCCTACAAGTTTTTATTTATTATTTTGAATTCAAATTGATCAACATATATGAATTTACTGTGTGCTGTATTATTGTGCTAAGCATTCATTCTTAATACATCCTTTAAAAGCCATTACAAGTATAAAACCTCAGATGTTAATTTTTAAAACACCATTTCTTCCTGTAGCTTGCTGTTGTTATCAGTAGTAAATCAACATTTCCCCAGAAACCTAAACTCCCAATCTCAGTGACCATGCTGCCACTTTTTTTTTTGTTTGTTTCCCCTGTATCTAATTTCTCACCTGGTCTTAACTATTTTCCCTGTCATATCTCTAATTAAAGTTATTATAATATGAACAACCACCACCACAAATAAAGGTGGTAAATTATCTCAAATAAAAGGTGATACTATAATTTTAACTATATCATTCACTTTTTTTTTGTGAAGACAAAAAAGCAGCCTATATAGAAGATAGTTGTAAAATATGTAGAAAAATTGTGCACCATTGAAGTGAAAAAATAACTGGTGTGTGTGTATGAATGTGTGTGTGTATGAGTGTGTGTGTGTGTGTGTGTGTGCGCGCGCGCACGCGTTTATTAGCACATGTTTGTTTGCTCTTTAATCTTGGGCAAATCTTTATTATGAGGTCCACTTTCCTCAAGTATGAAAACGGAAGTAATAATACACAGTTATTGTGAAGATGAAATGATAAAATGGTCATAAAGTAGAAAATGACAAATGCACAACAGACCTTCCCATTTGTTTCCAGAAAGAAAGCTACAGTCTATTTTGCAGCTAAAATTCTGAAAGTTCCTGGAAGAACAGTTATTAATATTTTTTAGTAAATTCTATCTCAGCCAAGTTGCATGTATTTCCAAATATGAATTACGGGGATGTGATACGAGATGAGAATTGGCAGCAGGAAGGCCCTAAAACAGTCCTTCGTATACAAATCATCAAACTGCCACTTCCTAAGTCCTTCCAATTATTTTCTACTTCCTTCCAGTTATTCCTACTGTAAAGGCTGTTTAACAGGAAATCATTTGGTATGTGGATGACTGAGACTGTGTCTAACATAGCAACCATGAGTATTATTTATACCTATTTGTCTAAGAGGTATTACCTTGATAATTGTACCATAATTATCCTTCTCTCTTCTCTCTGGATGTCAAAATGAATAAACCAGTATCTTCCAAGTTCTCTAAAATTACGAAACATATCCTTCACCTTGAGCGTAAAGAGAACATATTTAAAAGTAGAATTTATATTTTAGTAATTTAAAACCTTACCCCCAATTCAAATTATTAGTGAAATTTAGAATTAACTTGACAAAAAAAATGAGAAGAATTTAGGCAATCTCTGACTTTTTGACAGCTCATTTTCAATTGACCTCAAATTGCTGTTTTTTTTTTAACATATATTTATCACTTTTAAATGTGTTAATTGTGTTGCAAGCACTGCAGCTGGGATTAATTTAGAGAGTTTGAATTGCTGTCTCTACAGCTGGTGAACACTGAAGCAAAACTGTGAAATAAGCTTTACTAAAAGAATTAGATAGTTTGCAGCATTAATTATTCAACCCTCTCCTTTGGAATTCTTTCTAAGAAGTCTGGTTCAAAATTATAAAAGGAATTGTCTTTTTCTCATGCTATAAACAGGAATATGGCATTTGATTGTTTATGATGCTGGTTTGATGTGTACACTTCTAGGTTTATGTCTAAAACTTGCAAGTATTTTGAGAAAGACAATTCATTTCAATAACAAAATGACACAATAGCAAACAATCTATTACTTAAAAATGACCCCCCCAAAAGGGTTAGAGTATCTTTAATATTTATTCATTTATTTAAGACTCTTTTTCATGATTCTTTATATCTACTTATAAGAGACACTATTCTGGAAGTCATTAATTTTAAGGCCTTAATCCTCTTCTTTTCACTCTGTCCCTATATATATATGTCTACGGATATATAAAAGGAGTATAAAATGCTTGACATATATGTACTATATATATATAATACATATATATCTACATTCTTCCAATGATACATATGGAATTCCATATATATGACACAATAGCAAACAATCTATTACTTAATAACTTGTAATAACTCAGTGATTCAACAAATAAGGACTAAGATTTATGTATGCCAGCCATTGTTTAAGTGGTGGGTTTTTGAAATGCATGTACAATGAAAGTTTAAGAAGTTTGCATTCCTGTAATACTCATTAATCTTGAAATATCTGTCATTACTCACCAGAAAATAAAATAATTGTACATAAACTTGCCTAGGTGAGGTGCAGTTATTAGGAGATCAATATGTGCAAAATCTAGAATATAACCTTAGCAATATTCAATTTGGGGTTTGTGTTGTAAATGTCTGTTTGCTCTAAATATGCTTATTTCTTCTGATATGTAGTTCTAGACAAGAACTAGCCAGCTTTTGTCTTTGTTAATCAACTCAATTGAATCTCTGTATTTGTTTCTTACACCCATCTTTTGACTTTTATCAGTTTGACTTCTTATTTGCATTTTTCCATTTTTTTATTAAGATAAAATATACATAATTACAATCCTAATAATTTTTATTTTTTCCAGCTTTACTGAGGTATGACTGACAAACTTATATTTTAAATGTATAATGTGAATATCTGATATATATATATAATTCTAAAAGAATTATATATATATATACATATACATATACATATACATATATATATATATATATATATATATAATTCTCCTAAATGTCCATCAGTAGATAAATTGATAAAAGAATTTCTTTTATCATTTCATCTATTGATGGACATTTAGAGGTTGCTTCCATATCTTAGTTATTGTGAACAATGCTGCAATAAATACAGGAGTGAAGATAATTGAGACACTTTTTATTTCCTTCAGATATATAGTCAGAAGTGGAATTGTTGGATCATATAGTTTTTCTATTTTTAATTTCTCCAGGAACTTCCGTACTATTTTCCATAGTAGTTGTAACAGTTTATATTCCTACCGATGGTGTTACAAGGTTCCTTTTTCTCTACATCCTGATGAGCATTTGTTATCTGTCTTTTTGACAAGCCATCCTAACAGATTTGAGGAGTTATCTCATTATTCTTTTGATTCTTATTTCCCTGATGATTAGTAATGTTGAGCAGCCTTTCATATGTCTATTTACCATTTGTATGTTTCCTTTGGATAAATGTCTATTTTGGTCTTTTGCCCATTTTTCATTAGATTGTTTTTGTTTGTTTTGCTATTGACCTGTATGATTTTCTTATACATTTTGGATATTAATTAGATATGTAGTATGCAAATATTTTCTCCCATTTCATAGGTTGCCTTTTCATTTTGTTGATGGATTTTTTTTCATTTTTGCTCTGCATAAGCTTTTTAGTTGATATTGTTCCACTTGTTTTTCTTTGTTGTTATTACCTTTGCTTTCGGTGTCAAATCCGCCCCCCAGAAAAAGTGATTGCCAAAACCAATGTCAAGGAGCTTATCTACTATCCTCTACATTTTCTAAGAATTTTATGGTTTCAGGTCTTATTTTCAAGTCCCTTAATTCATTTTGAGTTGATTTTTATACATGGTTTAAGATAGGGGTCCAATTCTATTTTTTTGCCTATGGATATCTGTTTTTTATTTCTAGTATCAATAAGTGTAATACATCCAGTTTTTACTATTCTTGCTCAATATTGCTTAGGGGCCTTGTAGGTCCATATGAACATTAAGATTTTTTCTATTTCTGTGAAAAATTCCATTGGAATTTTGATAAAAATTGCATTGAATCTGTGTATTACTTTGGGTAGTATAAACATTTCAACATTATAATTCTTCCAATCCATAAATGCAGAATATCTTTCCATTTATCTGTGTCTCTACAGTTTCTTTCATCACGGTCTTACAGATTTCTGTGTACAGATCTTTTACCCTCTTAATTAAATTTATTCTAAGTATTGTTATTCTTTGCGATGTGCTTGTAAATCAGACTGTTTTCTTAATTTGTCTTTCCAAAAGTCTGTTCTTAGTATATAGAAACACAACTGATTTTTGTAGATTGATTATATACCCTGCAACTTTACTGAATTTGTTCATTGTTTCTAACAATTTTTTGGTAGAGTCACTGAAGTTTTATATGTATAAAATCATGTCATCTGCAAACAAATTGTACTTCTTCCTTTATATTTTGGATAACTTTTTCTTGCATGATTGCTCTTAATGGAACTTTTTAGCTTTCCACTATTAATGTTGTCATACACAGCCTCTATTACGTTGAGGTACATTGCATCTATACTTTACCTGTTTAGTTTTTATTATGAAAGGATGTTCCATTTTGTTAAATGCTTTTTCTACATTGATTGAGATGATCATATTATTTTTATGCTTCATTTTGTTAATGTGGGTATCATATTTATTGACTTGCGGATGTGAACCATTCTGGCATCCCTGAAATAAATCCCATTTGAACATACTGTATAATCCTTTTACTGTGCTATTCAAATCAGTTTGGTAATATTTTGTTGAGGATTTTTAAATTTATGTTCATCAGGCATATTAGCTTATAATTTTCTTTCTTGTAGTGTCCTTATCCACCTTTGGCATCAAGATATTGCTGGTCTGTGAATTTTTCTTTTGATTTATATATTTTATATATATTGTTTTCTTTCTGAATATGATGCTTCTATCATATACATGAATTGCAAATACATTTTGTCTCTCTGACTTAAATTTTCATCCTCTTAATGGTGACTTTTGATAAAGAACAGTTTTCAATTTTAGTGCAGTCCAATTTTCTCCTTTTCTCTTTATGATTGGCATACTTTGCACCATTTAAGAAATCTCTCTTACTTAAAATCCTGTTTAATTTTACAGCTTTATTTAACTGTCATATTTAGATATTTAATTTGGGAAGATTAGAAGTGCCTTTAGTATTCCCCTTTCCCCAGAGGAGCTTTCAACAAATGATTGATGGGAATGGGAGTCTATGCATAAATATGTCAACTCTCTTACTCCACAGGTAAGATAACACTGAGCTGTAAGTTTATATTGCATTTTGGTTTTCCCAATGGGACTAAGATTAATTGTTAAAAGTGGTAACTGACTTGATAAGCCACATTTTATTAGATGATTTCAATTTCCTTTTCTTATCCACTCTCCTATCAAATTTACTTCACTACTCAATTATATTATTTGTACTAGGATTCTTGTTTTATGGTCTACTTGTGGAATAAATGAAGACAGTTATGCCAGAAGTGGCCTCAGGACAAAGATCCTCAGGATTGGATACTGGAAATTAATAACTTGTTGACGAGAAAACAAAAAGAATCCAACTGCTTATGGCATGCAAAAACTCTGGCAGGCTAAGTCATCCTTACCATGGGAAAAAGACAAGTTATTGTACTTTTCTGTTCCTATTTCTAAATGTGACAGCTCTTGGTAGGCTTATTTAGATTTTGGAGACAGCACATAATAGATTCCTATGTCATCTATGACTGTTGCACCAAATTCTGTCAACTATGACTATTGCGCTCAACTCATACTATGGCCTTGAGTGGGAAGGGGTGTTTCTATATGACCAAGTGATGAATAAGGAAAAAATTCTAGGCCTTGTTTAACCATGAGATGGAGGAAAATCCAAATACAATGTAAACAGAAAAAAAATAAACATAACTATTATAAATAATAACATAAAAGCACAGCATAGGGTGGAAAAGAAAAGAACTAACCTCAGTAAAGCTGGAAAACAGTGTTTGGTCATCTTTGTCTAATATGAAAGAACAAAAGGTACTGTACACAAATATTGTACTCTAGTTAATAAATTTGTTTTTCACAAAGATACGGGTAAGCAATTCTGAAATTATCTGTATTACACAATTGTCCACATAAGTAAATATAATATACATAAAGATATTATTTTTCACTCTCAGAGAAGGAATTACAAATAGAAAAAGGGTAAAAAATAGAATGAACACTGTGAGGGTAAGATTAGAACAGGTATCAGTATGAATTAAATGATTTTGTATACAAACATAGAAATACACACAAAAAGGTAGAAATAGCAATCTCACTTTCTGTGTATGTGTGTGTGTGTATAAAAATACATAAATAGAGGGTTTGCAAGTAGAATTTTGATGATTATTAAGTGGAGAAAAATGTGGAAATAATTACAACAATTGCACAATTTCTAAGACCAATGAGTAGTGAAAGGAGTTGAGTCCTAGGTCAAATTAGATAAAAACCTGCATAAGATCAGCCCACCTCCCTCAGTTTTTATCCTCTAACATGAGCTGCTCTTTTAAAACTCAGACAATTTTGCAGTAAAAAGTGAAATGCATAAGAGTATCAGCAATAACTTACTTGGTCTTAAACTATTTAAATTTGATGAACTGAGGCAAATAGGTCCAACCATTACAGTTACTTTACTATAATTTATCACAGTAAGAGTTTGTGATCAAGGATAAATTATTTGTTTTCTCTTTGCATCATTTGGAACTTCAACTTTGGATAGTTCATGAGAAGTGATTGCCTTGTAGGCCGTTTGCTATCCCAATATATGCTAACTTATAATATCTGGCATTCTTAGGTGATTATTTTAAAGCCATCTAGTATACATCAGTATGTCAGTACACTTTTCCAGGCTGCATTGTATTCACTGACTTTGTTGGTTTCCATAAAGAAGACAGAATAGACAAAATTAGTGTTTACCTTGAATAATTTATTTACAATATTTAGAGTAGATTTTAATTTTTTATGAGCAGTTAATTAAAAAATAATATGAATTATAGTGAAATAAAAAAATGTAGACTATAAAAAAGAAATAGAAGGTAGAAATAGGTAAAGAAGGAAAAAATGCAAGAAAGGATATCAAAAACACAAGAAGCTATTGAAAATACAGTTTTAAATATGAAGATAGATATGGGAAGAATAAAAAATGAAGTTGCTTATCTTTTAATAAAGTTTATGGTATTAGCAAATTACTCATAAAACTTCAGTCAAGCTTCCAAATATAATTCCTTCAAATTACTTCCTTTTATAAAATGAAATATTTCAGTAGTTATTATACAGTTCTTCAAATATTTTCCCTAAAAATATTTGTTAATATCATTTAAATGTCTCACACAAAGCATCTGGCATTTTATACATTTCTGACTATACTACAGTGATAAATTAAGTGATTACAGAGTTGAGTAGATCTTAATGCTTTATACTGTAGAAGCAACATAAAATGAATACAAAGTTGTACATCAAGGCCGCTAGCAAGTGGTTTGGCATAGATGAGTCAAAATCTACTTTCATGTTGCCTGAGAGTAAAGCATGGGAGGCTGCCCAAACTTCACCTACAAGTTCTGGATGGTATGAGGAGCTAGTGTGGGGGCACTGTCTTCTAAGGATTTGATATGCCAACTTGGGTAAAAACACTTGTGTTTTCTGTGTTAATGTCTCCTGTGTTGTTATTTACCTTGTGTCTGTCACCCTCTATCCCCAGTCCTGGTAGGCTAACAGGGCACAAACCATGAAGATCAATGGCTCAAAATTTTATCTCCACTACTTCCTAGACATCAGAAGAGGTCTCCAAGCTCCCAGATAAATGCATAATTCCAAGCCAAAGTGGCTGGGTACTACTAAGTGCCACAGTGCCTACTGTCAGGCTAAGAGCTTATTACTGAGATCAAAAGGCCTACCAACCCTCTCTAGAACCAGAACCACCATTGGTCTCCTGGGTTGGGTGGCAACCCCAAACCCTACAGGTTTTGTAGGCTGATACCTATGAACAGGCTCATGATGGACCACCAAGAATTTATCCATTAAACACCCAAAGGGTTAAAACAGGGGCAGACAGAAGATTAAAACAGAAACTAGTGATTTCAGCTACCTAGAAATACAAGCCATTCTAAGAATTTTGACAACAAAAATGAGACTTATACTTGGGACAAGGGGGCTAAGTGTGTTGTCCCAGGGAAAGGCTGTGATAGCTTTCTAAATATAAATCGCAGTCTCTGAGAGGTGACTGAGAAGCCTTAAAAGAAGAGAATACTGCCTACAGGCAGGCTCCTTTCCTTCTCCCCACCACCTTTTCTTATAGCCACCTAGAACATCTGTACTGTGAGATAGCAGTAAAAACAGAAAGTAAAAATACTTTAGGTATCTGAAACAGAAAAAGAAAAAAAGAAAAGAAAAACAATTTTTTTAAGAACATAGATATGGGGAAGAAAATAAAATGTAAAAATAATATACAACATGTGTAATAATATAATATATAATACATCATATATATCATACATAATATGTATTATAATGTATAATATAATATTATAATATAAATCATATATCAAAACAAAAATAACTTGATCCAATTAGAAATCCAAAATCTGCTAAAAGAATTTACATAACAAAAACATTAAAAAGGGCACTGTTTGGCATTTTTGACTGCACAACATAGGTTTTATTTTAACTTTAACATCTTCTAAAATGTACTAATTGACAAAGCTTCATGGACCTAACAAATACAGGGTCTCAAATTACAGTTACATCTGGTTATCCCATTAGAATTAAACATGGCACTCCCTATAATCTTAGGAAAGTAACACAAAAATAGGAATGAGTCAATTTATAGCCTTTCCTAAATTTCCATACTCAGAGTACCCGATACCCTAAAATATCCCATAGTTAGCACAGATACTCAAACTCAATTAGTAGTATATTCAAATAACTTTTAAGTCTTTGACATTTACAAACTGGCTTGTTAAAATGGGGCCCCATGACTTCTTGTTGAAATAGTTAATATCTTTCTATTTAAGTTAAAACAAGTCCTTATAAGTATTAAAACTTATTATGTAAGAAGGCCTTATCCCCACTGCTTCCCCATTTGACAATACAATTTTACCTATTCTTAAAGATGGAAAGAATACGTGGTAGATTTCTACAACCTTAATGATGTGGTTCTATCCTCTATACCTAATATTTAATATCATTAAAATTATTCCACCCAAATGGCAATGAGTAAATGTTTTGCTATTACAGATTTAGCTAATATGTTCTTTTTAGTACCTATTAACAACCTCTTGGTTACAGATTGCCTTCATTGCCAAAGAGACATAAGACATCTTTATGAGGGTACCTATGGTGTCCCTTTACAGCTTTAACATTACACTCATCTCTGAAGACAAGGTATAAACTATCATATCCACTTTCCTCCAGGGGTTCAGGTATGTCATTAAATTGATGACATTTTTCTCCAAGAAGTTTAGTTTGACACACTTATAAAAGATACCAGTCCAATATGGTATAGTCATTTTGGGGTTCTGTTGTCAACATATTCTCCATTTACAATTTTAATTTAATTTCACTGATGCTGTTACTTACAAATCAGTCTCCCTTAAGTGGGAATCCTCCAACAAAAGGTGTAAAACCACAGAAGTTAATATCAACAGACACTCATTAGTTTCCTCAAAGACTTCTTTACTGGAGAGGCTTTGGCAACCTTGACTCATACATCCTGGAGTCTCTGGACACACCTATGATGGACATAAGTTGCCCAAGGGCTTTTGATGTAAGACAATGCCTCTCTCAGCTCTTTAAACCATTAAAACAAAACTTTCTGGCTGAATACTAGGATCTCTTGAAAACAAAGGCTCTAACAGCCCCTGAATCTGTGATGCTCCATACCCAGATGCCCATTATACCTTGAATCATGGAGGCAGTACCATACAAGGTCAGCATAGCTACTGAAACCATTCTTTAATACAGAATGGAGCTAAATGTAAGCCTTCTGTCATATTTCACCTGCAGGAAGAGGTGGGCACCCTGTTCTCAGTCTTTTTCCAGATGTCATGGTCCTAGAAAAGATTACCTTTTCCAGAGCCTCTGGCTACCTAAGAGACCTTATGATTAACTGAGTAAACAACAATGGGAGTTCATTGTCTATACAGATGACATAGAAGTCATCATTAATGCTGGAGCTCAATGGAATGTTGCTGCTTTCTATCTGAATGTCCCTGGTAAAGGATAACACTGAGTCAACACAGCTGTTCAAACTTCAGGAAAATTATTTGACACTGGATGCTCTGGCCAACAAATGGCCACACCTTCATATTTATTCTAAAATTTGGTCCATTACTCAAGAGTTTTTCCCATCAGGGTAATAAACTTGGGAATCTCTTGTCTCATAGATAATGGTGGTTCCCTTGAATATTTCCTTTTTAAACTCCAGTCAAATGGACCTCTAAATGGATCTCTATCTTGCCCCAGGCTTTAATCTCTTTATTTAAGTCCTCTTGGTAGACACATCTCACACTAACTTAAATCTTCCCATAGCCCTTTCATATCTATATTTAAAAGAAATATGTCTTTCCTCCTTGTAAATAAAGAATTCATTATATATGAAGATCTTTAATAATGTCTCCCTATTTTTATAAATTTCCCATCTTATCCTTAACCTACACAGGGTGATGGCCAGATTGAGGTGCATTCTCTAACCACAGATTGTCCCCTACACTAGGCAGCTGCCTATTTCGTAAGGGAACATAAACTGCCACCACCTCAAAAAAACTTTCTGTTTGATTATAAGAAGTGAAAAATTAATCTAGGCTTTTCTCTATTCCCCTCCAGGAAATTATAATTAGTACTACAAGGCTATTCCCAAAAAGGGACATAGAAAACTCCAACTCAGTAAATAAAAATCATATTTAGAGATAATAAAATCAATACTGTATCCCATAATGATGAAACCAAACAATGCATCCTTGGAAATAATACATGTTGGAGGAAAATCAACATCAAATAGCAAAAGCTTGCCAAGTGCAGCTGCACATCATTCTTTTGTCCACTGTTCTTGTTACTATTGGTCTAGTTGCATTCGCTAGTTTGCAATCCAGAGGCCCAAACCCTCCAACTAAGCTATTCTTTCAACTAGACATGACAAAGGCTGAGACCCTTTTGCCACTGAGTTTGGATAATACAAGCCCTTTCATTCAAGGACCTCTCTGGCTTGCCCACCACCAACCAAACCAACAAATGAGACAAAGGGCCCATACTATTTGGCTGAATTAGTGAGCCTGACTACAGGCTCTACCAGGTTAATGCTGGAGTCCTAGTCTTAGCCTCATAATACCATAGAGTCATACAAACAAGACCCACGTCAACTATAGTGGATACTCATTTGGAAAGGATACCTGAGTTCCCCATCCCTGATGACATCACCCAGTTCAGGACCTCATAGTTGGAGATGACATCACATCAGATGACACCACACCAGTCCAAAACTTTGAGATCTCTCACCAGAGATGACTTTACCCTCTATGACAAAAAGACAAGCTCATACCCCAGACACTAAAACATTCACCACAGTAACACTCACAAGTTGCCTCTCTTAAGTTGTTAACTAATTGGACACAGGACAGTTTTTGCTATTCTCCCTATAGAGTAATAATTCTACCATGTTTCCTGACTTTGCTGTCATGCTTAGCTCATAGTCATATTATACTCCATGCTCTCGCTAAATGTACACCCTTTTACCACTACATCTAATGGGAAATCTGGTAGAAGTTACTGCTGGCTATGCCATTCTAAAAAATAATGAAGACTATTGCTTTCCTCAGAAGGTACCTGCCTCATACAGTCAACTCACTGACCTTGTAGGGAGAGGACTATTTCCAGTGCTTTCTTCTACTCATCCCCTCCAGCTTTCCACCACAATCTCCCACCCAGTGTCTCAACCACAGACATAACACCATCCCTTCCCTTGATTACACACAAATACCCCTAAGCTTTGTATATACCTTACTATATCATTAGTTTATACCCTCCAATGTAACTGCAAGACCTGTCACCTCGACCCAAGATATTATTTGTCAACTAATAGATATGTAGAGGTGAAATATAGATATAGATATACTTTTAAAACACTTTACAACTCTACCAATATATTGTTAGAGATCTTGTAAATTTCAGATTTGCTTTATAGCTAAATGCCATACAAATAAGAAACTTAGTTATGAGCTAGCCTATAAAGACTCCTTAGTATTCTATTTATTTTTTCTCCTTTTTACTCTCATAATAAAATATCTTTGCTATTTAGAGCAACTAATGTCCTACTCTCTAAAAGTCTCCTTTACAATGAAGACTACACAAATACCCAAATAATCGAGCTCAAAACTGATGTCAAGACATCCAGGGGTCATTTGTAATATAGTTTTATAAAGTGCTATATTGACCCAGTTTTAGGCACTGGCTAGAGGTCATTTACATTTTCTGTATTTCTGTAAAGTTACACCAAATGTGCCTACCTCTCCTGCCTTCTCTTCCCCTTCTCCACCTCCTCTGCCTCTGCCACCCAGAGACAGCAAGACCAACCCCTCCTCTTCCTTCTCATGCTCAGCCATCTCTATGTGAAGACAACAAATATAAAGATCTTTATGATGATCTACTTCCACTTAATGAATAGTAAACAATTATAATGATGTACAGTGAACAAATTTGTTATGCACATGTGTCTTCATGTGAAAATCTAATAACTGTACAGTGAGAACAGTATAAGATGTTTTTGTACCATCATCATCATTGCCTAAGTATTCATCATGTAAAACATCATGTGTAAGACTTCTACAGCAATGATAACCTATCCTGACATAGGTATAAAGCAAGCAATATTTAATATAAAATTAATTGTTATTTTCTTACTATTTTATAACTGCTTTCAAAGAATTTCATTACCATACAATATGCCTCTCTCTCATAACTGGAGAAGCTGCTTATCAGTTCACTGTCACAGGTAATTGTTTTTTTTTTTAATGTAAGAACGTTTCTAATACTGTATTATTATGATAGTAACACTGTATGCCATAAAAATTATATAAGGATTCATTCATTACTGTATAGGCTAGGCTATCATGAAGTATGCATATTGATTCTACTAGACTCTCATAAGGAATCATAAAGCTATTTGTTATCAATGCACAAATTGTTATATATGTAAATAAACAGAAATTTATTTTTTACATTTTCTTTTCATTTTTGATATCTAGTGTTAGTAATATATATCAATTATATCTACTGTGTTTTGTATCATATATGACAATATTGATGTAGGTACTGACAGACAAGTGGCTCATCTTATAAACAGAGGATGTAAATTTATAGTATAAATACAGTACAGTACTGTAAATGTATTTTCTCTTCCTTATGATTTTCTCAATAACATTTTCTTTTATATAGCTTACTATATTATAATATATTATATAATGCATGTAACATACAAAATATGTATTAATCAACTGTTTATGTTATCAGTAAGGCTTTCAGTCAACAGTAGGCTATTTGGTAGTCAAGTTTTGGAGAGTCAAAAGTTACAAATAAATTTTTGAATGCATGTGTGCCAGTGTCCCCAACATCTACATCATTCAAGACTCAACTGTCTATTGTAATAAAATTTATGTAAATTCCTTTGGGGCCATTATTAAGTAAAAAAGGTTTACTTGAACACAAGTACTGTGCTACCATGAGAGTTGATCTGATAACCAATATGGCTACTAAGTGACTAAGGGCAGGGAGCTTATATAGCATGTATACACCAGATAAAGGGATGATTCACATCTGAGGAGGTACAGGGTAGTTTGGCATGAGATTTCATCATGTGACTCAGAAGAGCATATAACGTAAAACTTATGAATTGTTTATCTTTAGAATTTTTTGTTTAACATTTTTGGATGGTGTTTGAACATGAGTAACTGAAAACATGAAAAACAAAACTGTGGATAAGGGAGGCTATTGTATTTATATAGGAGGACTTTGTCTAATGTATGATGACTGACAGGTATAATATTCAGATAGTATATTTAAGACTATATGGAGGACATTCTATAGAGGATACTTGAGGATATTTATGTTTAACATTTATAAAATTGATTTTTATATCACAATAAACATTTCTCATTTTTCTTCCCCTTGATTAATTTTTAGTTCTTTCACAGACTCCTTCTGTTTTAGTTTGGCATTCAGTGGGTTAAGTTAGTGTGAAGTTGGAACTAGTAAATCAATAGAAGGGTGAAATACTGCTCATACTCTTCATTTGCTTTCTCATCTTATTCTTACCAGAGAGGGTGTTCAGAGGTCTGTTTATAATAGAAAAAGAGAGCTATTATATTGTCATCTTAATTCTTGCTTACCTTTCTCAAAAGATTTAAGTTTATGATTGACTAATAAATCTTAAGGAAACAGTAAATTATGCTTTTCCATTTTTTTCAAGACCAACTCAGATGGTAGGAATTTCTTGAGTTCTCAGACAGGATAAGTCTTTAATTATGTGGTGTGGGGGATAAGAACATCACTTGTCAACTAGGCAATTGAGGTTTTCTAATATTTAGATGTGGTCTTGGTGCTATACATACTGTCATAAAATTACATTATATTGAATATTTACTATGTATCCAATACTGTTCTAGGACTTCAGGAAATCTTATTTTTAAATGCTCTAACTGAGCTCATATCCTTGTAAAGAGAGTGATCAAACAAACATAATTTCAAATACTACTAGGTCACTTGGGTCCTCCGAAAAGCAGAAACTAAGATAAAGTTAGAAGTTTAACCAGTTTGGGTGATAACGTCTGTGAATAATAAAGGGACAGGGGATTGATTACAAGAGGACAGGAAAGCTTTCAGACACATTGCTGATCTGGCACTTGTGAAAGAAAACAGGGAGAAAGTAAGATTGAGCTAGGAGAATTCCAGGCTATGTTGCAGATCTGACAAAGACTTGACCAATTGAATGTGGATTTTTGGAGCAAAGACTGACAATTTAAGGCATCTCACTTGAACAGAAATGATTTGGCCTTATCGCCCTCAAGGTTCTCAGCTGATGACTGGAGTCTGCACGGAAAGAGTGGCTGTATTGTGGCTGAAAAGCTGAGACTGATACTGAAGGTGGTGCAGCTAACCATTCATTGACCATTAACTTCACTTTTTGAAGCTCAATGGAAATTGTCTTAAAGAGAGGTGTGAGCAATGCCATCCTTTTGGTAGTCACAAATGACATTCCCTTGAAAATAAAATTGTGCGAAGGATAGAGTATAATGAATGGTGTGGAGAATGGTGACATTTTAGATAGGTTATTTAAAACATAAGTTAATTGAAAGGCTCTTTCAAGGGTAATAATTGATTGGGGAACATTAGAAAGGCGAGGAAATAAGCCATGCAGAAAATCTGAGAAAAGTAGTCCATACAAAGGAATAGTAAATGCAAAAGGCTTGAGGCAGAAGTTGTGTTGGTAAGGAATAAGAAAGAAAATTGGCCTAGCATATAGTGAGCTTTATCCTGGAGTAAGGCTAGTTTGACATAAAGGTACATAGAAAGTGTAAATGATCAAAAATAGCCAGAGGAATCCTAAATATAAGAGCATATGGTGGTGAGGATGATAGCTCATAAAATATTCTGTAAAATTTCTCTAGTTAAAGGTATATATTCATGCATGAATGGATAAACCACTGGAGAGAAACAGACAATAAAAAATATTCACAAAAAGTTATAAAATTTAGTATTCAATAAAAATAGTTTAAGATAATTCAGAAAAAAATACACACACACACACATTTATATATATATATATATATATATATATATATATATATATATATATATATATATATTTGCAATGACATTGTGGCACCTAAACAGACATAATGAACAAATAACTGAAATGGATATGATTCCCCACGACCACACTAAAGGATTAATACAGTTAGATCAGAATTCTAAATTTAAAAATAATGACACCATTCGAAGTCTTAAGGCATGAATAAATTCTGAATGGGTAAAATTTTCCTTTGATTTAGAATTTAGAAGCAATAAAATGAAAGATGGATTAATTTGATTACAAAAAAATAAAGAAGAAAATGCCTTTGTGTATGGTAAACACATGAATACATACCCATACAATCATTCTATAAATTAAAAAGAAAAATGACCATCTGCAGAAAATATGTAACATATCTTATATAGAGGTGTACTATACAAAGATATTCTAAAATTTTTAAAATAAAAGACCAAAAACCATCTAAAAACACAGAGAATATGTTCATATACCTTACAGATATTTTCCTAGTTTAATAAAATAAGAAAAACAAATTAAAACATTAAGATATCATTTTTTATCCGTAAGTCAAAAACTTCCAAAGCCTAACAACGTATTCTGTAGATAAAAGTAGAGTGAGACACTTTTGTACATGCTGGTAAGAATACAAAATAGTAAAATTCTTGTGATGGGGACTATGGAATTTTCTTAAAAACTTGCATACATGTTTATCTTTTCACCTAATAATTTCACTAAAAATATACCAAATATAACCTGTCAATATTCAAATAACATATGATCAAGACTATTCACTGTGATATCACCTGTAAACATAAAATACTGGAAACAATCCAAAGGTCTATCAGCAGTAAACTGATTCAATTTACTCTGGTATATATGCAGCACAAAAATGAAAGTGACAGAATTTCTAGATACAAATATGTAGTGATTTCCATAATATATTATTAGATAAAAAAGAATCAAGATGTAAAAATTGAATTATGAGAAATTTCCATAATCTGAGAGATAAGAATTTGTGGGCCTTTAACTAAGTAATTTGGCCTACTAACTTCTAAGTAGTCATCATTTATATGTTTCTCAGGAGCTCTCAGCAGAATTAAGCCCTTGTATCCTACAGTAGTGACACTGATATTATACTGGAACTATTATACTGGCTTTTCTCCTTCTTTGTCATATCTTCCCTATTTCCTCTTTCCAACTTCCTGGGTTCATACCTAAGCTCACACCTAAAACCTTGTCTCTGGCTCTGTTTTAGAGGGCACCAAAATAAAGACACCAAGCAACTGCATAATGTGAAAAATCCTTAGAAGTTTCTCCATGGTGTCTATACTATACACTAGTACTCAATAAATTATTCATTGATGAAAAACTCTTCTAAATCAAAACAAGTCCATGATGATGCTTTTTAAGGCACATAAACTTGGCAAAATAAAAAATGTTAGTACTATGATTTTGGGGGGTGGGGTGAATCAAGCTTTAATGACTTATTTTAAATTCAAATTGTATCATACCTACTAAGATTATTTAATCTTAGATTATAATAATAAAAAGATTATAATAATAAAAACCCCAAACTAGTAACAGATATTATTTGCATTTTAAAGATGTAACTAATCATTAGTTGAAGATTTTAAATAACATATGAAGACATATGTTATTTTCCAGGCTACAATGTGATTTTACTGTACTTTGCTTTCTATGTTAGTTTATGACTTCTCTGTTACTCTATATGATTTTTGCAGGAAACTTGGGACACCAGAAAATAGGTGATATGTTCAAAATATACATAATATGTAATTATGAACTGGGACACAATTTATAGATAAAAAACCATGACCTACATCTTATGTCATAACAACTATCATGTAGATTCCTAATAGTTGAATAAAGACTTGAACTGTATCTCTAAAATTGAAGTCCAAAGCTCTTTTTATTATAATAGGCCCAAAAGAGATAACTACGTAACTACATAAAAATTTGTATATATTGCTTGTTTAATGCAAAAATGTTAGCAGAGTTATGCAACTACAGTCTTAACCTATTTTAGCATAAGATGACTGCATGTGAAGTTTTTTCCACTAACAATTATTTTTATCTTGAGTCATAAATTTGGTTCTCATTTATCTCATTTCCTCCTAACCATTTTATCTATAGAAATATTTCCTTTATTAGAAAAGTTTTTGAAAACATTTATTCACATTTTCTGTGCTAGAAGGAATTAACTTTATATTTCTTATTTTGAAAATTAATTAAGTTTTTAACCTGAACTATTGATAGAGTTCATTTCTTATTATGAGATGCACCCAGAGTTCCAATATCATGTACCAATATCAAATAGGGTTTTATTTATTCATAATTTTCATTATGAGTAATCTTTATGCTCAATATTTTAGTCATCTGAATAAGTAGCAAAATTATACTGTACAATGCCATGAAAATGAGGTTAGTCTATGTATAAGTCAAGTGAAAAGACTTTCTCTCATCTCAACTGAATTTGTGAACTAATAAATAATGTAAGAGGGAAAAGACTGGCTGCTGAAAATCAATTCCACTATCTAAAGTATATTAATATGTTGAAAATATAGAGAAACTGTAATAAGTCAAGTCATTGCAGAAGTGGGAGGAAAAAAATGATATAGGTTGCAAGCTAGAATTTTATTATATATAATATTATCACATCACATTTGGTCAAAAGATCATGATCCAAATCAAACTTTCTAAAATAAGACATGAATCTCTAGGAGGCATTGTTATAAATAAACCTATCAAGTTAAGATTTGAGGAGTCTTTAAAGGTTCAGTATAAACCCTCTTTAATTTTGTGTCTGAGTAGTCTCTCAAATTCTAATTTTATGACATATTTTTATCACATTGACTCTCAAATAAAACAAAATAATATTGTAATGTTCTCAATGAAAAATTTGCTCTATTATCTAATATCAAAATTGCTTAGAAGGAATAAAAATATTAGTATTTTGTCTCAAAGCCAAATTTGATTTTTTAACTTTTAAATTTGTATATGACAATGGCTGTCCTCAAAATTAAGTCTCAACAGAATATCAAATTATCTAAATTCAGTATGAGCAACACTTTCAATGTCAAAGTGAAAGGTAGATTATTATTGACTCTGTTAGCAAAAATTCAAGTTTACAATATAAGGATATTTTTCAAGATCACAGGCATTCATTTCCAAAGGAAAAAAGATAATCCACAGCCATTTTTTTCACTATACTATCTGAAATAGTTTTTTTTTTCCTTCTGCACTTGTGACAGTCTCAAAATCAAGTATTATACTGCCTTTAAAAAATTAACTTTCAATGAATTATAATATATACTGGCAAATGCATAATTCAAAAGTATACAGGCTCTCAACAACAAAAAGACAAAAAGAATTTTTAATGAACAAAGGACCTGCGCAGACATTTCTCCAAAGAAAAACATACTAATTGTCAATAAGCACACATAAAAATACTCTGTATGATATAAAAATAACCTCAAAGAGAGTCTTTACACATGGATAGGACATAAGATTTAGTATATTTCACAGTGTAAGGAAAAACCATGCTGTGTCCAACAGAAGTCATCCTCATTAACCTTTAATATTTTTTGCTTTCTGAAAGAATAATCTTGTTAACCACACCATAAACTTTCCTTACTTTTAAATTTATTTTTATCCATTTTAGATTCATGGTTATCAAAACTATGCTGCAAATCTGTTAATTTTTATTGTCATTTATGTACTACTACCAAGCCAAAACCTGAGTCATGCTTCAAAATTTCCTATACCTCCTCTCTCACAGTCATTTCTATCACTAAATCCTGTCTGTTTTAACCATCTAAATTTTTCCAAATTCATATCCATCAGTCCATTTCCATTGCTACTAGTTGGGTCTAGATTTTTTTTAAAAAACTGTATTTTAGTTTAATTTACAAAGTGTGTGAGCATGTGTGTGTGTGTGTGTGTGTGTGTGTGTGGTGTCACTATATTAATCAAGATAAGAAAGTTGTCCATCACTCTAAAAAGATCCCTCATGGCTTAGTGTTCAATTTCCCCACTCCACACCCTAGGCAATAACCAGTCTGAGTTCTATCACTAAAGGTTAGTTTTGCTTCTTCTAGAACTTCACATGAATGAAGTCAAAGAGTATGTACTCTTTAATGGTATGTTTTTTTTTTTTATCCCAGCAAAATGTTTTTGAAATTCATCCATGTAATGTCTATCAGTGGTGTGTTCTTATATTTCTGTCATAGTCTATTACGGAAAAATATATCTATTATAAATAAAGCTGCTATGAATGTTTGTTTTTGAACATATGATTTAATTTATTTTTGGTAAATATTGTATGTTAAGCTTGTGTTTAATTCCATAAGAAACTGTCAGTCCAATTTCAGTTTCAGCTCATGAAGATATACCTGTCAAAGGAGTGGTTGTCCTGCTGTAAGTAACTGGGAAAAAAAAAAAAAGCAGAGATAAAAAAGAAACAATGGCTTTCAAATGTTAGATAACAGGTAGTACAGATTGTGACTACTAAGAGAAGACAAACAAATGAGATGAGCCTGGCACTTGTGCCATCTTACTGCTATGGGATAGTCTCCAAGTCTCAGTGTAGGAAATAAACTCAAACTCCTTGATTCCTTTTGCTGAGATAAGAAGGCTAAACTCAGAATTCAAAGAAACTGAGGTGGCAAGAATTTGCAGGGAAGAGTTGCATGGCAAGGTGTGGGGAGCTGCACAGAGAGAGGGCTACTGAGAGATGACGAACAGTTCCCTTGAGCCTTTGGTTGCATTCAATTTCTACATATGTGGAATGAAACTCCACAAGGCTTAAGGAAAGAACCAAAGAAAAGAATAAGTCAGACAATTCCCAGAGCCCACAATACCAACTTGGAAAGACCTCCTACTGCTCAGGATACTGAGTAGCATCTTCAAAAGAGTCTTGCCCTAGAATAAAGGCTGCTCTGTCTTTACCCTACCTGTGCTAGAAAGGAAGTGCCAAATGGACCGATTTTGTGAAAAATTTAACTGAGTGCCAAAATCAAGTCCTATGGTTTTCAAAATGGTACGCTGATTACTAATGAATAAAAGAGTATTAAAACAATCCTGTATATTTTCTTTTCCATAACAAAGGAAATAATACACAAGCTAAGCAAATGAGAAGTTACAGAAATCAAATGGAATCCTTATAAGTCAGAATGAACGACCGATCTTATAATAACACAGGGCATTGAAAACATACAAACACACACACACACACACACACACACACACACACACACACACACACCCTCAGATTAGAATTATTATTTAGTAGAAGAAGGCCCTATGAATATCAATGGAGTTAGAAATCCCTAAACGAAAGGAGCTATTATTTCCTGCCAAATTAACTGCCATTGAGAAAAAGGGGCTACTTGAAGAAGCTCTGATCATAAATTATTATATTTGAGTCATTCAAATCTATCAGTGCTAGTCAAACTTTTAAAGGTAAACTCTTCATAATATGTGGCTTGGTAAAATTCTACTGATTAACTTACTATGACTTGGTTCAAGATGGGTCAAGAAGTTTCCAAATATATGTGGTAAAGAAACTATAAAGTCAGATACAAGTCAAGAAACTTAGGTACAAATTATGAAAAGAAAATGTTGATGGATAGCATAAGAAGAACATTTTGTGAATTTTATTATTTTTTTCAATTATCCAAATATTCCCGAGTAAGCAGCAAGGCTTGAGATTCTTGGGCTCCAAAATTTTTATATTGTATTAATTATTATTCAAAATTTAGGTTTTTTTCCCAAAACTTGGCTCTTGATTTATTTTATAAAGATAGTACATTAAAATTTATATTAGAACTTGACTTTGTGAACTTGAATTTGAAAAGAGTACAAAAGGCAAAAAGACTGATAAAAACAAATATAAGAATTTAAAAGTTTTGTCTATGAATATTAAAACTTTTAAAATTCTGATTAAATACTTCATTTATTCAACAAAGTATATTACATGAAAATAATTATGCACATATTAGTTTCACATTTATTATTTCACATGAAAATATTTATTATTTCACATGAAAATAATTATGCACATATTATTTTTCACATTTAATTTTAATAAACATTCAATTTTATTTGAAAATGACATTTCCTCTACTTTGGATTTCAGACCTTCTACTTTCTAAACTTAACATTGCCAGTCAGAGAACTTCTCATAAAGAAAAAGTACTTGTTTCCTTCTACTCTTCACTTTAAAATTTTATTCCTTTTTCTGTATAGCACTCAACAGCTTTGAAGTAGCAGAAAATGTAAAGTTACTTCTCCCTAAAGAGAAGCAAAGGTTTTTAACTTCACAGACATCAAGATCATAAATAAACCTAATTCCAAATCACCATTAAGAGTGTACTACATTTCAGGAAGATATGCTAAGTCACTTCTCTAGACTATAATATTTAATTCTTTCTGCTGTGTGTTCGTAACCTATACCTGGCAGCAATTCCATGAAGAAAGCTCTAAACAAGTTCTTGAACAATTTGATGAAGTCTATGGAAAAATTTTCTTCCAACCAGTAAATAAAATCTGAGTTGCACAGTTACAGCTTCATAGGTCAAAGGATACATGTGGATAATAACATTGCCCATGTGTCCATGTGCACATGTGTATATCTGGGCACATAGCTATTTGAAGCAGCAAAGGAAAGATTTCTATAATAATAATATTTAATATTTATCCAGTGACCAGTGTGTATTTGGTACCATGATGTGCTCCATATCTACTATATCATTTAATTTTTCTACAACACTAAGACATAGGTATCATCATTATGCTTATTTTACAGATAAAGGAACTGAGTTAAAAGAAGTTAGATAATATCCAACATCATTTACAATGTGTAGTAAGAGGATCTAACCCAGGTAGCTTAACTTTAGAGCCCATTTGCTAAGCTTTTTTGTTACTGCATTTGAAAACTGTAGGTAGTTTTTTTACTATCATCAATCATTTCTTAGCTCAATGTTCTCTCACTTCTCCAGTATAAAGGGAAATAAATAATTCTCTGTATATAATTTTGAATAAAACTGAAACTTAAAGATACTATTATATATATGTATATATATAAGGCAGATAAATCTTTTTAGTTATTATGGGAAAAAAATTAATCAGATAACAAATGTGGAGATGAAAAAGTCCTATATATATTTATTAGAGAATATCTGGCTATAACACAACTCAAAGACTTCATAATATAACACAACTCAAAGACTCATTTTAATGAAATAGCAAGGATAATAACATTTACGATATTAAATGTGCATTCCCACTTAGCCCAGAGAAGCCTTGCATCTAAATTAATAATCTTGCTAGGTAGAAAACTTCTCCTTCTTTGTGAAAATTGAAATACCTTGGGGAATTGGAAAAATCAACAGTTATAGAACTCAATGGCTCACATATGCTGATGACAGGAAAGGACAAAACCACAAATACTTTTGAGATACGCTTTCCTTGTACATTAAATTGCACATGTGTTTTTAAAATAGTTTCTTGATTAACAAAAGAAAGCCAAAGAATAGGACATACTCTCTGAACAATGGAATTTAGAAATCTAAGCGATGTTTAGTATGAGATCACAAAAAAAAGCAGGACATCTCCAGGGTGTACTCCTTTATTTTTAAAGAAAAAAATATGAATGTTAGCTCAGTTGCAAGTTGTGTTGTAGTTTATAACAGTATTTAAAATATGTTATGTAACTTATTTCTAATATTATTAGAATTATTTTAGTAGTGAGCCATTGAGGAAAATGATGTTAATGACTTCTTCCAGCTCACACAGAATCAATTGGCAAAGCAGAGATTACAACTTACATGTTTTTACTTCAAGAAAGTGTTTTTCTTCAGACGAGAAAAGACTAGATCTTCACTGAGGACATGCCACATAGATGTCAAAAATTCCAATATAAAAATATAACAAGGTTATTTTTTTTGTAAGGCATTGAAGTTCTTTGAAAATATTCTAAATTTATAAGTCATTTAAATGTTGAATGCTATCAGTATCTAATAATATATTAAGTTCTATGGAAAAGTAAACCAAACAAAAACAATGACTGAAAATTTGTGATTGTATATTTACACACATACCAATTAGTACTCTTTTATAATTTATGTAGTTAATTCCATCCATGTACTTTTTACATTTAATATACTTCTACAGTGTTATCATTTTTTTCTTTTCTTTAGGACACCAAGAAACAAAACTGGAAATATAACTTCAGAACTACTACAGGCATACCTCAGAGATATTGAGGGTTTGGTTCCAGACCACCTCCATAAAGCAATATTGTAATAAGGCAAGTCAGACAATTTTTTTGGTTTTCCAGTGCATATAAAAACTATGTTTACACTATATTGTAATCTACTAAGTTTGCAGTAGTATTATATCTAAAAGAACAATGTACACACCTGAACTTAAAAATACTTTATAGCTAAAGAATGCTAATCATCATTTGAGTCTTCATTGAATTGTAATCTTTTTTGCTGATGAAGGGTCTTGCCTCAATGTTGATGGCTGCTGACTGGTCAGAATAAAGGTTCATTAAAGTTGAGGTGGCTGTGGCAATTTCTGAAAATAAGACAAGAAGTTGGCTGCATCAATTGACCCTTTCACTAAATATTTCCCTGTAGCATGCAATGCTGTTTGATAGCATGTAATCCATAGAATGTCTTTCAAAATTGAAGTCAGTTCTCTCAACCCCTGCCACTGCTTTATCAACTAACAGTTTAAATCTTTTGTTGTCATTTTAACAATCTTCACAGCATCTTCATCAGAAGTAGATTCCATCTCAAGTAACCACTAGCTTTGCTCATCCATAAGAAGCAACTCCTGACAACTTAAAGTTTTATCATGATTGCAGTAATTCGGTTACATCTTTAGGCTTCATTTCTGTTTCTAGTACTCTTTACTTCCAGTGGAGTCTTGAACCTCTCAAAGTTATCCATGAGTGTTGGAATCAACTTCTTCTAAACTGTTAATTTTGATATTCTAACCTCTTCCCATAAATCACAAATGTTCTTAACAGCATCAAGAATGGTGAATCCTATCCAGAAGGTTTGCAATTCATTTTCCTCAGACCTATCAGAGGAATCACTAACTATGGCAGCTATAGCCTTACAAAATGTATCCCTTAAATAATAATATTTGAAAGTCAAAATTACTCCTTGATCCATGGGCTGCAAAATGGATCTTCTGTTAGCAGGCATGAAAACAACACCAATCTCATAGTACATCTCCATCATAGCTCTTGCGTGAGCAAATACATTATCAATGAGCAGTGATATTTTAAAATAGCACTCCTACCCCAACTCCTACCCCCAAGCAGTAGGCAGTAGGCTTAAAATATTCAGTAAACCATGTTGTAAACACATGTTCTGTCATCTAGGCTTTGTTGTTCCATTTATAGAGCATAAGCAAAGTAGATTTAGTATAATTCTTAAGGTCCTTAGTATTTTTGAAATAAGCATTGGCTTTAACTTAAATTCACCGGCTGCATTAGCCCCTAATGAGAGTTAGTTAGTCTTTTGAAGCTTTGAAGACAGGCATTTACTCTCTTTACAGATATAAGTCCTATATGGCAGCTTCTTTCACCATAAGGCGATTTATCTGCATTGCAAATCTGTTGTTTAGTGTAGCTACCTTCATTAATTATCTTAGCTAGATCTGGATAACTTGTTGCAGCTTCTACATCAGTACTTGCTGTATCATTTTGCAGTTACTTAATAAGTGTGGCTTCTCTTCTTAAACCTCAAGAACCAACCTCTGCTAGCTTCAAATTCTTCTGCAGATTCCTCACCTCTCTCAGCCTCCATAGAACTGAACAAACTCAGTGTCTTGCTCTGGATGAGCCATTGGCTTAAGAGAATGTTGTGGGCGGTTTGATCTTATCCAGACAACTAAATGATTCTCCATCTCAGCAATAGGTTGCTTCATTTTCTTATCATTTACGTATTCATTGGAGAAGTACTTTTAATTTCCTTCAAGAACTTTCCCTTTGCATTCACAACGTGGTTAACTGTTTGGTACAAGTGACCTAGCTTTTAGCCTCTCTTGGCTTTTTGACATGTTTTTCTTATTAAGCTTAATTATTTTTAGCTTTTGATTTAAAATGAAAGATGTTTGACTCCTCCTTTCACTTGAAGACTGAGAGGCCACTGTAGAATTATTAATTGGCCTAATTTCAATATTGTTGTGTCTCAGCGAATAGGAGGCCTGAGAGAGGGAGAGAGACAGGGAATGGCTGGTGGGTAGAGGAGTCAGAACACAACATTTATCAATTAAGTGTGCTGCCTTATTTGGACATGATTAGTGGCGCCCCTGAACAATCACAATAGTATCATCAAAGATTACCATAATAAATGTAATAATAATAAAAAAGTTTGAAATTTTAGGAGAATTACCAAAATGTGATACAGAGACACAAACTGAGCAAATGCTGTTGGAAAAATGGTGCCTATAGACCTGCTCAAAAAAGGGTTGACACAAACATTCAATTTGTTAAAAAAAAAAAATAGTAATACCTGGGAAGCACAATAAGCTAATTACAATAAAACTTGTTATGACTGTATTACAATTACCCAACCTCTTTTGCAGACTTTTTATAATAGATTGTTATTTAAGATATTAATGGTTATCATCATTCTTCTTTTCTCCAAGCTTTGATTTCTGTTCTTTAGTTTACACTCAACAGCCCCAGTTTTTAAACTGTCTCTCATCTGAAATGGAGAACTAAAACCAAAATACTTTCTGTGCCTGTACTAAACAATTCCGAAACAAAGTGGCTTTACCCTCTCCTATGCTAAGCGAGGCTGTGAACCAATATATATATAAAAAAACCTGCTTATTAAGACAAAATTTTGCTGATCGAGTCTCTTTAAAGGCCATCACCACCATACCACAAGTTAATAAAAAGATAACTTCTCATAAACTATTCATCCGATCCATTCGCCATCCTAAAATCACCAATCCATTTCTTAAAACACTATAAATATCACCTTCTAATTTTTCTCTTTTGAGACATTATTAAGATGTACTTTCTGATGTAAGATTAATAAATTCAGCTTTACTTCATCTACAAGTTTTTCTGGTAATCTTTAGGTTCAGTGACAGAGCTTCTCACTTACTAATTACATAGGTCACTGATAGGACACAATCTATTAGTGTTTCTTGCAAAAAGTGTAGTGAGAAAAAATAATATTTGAATTTATGCATAAATTCAAAAGAAGCAAATAAGTAACAGAGTAAACATTTGTAAATAATCTTCCTAGACAGTCTCAAAATTATGTTTTAAAAGTCAACTTTCTGAAACATATCCTCCAAAATTATAATTTTTAAATGTAAATTAAAAGTAGCTGACTAGTGTCATTTGATTTACTAACAACTGTAATTATAGAAACAAGATAAGTTTGTATTTATGTAAAAGTATCTTCATACATAGTAGATAGTTAATAAATGCCTCTATAATCAAAAATGAAAATAAATTATAAATAAAATAAAAACATATATCTTTAAGGGGGAGAACAGAATTCATTAGCCTCCAGAAATTCTGTGAACAACTTCTACATATTGTTTTTTTAATATTATTAAAAATATTTATGAAAAAAATATCTATCTTTACCACTATCTATTGTATGCCTTGATTTAAGTGGACGTTCTGTTTTATTGATTCTACTTTGTTTCAGAAATGGTGCTAGGTTCTGGGATGTAAGAAAAAAAATGTAATTAAAAAAATAGATAATACATTTACTTAATTTAAAATTGAAAAGGTATATGAAAAAATACCTTGAAATGACCCTCTCAAGGCAGTTGCACTCTATAGGAAAAGCCAATGTTTGAAGTTTCTCAAGTGTTAACAAAGACAATAGCTAAATATGCAAATTGAATACATATATGCTTCACATTAAACTCCCTCTGTTTAAAATTAAACTTACTGAGATATAATTTACAAACAATAAAATCACCCAATTAAATGTAATATTCAATCAAATATGACAAATATATACGGCGAATATACCACAAAATCAGGATATAGAGCATTTCCATCATCGTTAGAAGTTCATCTGTGCTGTTTTTTAATCAGCTTCTGCACCCTTGTATCATACCAATAAACCACTGATATTTTTTCTATGATAAATTGCTTTTCCATTTCTAGAATTTCATGTGAATGGAATCAATTATATGTACCCTTTTTATGCCTGATTTTTTTCTCCCTTCATAATGTTTCTGAGTTTTATCCATGTTGTTTTTATGCATTGGTAGTTTATTCCTTTTTATTAATAACTAAATTATATTGTATATATACAGTATATTTTTTATCTTTATCTGTTGTATCTGTTGATACAAATTTACATTATTTCTTGTTTGGGGCTCTTATAAATAAGTTACCAATATCATTCCGATATGTTTTTCTATACAAATATGTTTTTATCATCCTTGGAGAAATTTCTAGGAGTGGAATGGCTTAGTCATAAATATAATCACAGTACATAATCAAAATGTAAGTATATAATCAACTCTATAAGAAACTGCCAAACATTTTCCAAAGTGGTCATTTCATTTAAAATCACACAAGCAATGAATTAAGCCACAGTTTTCTATCTGTCACTTGGTATTGTTAATATTTTTAAGTCTTTTAAAGTGATTATTTATTGATATCTCATGATACTAATTTGCATTTACTTAACTAATAGTGTTGAATATCTCTTCTGCTTCTACCCTTATGACTAGAATTTTGGTATGCTTGATGTTGTCCCAGAGGCCCCTTGAACTATCCTCATTTTGGGGGGTTCCTTTTTCTTGTTGCTGTTCTGACTGGGAGTTTTCTGCTACCTTACCTTCTAAATCACTGATTTGACCCTCTACTTCATCTAATGTACAATTGATTCCCTCAAATGTATTTTTCATTTCAGTTATATACTTCGTTTCTGACTGCTTCTTTTTTAAGCTATCTCAATTTTTATGTTTTCTATCTCTATTAAAGTTCTCACTGAATTCATCTATTCTTCCCTTAAGTTTACTGAGCATCCTTATAATCAATGTTTTGAACTCTGCATCTGGTAGGTTACTTGTGTCTATTTTGTTGAGTCCTTTTTATGGAGCTTTGTTCTGTTCTTTCATTTGGGACATATATGCCATCACGAATTAAGTGGTTCTTTGAATTCTCTTAAATTTGGTATCACCTCATATGTTATAGAAGGATTATGTTATACAAAGAAAATATATTTTGGAAACTGATTACATTAGCTACTAACCAATAAAATGCCCAATTCTAAATTATACTACGGTTTATTTATAAGAGTTATCATTAACCATAGACCAAAACACTATAACTAGAAAAGTGATTTTTTGTTAATACTTTCTGTGTAAATGGAAATACTAGTACTTGATTGCTTTCATTTTGATGTGAATATTCTATATTTTACTCCATGACATTAATTAAGTTCCCCTTCTCTGATTCTTCAAACACAAGTGGGAGGTGGGGTTGATAATATTTTCTCATCCTTGCTTCTTAGTAGTTTCCAAATATAAGAGAAATAATAACTTTTTAAATGGGGATGAATATTTAAATTCTAAAACTAATTCTCAAGTTCTTTTAATACATAATAAAAATGTGTATGAATTTTGTACTTCAGTGAATATTCATTTATTCAGCTGTGTGTAAGAGTAATGAAACCACTCTATTACATTCACATTGTCCACCTATAGTTAGACAAGTAAAGAATTATACATTATATATATATATATATATATATATATACATATATATATATATATATATATATATGTATATATATATATAAATGTCCTATTTAGAAGAAGGGTCATGCTAAAAGCATTATAGCGGGTCAATAATAGGACAAAACACATTTTAAAAAAATTTTCCTTCACTTATGCTTTGAAATTAAACAAAAACAAGGAAAAGAGATGATGTAGGATAGAGAAAAGAAGATGCAAAAATTGTCTTTTTCCTGATTCATATAAAAGCTTAAGGATTTGCTTTGGATTATATACATCTATGTTTGAGGGCCAACTCCAGCATTATTCAACATTATGATTTTGTAACATCTTTGTCCTTGAGAGTTATGAAACTTATTAGATAATAACTAATAAAGTAAGAATTTCAAAACTTTGAATCACATGATAATTTCACTTTAATTTCTACATTTGCTTTGAACATTTTCCAATTCACTTTTGCATTTATAATTTCCATCTCAGTTTGTCAAGATAAAACCACTGAATGGATAGAATAGTTTTAACTGTTTTATTGTTGATAAAATCATTACTTTAGAATCATTAGAATTTAGTGCTCTTTCTTTTAATTCTTTCAGAGCATTTATCTTGAACACCTGCTCTATGCAAACATTATAGGGAATATAGTGAGAAGATAATATTCAAAACAGAGCCTGTTCTAAAAGTGCCTATGATATCATAGTGGGGAACAGCCAGTAGCATTTTCAGAAGCTGTGCTATTTCCAACGAATACAGCAGTAGCTTGAGTTTACATCTTCGTGTATTTAGGTGAGAAAAAAATAGTACCATTATGTACTGAACACTAGGCAAATAATTACAATCCCATAACTCAAGTGGCATTCTCTGTAAATCTAAAGATTCAAGGAATTTCCCTCTCTTAGCAATTGGGTAATTCAGAAAAAAATGAACTTCTTAACTTTGTTCATTGTGTTCCTATTCTGCCACAGGTTCAATAAATCTCTGATTTATAATATACACTACTTGAGCAAAATACTTATTAAAGATGGCCAGAGTGATTTAATGGCTCCCTCAGGGTCAGAGATAGCACAAATAAATGAAATATGCAATAATATTAAAAATATCACTTTCATGATATCCATTAGCTTTGCTGATAGTACTAATAAAACAAGCATTTTGAATATCTTTATTGATTAAGTACTCAGTATGTTCCAGATACTCAAAACATTTCAACGTTTGATATCCAAATAGTATTCTTATGCAGATATTACTAAATAATCTAAATGATTTTCCCCAATTTATAGACAAAGAAATAGGGCTTCAGAGAAGTTAGGTCACTTTGCTAAAGCTACATGGCTATCAGTGGAAGACCAGTTTTAAACCCATGTTTTTTCTTTCTCATGTTTTATGGCTAGAAGGTTAATTCTGTGAATTTTAAAATTCATGTTCTGTTTGTTTTAGGGACTGTCTATGGGAAGAACAGCTTCTAAGATAAGGCTTCCATGATCAAATAAATTTACAAAACACTGCCCACTCTATGCTTAGAGAATTCAATATTTACCTTAATATATCAAAGGCTTAGTGAAGTTCTGCAGTAAACAAACAAACAAACAACAACAACAACAAAAAACTAAAACTAGCTCTCCAAACAAGTAAGTTTGTTTAATATTGTTTAATCTAATGTTTCCCAGAGTTACTTGACTGTTCTCACTTTGGCTTGAACTAACAATAAGTTTAACTCCAAGTGAATGAACCAATTTGGCTATTTATCATCACTCAGAACAAGAAATCATAAGTAAAGTAGTTTCTGAATTGGATAATTCAATGGATCACACAATCAAAAAACACTCAGAATCTTCTTTTCATTCTGCTAAAGAAGAGTGAAATCAACTTTCTAAATTTTGTTTCAATTTCATAATATAAAATCTATTAAAATATGCTTGAAAATAGTTTTTCCTGACATGCCAATTGACCTATGTAAATTGGTATTAAAGAAAATTTTCCATTAAAAATGAGTTTTATTTAAATGCATGTCTTAATTTTCAGACTTTTACTTTTGATTTGATGTCGAATTTCCCCTAATTCAAGCAAATATAAAGCTAATTTTGTTTAAGAATTTTAAAATACACTGTGTCAGCAGTACATGAAAGGAATGATTTCTAAATGACCAAGGTCAAGCATTTCTTAAATATTTAGTGCTAGAATTTATTTTCTATCTTGCTTTAAAATTTACAACTAATTTTGCATTTCTTATAACACAACAGAATGAGATCAGTAGTTTGAAAATAAATATCTGTATTTTGAAAATTATATTATAACTTGACAGTTTCGGTTTATTTTTTTCCAGAAAGTTAAAAAATGATAGAATTCTACTCATATCGTTTAGAACTGTATTAGGCAGCAAGTACTAACAGCAACAATCAAATTGACTTTATTTGTCTGCAACTAGTTCAGCTGGCCTATGATGCCTTAGAAATCTCGACTCTCTCTTCCTTTCTAACCCACCAACCTTAAGCCTTTTCTTTTTCTTTTCTCTTTTTTGATTCTTATGTAATGAGGGTAAGATGGCTGCTATAGTTCTAGCCCATTACGAGGAGTTTTCAATGCAGGTGTAAAGAGAAAAAATGAGACAGAGATAGTGCTAACCACACTGTTGTTTTTTAACTGAGAAAGAAATACTCTTCCAGAGACATCTATAACAAACTTATACTTCATTGCCCAGAATTGGACAACCCATATCTTCAAGTGATGCTGGGATACTGAGGAAAAGAACTATTATAATTGTTTTAGATCAATTATTATCAAATGCCTAGATTTGTCCACATTTGTACCATGAAATAACTGAGGTTCTTATTTTCTGTTAAGAAAGGAGGTATTTTTTTATCTCATCTTGGCAACCTTGTAACACCTGCCTACTAGGCTTTGAGGTTTATAGAAAAATATATAAATAGACATCTGAGTTTGAATCCTTTTCTTCTCTTTACTAGTGATGTGACCTTGAACAAATTATGAAAATATGACAATAATTCAGAAATTGAAACAATTGCAAGACAGCTTTTAAGACTTCTGTCACTGTTATGTTCTCACCTACCCTCATCCATACCTACAAATCCTTCCCTATTACCTGACGACATACATGAATTATCTGTGCTCCTATCTAAATCTATTTGTTCTCTAGTTCTTAGCCCTTCTTACCTGTTCAAGTATATCACTTCAGCAATCCTCCTCAATTCTCTTCTGTACCATTAATTTTCTTCCCTACTGGATCTTTCTCATCAGTATCCAAAATTTTTGTTCTATCTTTTTCACTTTTCTTGTAAGCTTATATCCCATTCTTTTGTACCCCAATGTAGCCAGTAGTCCTTGAGTCATCTGTATTAATACATAAAATTTGTATACTTGTTTGAAAGACAGTTGCAACAACTGCAAAATGATACTCAGATATGACAAAGTTCAAAGGCAGAAAGAGATTATCTTTTTCTCTGTGTCTTAGAGGCATTTCTCCTCATTCATCACTGCCAGAATTTTATCACATGATGATGACTAAGCAGTGAGAATGGGACCACCATAACTGCATAAGACTAATCTTGGCTAAGCGTCTCCTGAAATATGGCACATGCAAAATAAGAGCAGACATCTAGTGAAAATCAAGTTCTTTAGTATAAAAGCAAGGATGGATATTGAATATATAATCAGCAGTGTTGGTGTCATCCACTGACATAGCATAAAAAAGAGGCAGAAAAAGAGAGATAAATGACTTAGATAACTCTCTAAGGAATAATCAGCTTAGGTTCAATATAAACATATTTCAGATTTGAAAATGTAGTGAACACTCAAAGCAAATAAAATATACTAGTAAGAAAAAATACATAAAAATAACAGAAAAATAACAAACTAATTTGCCTGAGAAATAGCTCCATGACTTTTTGAAAGTAACTCATAAAGAGTCAGCTTTGACATGTCTTAAGATAAAAATCACAACATTTTTTTCAAAGTATTTAAGAAAATTGTTGAGATAATCATAGGTTTTAACCATCATCTTTTTTCATATCCTAATTCACATTGAACTAGCTAGAAGGAAAGAACAATTACAGCATAAATGAGTATCTTTAACCAACAGGGAAATAATTGTCCATTTCTGACTAGATCAGAGACAAAATTTACTTCTAGTTTTCTATTTTTTTATAGCTATAAATAAGCTAAATGTCATATCAGGCAAGAAATTTTTAAAAAGAGAGAAAAATAGATGAGCAAAGAACCAGAATCTTTTTATTAGTAATTGTGTTCATGAATGTTGATCTGGACTTCCATGATTGCCGAGATCTATAATACATTTTTTCCTGTTTTCCCTACCTTCAGATGATGCTATATATAGCATTACCACCTGGCAGGGCAAAAATTAAAATATAGGAGACAACTCAAAATTTCTCTAATGGTTTTGTTGCTTTGAGCAGGAATCACACATTTTTCATTGGTGAAAGGTATATGAATCTTGACCCTTTAAAATAGAAATATAATTTGGCTAATATTTTTCAGACAAAAAGTGGAGTACAGTAGTTAATGATGATACATTCTCCTTCCAATACCCTAATCAAATGGGAAATAAAGATGGCTATTAAAACAGAGTATGAGCATTATTTCTGGTAAAACTGGTAAGATAATATGAGAGGGACCAAGTTCAAAGGTAGCATTTCTTATTCTCTGGTACTCTGAACTGAAGATAAACTGCAGAGCAAGACAAAACTGACTATGCACTCATTTTCAAGTTCCACAGTTGGCATAAAGCTAGGTGTGATTACTTCATGGAAAACAGACTGTAAAAGAGATGTTTGCCTTACTGAAGGACTTACCAAAGTAGGGAAGAGAAGGAGAAGGAGAAGAAGGAGAAGGAGGAGAAGGAGAGGGAGAGAGAGGGAGAGCGGGCAGAGGTAGGGGAAGAAAGAGAGGCATATGGGGAGAGAAGGAAGGAAGGAAGGAAAGAAGGAAAGAATGAAGGAAGGAAAAGCAAGCAATGTATTCTAGTAGAGTATAACCTCATAAAGGATCTTTCCTTTGCTCACTTCATGTACCTGAAACACAGGGGGTCCTCAAAATTTGTCACCAACACATGTAAATGTGTTTTTGAGGTTTATAAGGGCAGGATCTGTTAGCTAAAGAAGAAGAGGCTGTCCTTAATTGAACAGCAAAGAATATTCTGCAAATTTCCATTTTAATGAGCAGCGGCATGCATATCTCTTCTAACAGAGGGTTAATTCTCTTTTAGTTAACTCCAACTTTCAAAGCATGTCCTCTGGCAGCAGAAATTCACAGTTCTCAGCCCAAAACAAGCATGTGCTGCACCTGGAAACAATTAAGCACCAAGGCCATTTGAGGAGCACAGGTGTTCTGGCAAGCAGAAAACTTTCATTCTCTGTTACCAGCTGAAGATCCTGATTAATTGACTTGATTTAAGCTCAAGTAATGTCCACTGAGTTGCTAAGAGAAATGAGATGACAATGAACCTTAGTTACAGGGGGAGAAGAGCCATTACATGTTTGTGTAAAAAATAAACCTAATTCATCTTAGCAGGAAATATAAGATATTAGTATTAATAATTCTTTGGATTTTATGAATAATTTTCTCTCTGGTTTTTAGTCAATTTCAATAAAAATGATAGACCCTGTAATGGAGTAGGGAAAATTCCAATTATTCAAAAAAAATTCAATCATTTCAAGAATCTTCTCTTGAGAAATCTGCATTTCCCTACATCCTAAAAACAAGACTCTAGCTTTTTCTTGTACTCTAGGGTAAGAAATTAAGAATGATGCTTCCAGAGAAAAAAGATTAATACGATTTTGTGAAATTAGTGCATCACTGATGCCAAAAAAAATCATTTCCCTTTCTGGACCACATTCTCTTGCTTACTAATTAAACACATGCTAAAAATAGTGACATATCAGATTTGTGGTTACTGGTACAGCTAGCAGTGGCAAAATCTTTAGTAACATAACTCATGATGGTTGAGTGACCACAAAAGAAAAGTTTGATTCTTTTCTTTAGTTGTAAACTTTTTTTGCAAATATATCTAGATCTAATAGCTTTCCAGAGCTGCTGAATCCAGCAGGAACCAGGTTCTGCAAATTAATTCATACGCATCTTTTCACATAAAACATATTTTTAAAATACATTTAAGGGGCTGCTTAATATTTCATCCTCTCCTTTTTCTTCCAATGGTCAACTACCTTGGAAATAACAATATTCAACTCTTGTTTTTTAATAGTTTGGATGTTTACTATATGTTGCCATCTAACAACTAGACAAGGATATGGCAAAAAAAATGTTTCAGAGCATAAATAGAATTATTCAAAGAAGGCCATATATTACCCAAAATAAAAGGTATTATGTCATTTCTAGGAAAAAGAGATAAAGAATACACTGTCTCTATTAGCACAGAGATGCGTTCTAATAACTATCCCATTTCTTACGGCTTCATCCCTGAAATTTTAAAGTATACATGTAGTTTTTTCTGTCTATAGTAGGAGAGTGGTTAAAGAAACTTTTAAACACTAAGAAATACACATGAAAGATGCAAGGCCTTCAATAAAAAAATTCTATATTCTTTATATTGGTCTTGTGTATTTTTACTTTTGTTGAGCCAGCTCAGTTTACTGGTAACTCTGATGCCAAAATATTTCTTCTTTGCTGCTCATTTTCCATCCCCCTTTTTACACATATCACTTTCTAAACTACTAAATATTTTCTCTATATTTTATCTTTCCTTTTTAATGTTCCCTTTCTTCATATTTGAATCTAAGTTTCAAGGCTTATAATAGTTGCTAATAACAGATCACAAATAAATATTTCGTGTGTAAGTAAATGAATGAAGATATTCCAAAGGCAATAGCTCAAGATGAATACTGCCAATGGATACATATATAGAGTCATTTAATGTTTTGAATCACAATTGGCGATCCAAAAAATGAATATAATAGCTATATTATTATCATTAATTACAGCTATATTGCCCATTTATTAGATATCAGAAAGTATATATCCATTATACCATAATGATATAATGATGTCATTTATATCTTTATACCCATTTTGATGGTGAGAAAATTGAAACAAATGTTCAAAAGATCATATAGCTAGAAAAAAGTGATAGATGCACAACTTGAAGCCTGGTCTATATTGGCTGTGTACATTTAATAAATAAGTTGCCAGAAATATGAACATGAATATGCTTTGTAAACTTAAAAGCAGACAAGTGTACAAAAACAAATCAAATCCCTCCCATATTCTTTCTGATGCCTCAGAATAACAGATGATGTACTTTAATAAGTTTTGTAATCTTGGCATATACATTTCCATGATTCCAATATTCTACTTACTTCCTAAAGAAGAAACTATACTATGGAATACAGGTATAACGTTCTTCCTCTCCCAACTAGAGCCATTGGGGCTATAACACTAGCAAGAAAAGGGGTAGAGGCTAAACGAAGTGCAGGGAAGAAAGGGGAAGGGAAAGAATGAATGGAGATTTTCAGTCACTTTTTCTATTCTTTTAATAAGATAAAAGTCTTTGAGTGATTGGTGCTTAGAAAATAATTTAAAGGAGTTGGCCAAGTCATTGAAGGTTGTCAGCTACTTAGTATGGTGAACAAACATATCAGAATAGTAGTACAGAAACAAAAACTTATTTTGGAGTTCAGTAACTACATACAATTTACAAATTACAGTAATATGCATACAATTTTTTTGCAGTGTTCACAATAGTTAAGAATTTTTATGAAGGAGTTTCATATTATTCAGTGATGAGATTGTGCTATTCCTAATTAGCACTTTCTTTATAATCTCCCTTATGCTTGAGAGGTTTGAGTTTTTAGTGGGTTTAGGTCTAGAAAATGATCAACTATTATAATAATATAGTTCTCAGAGATTTAAAAATTAACTTTTTAATTTTAGCAATGTTTAGATTTACAGAAAAATTACAAAGGTAGTACAGAGTTCCCATATATGTAACATACAGTTTCCTCTCTTATTAGCATCTTACATTGGTATGGAAAATGTTACAATTAATAAACCAATATTGATATATTTATTACTAAGTAAAGTCCATACTTTATTCAAGTTTCTTAATTTCATGGTTCATCCTTTTTCCATTCCAGGATGCCATCCAGGATCCCAAATTACATGATGCTGTCATGTCTCCTTTGGCTCCACATGACTGTGACAGTTTCTTAGACTTGTTTTTAATGACTTTTCTTGTTTTTAATGATCTCGACAGTTTTGAGGCATACTGGTCATGTATTTTGTAGTTAGTCCTATAGTTGGGATTTGTCTGATGTTTTTCTCATGATTAGACTGGACTGTGTTTTTGAGAGGTAGATCATAGAGGGAAGTGTTATTTTCCTTATATTATATCAATGATACATACTATCAACAAGACTTGGCACTATTTATATTGACCTTCATCACCTGGATGAAGCAGTGTTTGTTAGGTTTCTCACTGTAAAGTTAGTCCCCCCCCTCCCAATACTGTACTCTTTGGAAGGAAGTCTCTATACACAGCTCACATTTGAGGAATGAAAATTAAGTGCCCCACCTCCTTTAGGGCAGAATATCCAAATAAACTATTTGAAATTCTTCTTCAAGAAGGGAAATTTGTCTATTCTCTCCATCTCTGTTCATTTATTAAGTCATTTATTCACATCAATACTAACTCATTGGTTGCTGGACGTTTTGTGACAAATATTTTATTTGATTTCACTTAAATATATAGGTCCTACTTTCACTAAGAATCTTATTCTTAATCTTATTTCATCCTTTTTCTTTTAATAAGATCTATAGAGACATGCCCTTAAAATTAATGTCAGTACATTTTTTCTATAGGTAGTCAGGTATTAAATGTTTTTAATTTTTTTTAATTTTTAAATTTTTTTAGACGAGGCAACCACTGGTTGACCTCATAGATTGCAAGAACCTTGTCAGCTTACGATCCCTTATTTTTTATTTTTACACCTTCAGCACCTGGTCTTCCTACGTGGTCTCCCATCCAAGTACTAACTAGGCCTGACCCTGCTTAGCTTCCGAGATCAGATGAGACTGGGCTTGTTCAGGGTGGCACAGCTGTAGACTAAATATTTTCGATTATGTGGGCTACATAGTTTCTGTTATAACTACTGTGAAAGCAGCACGAACAATGTTAAAAAAAAGAAAGTGTGGCTGCATCCAATAAAATTTTATTTTAAAAAGCAGGTGAGAAAGATTTGGTTAAGAGGCCATAAATGATTGTCCCTGCTTTAGAACGTTAATGTCTCTAAGATCTTTACTCCCAGATCTTTCTGTGCTCTAATGACCTGACTTTCCAGGAGTAACTTTTAGTATTGTGGGTTCTTAATGACTTTCCCTGTAAATAGGCATTTTATTTTTTTCCATGTAATTTAAAGCTTTGATGGAAAATACATACACATATTTAAAAGAATATTGACCCTGAATTCAAGATTTTGGAGAAGAACAAAGAATGCTTTCCCTTCACAGACTTTAAGACAGAACTAAACATGCTGGAGCAAGATACTTGACTCTATTTCTTCCAAACATTCCTGTATGTTTTCCTAAGCCAATGATATGGTGATCATTTGGAGTCAGGGATATGAAGAGGAGTAAATGGAAGAAAAGGTGTCTCTGAAAACTAAGTCTTTGTCAATTCTTTATAGCTAAGAGATTTTTGAACACCATTTGCAAGGGTTATATACCATATTATGATACTCACATTTATTAAAAATAAAAACAAAAAATGAAAAGAACAAAGAAAGATTCAGAATAAAAACTGAGCAAAAGTTAAGAAATATTTTTCTTCCTTTTCATAGTAAAACTTTGTAATAGTTAACACAACCATTGTATTAATGATAAACCATCTACAATACAAGTTGATTAGCTACAATAGCTTCTGTCTATTTAAATGTGCTAGTTCTGAAGGGACAATGCTGCATCTAATTTGATTTCCCCCTGAGCAGTACATGATGTGTTATTTGATGCCCTTCAAAGGACACGATTAGCCAAGCTATAAAGTGTTTGATTTTACTAGCTTTGCTCGGTTTTATCAGTTTGTAAATGTGTTATTTTCTCCATTTATTGTGCCTATGGGATTCGAGATAGAGGAAGCGTCAAGTTAATATGTTTTGGGGAGGCAGCAATGGCCATACTTTAACACTTACGCAGTGTTGTGATGACATTGAAGATGGAGTCATGAAAACTGTTATGTCAGGGCCATTTATCAAGGCAATTCTTCAATGTTATAAACCCTAGCTCTGACACTGAATTCAACAGTAGGCTTTTGTTTTAAATAGAACGAAGTGTTCCTGGGATGCACTGCTAACAATCCTCCTTAATTGAATAATAAGTAGTCAATAATAAGAAAATAAGTCACACAGGTGGTCAGAGAAAAAAAGGAAGTGAAGGTGTTGGCCTAAGATACTGCGTTTGAGGTTTTGGTTTTCTTCTTTTTTTTCTTTTTCTTTCTTTTTTTTTTTTTTTGTTTGTTTTGAGTAGAGAAAGACAGGATTCAATTTTAGGTATTTAAGTAAAAAAGGAAGTGTTCCTTAAGGATATTAAAATGCCACCAACCTTTGCTTTTATTTGGGATAGAAAACACAGTACACTCATTTAACTAAATCATTTGGCAGGAAACAATTTCAGTGCCATGTATTTAGAGAGTGCCAAACCAAGTGACACAATCAGCACTGAAGATGCTCAGAGTAGTTAACAGGTGTTTGTGGCTTTGAGTTCTTGAATTCTTTTTAGGTTGCTTTTCTCAGTACTTATTCAAACCATTTGTCAATGCATCAAAGCTGGATATAGCAGTTATTGTTCAAGCATTTAATTCATTAAAGATAATGCCTACTTATACATTTTTTTTATTTTTTGCAATCCTGTAATTAGTGTTTATTTCAGCCTACAATTCAAAGAAAATCTGAGGTCTCCTTCCCCTACTATGCCCAGCAGGAATAACTTCATTTGTTCATTCCTACCCTCTTACCTTACAGGGATCTGAATATAATTTGGAAGTGATGTATTTAAGTGATATACATTAATAGAGATAATGATAATTACTAAGCATTATCTTATAAATTCGAGGATCTACAAGCAACTTGGCATGTGTGTTTGTGTGTGGGTGCACATATACATTTATTGATTTTGTGTGTGTGTGTTAAATGAGAATAGAGACAAAATGTATTATTTGTCAGTATCCTTCTGAGTACATTTTCTGTATTGAGTGTTAGATATTCGCTCCCATTGCTGCCTATAAGACTGAGATCATTCTATCCCAATTCACTGATGTGAAAACTGAAGTTAAGAGAGAGGTTAAGTGATTTGCCTCACATCCCTACAAGTACATAGTGTAGTAGGAATAAAGCATTTGTGAGATATTGTATGTTGAGGTCCAAGCGAATGGGCAATTTAAACAGTTTATCCAAGATAGGCTCTGAATTTTTCAGTTGAAAGTTGTACATCAGTAATTTTCACATTCTTCATAGGTTTCTTCCCCTACATCCACTTAACCCACCTTATCTTATGTGTAACTTTCACTTAAGGTGTGGACTCTGACCTCTCTATTAGACAATAGGGTGGTAAATCAGTACTTAATATTACAGTTGAATTAAAAGAGAAGACTCTGTGCTTATACCAATGCTGTATATCTTTATTCCACTAGAATGGAAGGAGTTGAAGTTAGGAATTTCTTTTTTCTTTCTGCTTTCCTGTAGGGCAGGACATAATGTCTTCTTCAGTAGATTTTCATATATATTAATCATCATATAACTCATTTGTTTTTAGATTACATCCTTTGACTTTGTAATGAAGCATACTATATTGGCATAATTTTTAAAACCTTAGAGAGCTTGTATAAATTACTTGCCATGTGAAAGAATATGTAAATATCTGTACTTACTATCCATCTTTGTTTTGAGAATGGTCAGTAATTGTGTTTTTCAAGATTTACATTGCAAAAAGTTATTTACCTTATACTGAATCAAAGATATATAACACACATACATGTATGCATGTACAAAGACACTCATATCTACTCAATTACATTGATTCAGTTCATTTTTTTAAATGTTGCCTTTCATATGTAATCCATGCTGAGATGAAAACAGGAGTTAGCAATTTAGATGTTGTGGTACCCAAGGGAAATGTGGGCATTTGAAACAATGTAAATGTTTTTCTAATTGATGTTATATTCTTAAATTCTCAAAACATTCAGTTGGTCTGGAAAAGTAGCATCCTAGGCATACACAAGATAAAATACCTTTGATAAACTTTTCTGTTCTTACAGAAAGGTTGTAATCTACAAGGCTATATATTCTTATTTTCCTGGCATGCATCTGGTACATATTAAATTGTAGTCTATTCTGAATACAAATTCTAGCATTCTTATTTTAATATACTGTTTTATTAAAGGGGGAGCATAGTGTAAGAGTACTTTTTAAAAGAGGTTGTTATTATGCTGTTTAAATGATCACATGAAAACAAGCTGTAGGTCTCTAAAATCTGTTTTGCTTTCATAATGGAACTATGGTTCATTATTAATGAAAGTAAAGAAAATCTTTTATTCTTTAATCTTTTTTACTACTCTCTATTTTCTAAATTAATAAACTACAATTGTATATCGATTATTTTCCTGTAATCATTAACTATATATTACCTAAATTAGACATCCTTTTAGATTTCTCCTTTTTAACTTAGCTAAGAAGTACACGTGTGCATGTGTGTGTGCATGCACACAAGAATTTTTGGACATAATGTATACACGTATATACAATACATATAATTATGTGTGCAATATATTTGTAAAGTATGTAGAATGTACAGATGTGAAGTATGTAATTTATTATATTATTATTATATTCTTTTTATTCATCGAACCATAAAATACATCGTGCTTTTTTAATTCATAAAATTATGATGGGAAAGGATAGGCAGCAAAAGGAAATGAGAAACTACAGAATTTTAATATGTAAAAAGAAATTTTTCATTTTCGTTTAATGAGAAATAACATAAAACTCTGGCATTTCAAGTGATCTTAAAGTCATCCATTTAAGTGTAAAGCTGATGCTCAAGTAAACAATAGCTATTATCTTGAAATAATTTTAAAATTATAAAAAAGCAAAGCAAAAATTGCTCTAAAACTTCCTGTTTACCACTTTTCTAGGTTCTCAAAATGTTAACTTTTACCACATTTGCTTTATTATTCTCTATTTTTTTACTTGAAATGCTTAAAAAAGGGTTTTAAGCACAACGCCATTTTACTTCTAAATACTTCAAAATGTTTCCTGAAAGCAGAGACATTTTCTTATATAATTCAATATAATTATAAAAGTCAGAAAATTAGCATTGATCAATATGTCTTATGCAAATACCAACAATTATTTAACTTATATTCTACATAGTAAAAGAAATAAGAAAACCAATGAACTGGTCCAGAATTTAATCCAGAATCACACTGACACATAGCAATCATGTCTCTTCATTCTTCTTTACTCTGGAATAGTTCTTTAAGTATCCCTTACTACCTTGATACTTTTTAAAAGTGGTGTAGACCACTGGTGCACTGGGCAGATCTGCCCACACTGGACCAGAAGGACAAGGAAGCATGCACACACAAGGCTTCCCAACCCAGAACTTAACTTCTTCTAGCCAGGGAGCACACCAGGCACTGCACAAGCCCGGCCCCACTACAACCAACCTGTTAAAACCATCTGGCATGCAATCTACACAGAAGCCACATTTTCAAGATTGGGAGAGAGAGCTATTTCATCTAACTCATAGGAACAAACACAGAAGTCTAACAAAATGGGGAGACAGAAGAATATGCTCCAAATGAAGGAACAACAACAACAACAACAAAACCTGGAGCAAAATTCTAATAAAGTGAAGATAAGTAATTTCCCTGATAAAGAATTCAAAGAATGGTCATAAGGATGCTCAAAAAATTGAAAGAATAGAATTCAGAAAACACTTTGAGAAAAATGAAAAATGTAATAAAGAGAAAAAAATAACTGAAATAAAGAATATATTATAAGGAATCAACAGCTTGTCAGTTAATATAAAATAACAGATTAGTGATCTAGAAGTCAGAATAGTGAATATCACCTAATTAAAACAGCAAAATGAGAAAAGAATTTTAAAAAATGAGGATAGTATAAGGGGCACCTGCTAAAACATCAAGCACTCTAATATTCATATTAGAGAGACTGCAGAAGGAGAAGAGAGAGAGAAAGGGGAAGAAAGTATATTTGAAGAAATATTGGCTGAAAAATTTTCCAAGCTGCAGAAGAAAACAGACATCCAGTTCAAGGAAGCACAGGGATTTCCAAACAAGATGAATGAAAAGAGGCTCAACACCAAGACATATTTTAGTGAAAATGGCAAAAGTTAAGGATAAAGTGGCAATCTAAATGCAGCAAGAAAGAAACAAGTCACATACAAGGAAAACCCCATGAGACTATCAGTTGATTTCTCAGGAACTTTAGAAGCCAGAAAGAGTGCCGGGAAATATTTAAAGTGCTGAAAGAAAAGAATCTACAACCTAGAATATTCTACCTGGTAAGGTTATCATTCAGAATTAAAGAAGAAATAGCTTCCCAGACAAGCAAAAAATAAAGTTTACAATCACTAAATTGGTTTTATGAGAAATGTTAAAGGGTCTTATTTTATGCAGAAAAGAGAAGGCCATTATAGAAATAAGAAAATATAGGTAAAAAAATCTCACCAGTAAAGGCAAATAAATAATATACACAGTGAATCACATATTTAAAAAGCTAATATAAAAGTTAAAAAATAAAAGTAGCAAAATTAACAATAATTACAATAAATAGTCAGGGGACACACAACAGAAAAAGATAAAAGATGATGTCAAAAACAGAGTATGGGGGAAGTAAAAATGTAGTGTTTTTAGGATGCCTTTGAACTTAAATGAATATTAGTTTATAATATACTGCTATACGTATCTGTTCAGTTCTCCCATCACCACTCCTTGAAGAGACTGTCATTTCTCCATTGTATATCCTTGCCTCCTTTGTTGTAGATTAATTGACCATATAAATAAGAGTTTATTTCCGGGTGCTCTATTTTGTTCTATTGATTTATGTGTTTGGTTTTGTGCCAGTACCATACTGTTTAGATTATTACAGCTTTGTAGTACATAGGTTGAATCAGGGAGCATGATATCTCCTTCTTTGTTCTTTTTTCCCAAGTTTGCTTTTGCTATTTGTGGTCTTTTGTGCTTCCATATAAATATTAGGATTATTTGTTCTAGTTTCAAGAAAAGGGGAATGGGAATATAGTCAATAATATTGTGGTAAATTTGCATGGTGACACATAATTACTAGAATTAGTAGGGTGATCTTATTGTAAAGTATAATAATGTCGAATTACTATATTGTACATCTGAAACTAACATAACTAATGTAATATTGTATACTAACTATACTTAAATTAAAAAATACAAAATAAATAAACTGCTAGAGATAAAAGTGAATACATATGAACTTCATGAGAACCACAACAAAAACCTACAAAAAACACACAAAAAATAAAAAAAGGAACCAAATCAAACTGCTTTTTTTAAAAAAAAAAATAACAAATCAAAAGGAAAGAGAAGACCAAGAGAAAATGGGGGAAAAAATAGAACAATGGCAAGCAACAAAAAGCAATTAGCAAACTGGCAATAAGCACTAAGCACATACCTATCAATTTAAATGGACTAAACATTCCAATCAGAAGACATAGGATGACAGAATGGAAAAAAAAAGAAAAGAAACAAGACCCATCTCTAAGCTACCCATAGAGTTTCACTTTAGATTGAAAGACATACACAGACTGAAAGTGAAGATATAGAAAAATATTCCATGCAAATAGAAATTTTAAAAAAGCTTGTGTAGCAATACTCATATCAGACAATAACAGACTTTAAAACAAAACAGATTATTAAAAGAGACAAATAAGGACACTGCATAATTATAAAGGGGCCGACCTAAGAAAAGTATATAACAATTTTAAATATCTGCTTACCCAACATAGGAACACTCAATTATATAAAGTAAAGAAGGAAACAAGTCACATACAAGGGAAACCCCATAAGGCTATCAGGAGATTTCTCAGTAGCAACTTTAGAGGACATAAAGGCAGAAATTAACAGTGATACAATAATAATTGAGAAATTTTTTAAATTTATTTTTTTAGGCAAAGCAACCCTTGGTTGACCTAATAGATTGAAAAGACCTTGTCAACTTACAATCTGTTTTTTTATTTTTATTTTTTATGCCTACAGCACCTGGTCTTCCCAGGTGGTCTCCCATCCAAGTACTAACCATGCCCAACCCTGCTTAGCTTCCCAGATCAGATGGGATCGGGCTTGTTCCTGTAGCATGGCCACAGACATAATTGAGAACTTTATTACTCCACTTGCCTCAATAAATAATTCATCCAGAGAGAAAATTAATAAGAAAATAATGGTCTGAAAAGCAACATTAAACCAGATGAACTTAATAGATATTCTTAGAATATTTCATCCCAAAAGTTCAAATTACACATTTTTCTCAAGTGAACACTGAACACTTCCAGGACAGACCATATATCAAGCCAGAAAACTAGCCTCAATAAATTCAAGAAAATTGATATATCAGACACATATTCTGATTGCAATGGCATGAAACCATAAATCAACTACAGAAAGAAAACTGGAAACAACACAAATACATGCAACTAAACAACCAACAAATCAAAGAAGAAATCAAACAGGAAATCAAAAACTACCTCGTGACAAATGAAAATGAAAAATACTGCTTCATAAAATTTATGAAATGCAGCAAAAGCAGTTTCAAGAGGAAAGTTCATAGCTATACAAGTCTACCTCAAGAAACCTCAAGGAAAAACCTCAAATAAAGATTAGAATGGAACTAAATTAAATAGAAATTAGAAAAACAAATGAAACTAAGAGATGGTTCTCTGAAGGGATAAATAGAATTGACAAATATCTAGCAGACTCATCAAGAAAAAAAGAGTCCAAATAAACAGAAAATAAAAAGAGAGATTATAAATAACACCACAGAAATACAAAGAATTATTAAATAATACTATGAACAATCATATGACAACAAATAGAACATTTTAGAAAAAAAAGATAAATTTCTAGAAATATACAACCTTCTAAGACTAAACCAGGAAGAAAAAGAGAATCCGAGAATTCTTAGCAATAAAATTGAAAAAGCAGCAATAAAATTGAGGCAGTAATCAAAAAACCCCTAATAGACAAAAGCTCAGGACCAGACAGATTCACAGAAAAATTCTATCAAACATTTAAAGATGAATTAATATCTATCCTTTTCAAACTATTCCCCCCCCAAAAAAAAAAAACTGAACAGGAAGGAATCCTTCCAAACTTATTCTAGAAGACCAGCATTACACTGATACCGAAATCAAAGACACTACAAAAACAGAAAAGTGAGGCCAACACCCTGGTAAACACAGATGTAAAAATTCTCAACAAAATACTAGCAAACCTAATTCAACAATGCAGTAAAAAGATTATATAGCATGATCAAGTAGGATTTATAGCAGAAATAAAAGGGTACTTCAATCTGCAAAAAATATTAATGTAATTTATATCAACAAAACTAAGGATAAAAATCATATGGTTATCTCAATAGATGCACAAAAAAAGCATCTGACAAAATTCAATATCCATTTATGATAAAAACTCTCAACACAATGGATCTAGAAGGAACATACATCAACATGATAAAGGCTATTTATGACAAGCCCACAGGCATATCATACTTAACTGAAAAGCTAAAAGTTTTTCCTCTAAGATTAGGAAAAATACAAGGATGGTCATTCTAATTACAATTATTCAATATAGTACTGGAAGTCCTAGTCACAGAAATCAGATAAGAAAAAGAAATAAAAGGCAACCAAATTAAAAAAGAAGTAAAACTGTCACTACTTGCAGATGACATGATACTATATATAGAAAACTGTAAAGAATCCACAAAAAAAATTAATAGAATTAAATATGAACTCAGTAAAGTAGCAGGGTACAAAACTAACATACATAAATCTGTCATGTTTCTATACACTAGTAATGAACAATCAGAAGGAGAAATTTTTTTAAAATTCCATTTATGATTGCATCAAAAAGAATAAGATAACTAAGAACAAATTTAACCAAGGAAATGAAATAACTGTACTCTGAAAACTGTAAGACACCGAAGAAAGAAATTGAAAAGCCCACATATAAATTTAAAAGTATACCATATTAATGGATTGGAAGAATTAATATTGTTAAAATGACCATAATACCTGAAGCAATCTACAAATTCAATGCAATCTCTATCAAAATTTCAATGGCATTCTTCTTAGAAGTAGAACAAATTCTAAAATTTATATGAAATTGCAAAAGACCACAAATAGCCGAAGCAGTCTTGAGAAAAAGAACAAAGTTGGAAATATCAATACTTCTGAATTTCAAACTATATAATACAGTGCTATAATAATCAAAATGCTATGGTACTGGCACTAAAACAGACACATAAATCAATGGAACAAAAGAGAGAACTCAGAAACAAACCTTCTTTGGTCAATTAAGCTACAGCAAAGTAGGTAAGAATATACAAAGAAATTAGTCTCTTCAACGATTAGTGTTGAGAGAACTGGACAGAAACATGCAAAAAAAAATGAAACAGGACCACATTCTTATTTCTTATATCATATACAAAAATAAACTCAAAATGGATTAAAGACTTAAATGTAAGACCTGAACCAATAAAACTCCTGGAAGAAAACATAGGCAGTAAATTATTTGACATCACTCTTAGTAATATCTTTATATGTTAGACATGTCCCATTAACCAATGGAAACAAATGCAAAAAATAAAGAAATAAGACTTCATCAAACTAAATAGCTTCTGCACAGCAAAGGAAACCATCAACAAAACAGAGACAACCTACTGAATGGAAGAATATACCTGCAAATGATATATCTGATAAGGGGTTAATATCCAAAATATATAAGGAATTCATATAGCTTAATAACAAAAAAAATCCATTAAAAATGGATAGGACATGAAGAAACATTTCCCTAAAGACACACAGATGGCCAACAGACATGAAAAGATGCTCAATATTACTAATAATCAGAGAACTACAAATCAAAGCCACAATGAGATACCATCTCACAGTAGTCAGAATGGCTATTATCAAAATTTTAATATGTGCTAGTGAGGAGGTGAAAAAAAGAAACCCTTATGAAGTGTTGGTGAACTACAAATTAGTGCTGCCACTGTGGCAAACAGTATGGCAATTCCTCAAAAAACTAAAATTAGATCTACCATGTGACCCAACAGTTCCAATTCTGAGTATTTATCTGAATAAAACAAAAACACTAATTCAAAAAGATATAAGTACCCCTATGTTCAATGCAGCATTATTTACAACAGCCTAGATATAGAAACAAACCTAGGTGTCCTATGATAGATAAATGGATATCACATATATACACACAATGGAATATCACTCAGCAATAAAAAAGGATGAAATCTTACTATGTGCAATAACATGAATGGGCTGAGAGGGTATTCTACTAAGTAAAATAAGTCAGGAGAAAGACAAATACCATATGGTTTCACTTATATGTATAATTAAAAAAAAAATTAACACAACAAACAAAACAAAAACAGACTCATAGAAACAGACACCAAAGGGATTGGCAGGGAGAGGATGGCTGAAAAAAAAAGAGAATATAGTCAATAATATTGTGATAAGTTGGCATGGTGACAGATGATGACTAGACTTAGTGTGGTGAACATACTGTAAGGTATATAAATGTCAGTTCATTATACTGTACACCTGAAACCAATATTTTATATACCAACTATACTAAAATTAAAATAAAATAAAATAAAATAAAATAAGTACCACCCGCGCTAAAGCTATTATTCCAATTTAGACCCTTGGGTTTGTTCAGTTCTGTTATTAGCATTACACTATATCATTTCTACATCCTCCATAACTACTTCAATTAGCTGCATATTTGTATATATCTATTACTAGATTTAATCCAAAAGTTCTTTGATAGCAGAAATTTCATTTTAATCACTTCTATGTCTTGCCTATATACTATATACTTTCTGAGGTGTGTAGCACAGAGCCAGTATGTGTATAAAGCTCACTTTTGATAGAATCACTCTTTGTATCTATTACATTTTTTGCATGTGTCTACTTTAGTGTGCTATAAAAGTACAGAGATATGGCTGGTATAAAATGTTTATTATATGCATAACTCAAAAACTTTAGAAAACTGGAGCTACCCTAAAAATAAAGTCAGTCATTACTATGACACATCTTTTCCTATTCAAGAACATAACTGGAAGGTAGAATTGTAAATATTTAATTTATTATTCCTTTTTTGCTAAGATATATAGATATATGCTCTCTGTTATTCCAACATAACTTATAATATAGGAATATATTGTGTAATGAAATTGATTTACAACTTTTTTCCTCAAACCATATATAGAGTTAATGAGATCTCCTAATATCATTCTTCTCTAAGCCCACCATATCCTGCTCCAGTGTAATCATTATCTAATGCAACTAGGAAAAGATTATTAACTTACTGAAGACCAGACATTTTCTCCTTATTCTTTCTATTTTAACTGCTTTTATTTGGTAGACTGAACTCTGGTTAGGTTCTATCAAATCTGTTTGAATTCATTGGTTAGACTGCCTTTTTCTATGACCTGCCTTTTGAAATAAAAGAAAATAGACTGACCCTATTAAGTTGTAGAGTAGCTAGCCTTTCATAGGCTTCCTCTATTTTCTTTTTCAACTGCACCAAAGTTTGATATTCACCTTTAGGGATTTATTTATGCAGTAGTTAAACCTGTAAATATAAAAACTTGTAGAAATTTGGATAACAGGAAATGGAAGAACTCCTTTTACTCTGAAATTTGTTTAGAACAATCCCTAACTATTAAGGTTTTCTTATTTTTAAAATATAAATGCCTCTGGGATGGGTAATACATGTCATCACTCACATCTTATTATAAGTGAGTTTATTAGTAAAAGAAAGTACCAATTTATTGAGTAGGATACATGCTGAATCTAGAGAATTGAAAAATAAAGGCAGATTTATGACAAATATGTTTTTGTAGCAGTGAGACTGCTATATTATGTTCTTGGGACATGACCTCTTCCTTAAAAAAGTGGCTGCCAAAAAAGAAATCTGAAAGTTCTACAAAAAAAAAAGTAATATACCTCAGTGGTGTGTGATATTAACAATGGGAATGCATTAGATTGAGGATTATGTCAAAGTTAGAGCCTTTAAAAGCCTGAATACTTTGTTCATTTCCATCCACATTTTCTTATATGGACTGTCAGTATAAACTTCCTGGGTTTAGACTATTTTTCTTATCTCCTACATTATTCTTTATATTCCTCAATGCTTGGCAGTTACTACTTGTTAAATGAATACTTATTAATTGAATTTATTTAGTTGGCATGTAATGTTTGTTTAGCTTTTATAATTTCCATGCATGCTCCCTTTCTATAAAAATGTTTCCTAAAGATTTATAAAAACATAAAGCCTAAATTAATGTAAAAATTTTCAATTTTATAATTCAATTGTCTATAACTTGAGTTACAGGATTAGGAAAAACACATATTTTAATCACCAATCTTTGTATTATTCCAAAACAGGTGTTCATTTGGTGATAAGTTACTCAATATAATTATTTTTAAAAATTTCCATGTACACACACACACACACACACACACACATATATATCTTAAACAATTTTTGAATGTTTATTTCAAAATATTTAATGTTAGCTAGCTCCTGCTATTCTGCAAGGTTGTTATTTTTAAATCCTAAAACATTGAATTAAATAATAAAAAATGCTGGCAATTATATTATTTTCCGTGCACTTGCTACATTTAAAAAATATGTATCTTAATATCTACAAAGAACAATAAGTACGTTTTCAAAAATTCTTCTTTATGTAGTTACTTTAAATTTGGAAGAATTTCATATGCAATTACTCAAAAAATCAGTATCTTTAGGTTGAAATTTCATTTTATAATACATGTAATGTTGTTAACCTTGGTAGCTAAGCTTTAATTTTTCTATTTTCTGCCTTTGTGATTTTAAGTTTTGGCCTAAAATTTTCTTCAGTGCTCCAGCATATCTATTATTTCAATATATTATTTTTTATATTCTCTAACAGAAGCACTCTTATATATGCTGGCTATTTAGAAGGAATTATTGGGAATGCAACTGGGAAATGTATTCTTTGAATTAAAACTACAGATATTCATTAAGATGTTCACAATCTATGAGTAAATATTAATATACAACAGATGACTTAAGATAAAAGTTATCAAGTGCTATGATATGGATTGCCATAGATATGAATACCAAGGTGAAATAATTTTTTTATTTAAATGACAGAGAAAATAATAATTATAGAATTAAACTCTTTACTTTCTATTAGAATTGCATGTTAAATAAACTCAACTAAATTTTTTACCAAAAAGGAATAAAGTAATCTAACAATAACTTGAAAATATTGTAATTAATAAATGCTTCAAAATCACAATATTTTTCAAGTGTTTATTTGGGGTAAAATGACCTACATACATATTTTATTTCAAGGTTATCTGCCTTCTACCCTCAGTTAACACTAATATAAAGAAAAGAGAAAAAAAAAGACTTCTAAGTAGACATCATCTAGCACAGACATCATCTAGTAACCAAACAGGAAACACATCACAAAATCTGTTCATTAGACCTGTGTTTCATGAATTGGTCATAGAAGAGAGTGTGAAATATGAGCATATCTCAATAGGTCTGAATGGTCAGTTAGGCCAGAACATTAATAGTGAATATGAATGTTCCTAGATAGAAGAAAACCCAAGCAGAAAGCCAAAAACGTAGGTAAAGACCTCACAGCTGTAAGAGATACAAGTAACTATATATATTATACTATATATCTCAACTAGTAAGAGATAACAATGAACAAGGTCTTGATCAATGTAACCATGGGTACAACTATGCCACATAAAGGTATTATAAATATGGGTAAGGAGAAAAGTATGTGGTAAATTATATAATAAAGATAATTACAAATTCCTTAAGGGCACAGAATAAATACTCCTAGTATTAAAAATAAATTAATAAAAAAATAAAGAGTCTTAAACTCTGGAATTCAGAAATGTTAGATTTGTTTGTTTCTCTATCTCCTTTCCCAATAAGGATGTTAGACCCCTTTCAAAAACACAGACACACAGACACGCACACATGGAGCTATAACACTTTCCAGATGGAACCAAAACTACTCTTAGTTAGAAGTTCCTAAAAATTTAAACAGGTCAAAACTAAGAAAGGTAGTCAAGGGATATAATGAATTTTCTTATTACAAAGCTCTTTTCAGCAGGTATCTTCCACGACAAGCAAGGACTAAACAAATATTTTCATAATAGCAACATATATAATGTCTTTCATAGAGTACTTGGTAAATAAGTTTTTGAATATGTAGGCAAATATATTCTAGTTGTGCAAGGGTCTCCCTGACTGCTGCCTGCCTGTCTTAGAATAATCAATTGTAACATGAAACAAAACTGACTCCCTCCCGGCACAAATGAGGGGCATATGGTTTTCATAAAAGTTACTGGTATTGGATGCTAAACTACTGGGTCATTGCTTTACTCAATCAATAAGCACTTACTATAGTCAAATATATCTGATATAATACACCCTTTAGAGAGCCATAACTTGCAAGAATACACAGATACCATGTTCCCTCATTTGCACAGGGAAGGAGTCATATTTTTTTTAAGATAAAGTACTGGCATACAATAACCAACTTATGAGCATAGTGTATGGTTATTGTTGGTTCCTAGTGTACATTTTCAGGACATACCCTTTTCAGTCAACACTATTCAATAGCAAATAATACTGGAGCCAAGAACCCAAGAGGAAAAGTTATCTAGATAGTTTATTCTATTAATATGTAATGGAAACAGTGAAGCAACTAGTATTGAGTTTGGCAAGGTAAAAAAATAATTGCCAGAAAACACGGAGACTTTAAAGATAAGAAGGAGCCACAGTTCACTGGCCATTGATAACATCTAGGTTAGCAACTGTGAAAGTTTTTTTTTTTAAAGCACTTTTGTTCCATGTTATTTGTTTCAATTAATTAAAATTCTATCTATATCCTTATCTCCCTATCATATACCTCTATCTATCTATCTATCTATCTATCTATCTATCTATCTATCTATCTATCATCTATCTATGTATCTATCATCTATGTTGTTCAGGAGAAGTAACATATTCTTATAATTAGAAATAAACTCAAACATTTTATCATAGCTCAGAAGACTTGAAAATGTGGTCATTTTTCTAAACCCATAATTTCTTCTCCTGCGAAGACTGTTTCCCTCATTTTGTTCTAGCTATAGTGAACAAAGAGCTTCTTTCTATTCTTTGTCCAGATAGGGTCATTTTTATTTCACTAGCATGACTGTGGTCCCTTTTCCTGGAGCACTCTTCTCCAGACCTTCACATGACTGGCCCCATCTCATTAGTCAATTCTCAGTTCAAATTTCATCTATTCAAAAAAATCTTGACTTAAACCTTATTCAAGGTAACTCTCTCTTCACTCTCTCACTGTCCAATTACCCACTTTGGTATCTTTCCTAGGACCTGTCACTCTCTGAAACAACCTTATTTATGCATCTGCCTATATACTTATTAACTCTTTCTTCTAAGAGCAGGGAGCTTGTTTTGGTGGTTGTCTCTAGATGTGTCTGCAGTATACATAACCAGGCCTAGCACATAATAGATGCTCAAGAACTAATTGGTGAATAAATGAATAATTGTAGTAGATAAATAACCATATTTGCTATTTTATATGCATGTATCCTCAGAATGTACATTATTCATGTGAACTTTGTAAATTTCTGTTCTACAAAATTTTCTCTGTAGAATCTAATTGCGATACATACCCAGAAAATCAATGCACTGATGCCTTGGATATAAAAATTATACCTTAACACACCCAAATTATAGATCATAAGGTCTCAGTGTAATATAAATTAAGACAGAAGTATTTTAGCTGACAGAAGGTTAGAAAAGTTAAATGACCTATGGCTTAAGAAATATGAAATATGATGGGAATGAGAATAGATCTGAATCTAATACTCAATCAGTTGGATGAGCTTTCTAAAGATTTTGTAAATGATTATCTCCTAGTCCCATGATATCTGCCCTTTACAAACATAAAAAAAAAACAGCTCTATATGAAAAGTTTCATTATAAAGATGGTATATTATTTCACCCTTTGAAAGATCCCCTATCATCTTCTTGAAGTGGGGTATCATTATCTTACATTTCCAAAAATATTATGGAAGAATCAGGGCTTTTATAAATATCATGGCACTTGGGGTCTCAGCAAAATCAAGTTAGAAATAATATATATTATATTATATTATATTATATTATATTATATTATATTATATTATATTATATTTTCATTCATTCTATCATCATCCTCCCAACACACCCATATACACAGTAGAGAGAGGAGGGAGGGAGGGGGAGGGGGGGAGAGAGAGAGAGAGAGAGAGAGAGAGAAAGAGAGAGAGAGAGAGAGAGATACAAAAAAGGAAATATCAGAATATAAGCAACACATTAGGGACTACTGATTGAAGAACTTAATATAAATTGGATCCTAATCCCAGTACAACTGTGTGTCCAGACTCACAATGCTTCCCCAGTTTAGTAGACATTTTACTAAAATTGTGAGGAATTGTACCAGAAGAGTTTTATACTTAATTAATTTAATGCCCATATGAGCACTGTGAAAGGGAGAACATCATCATCACCTGACAAAGGAGGAAACAAGGCTAAGAAAGGCTACATAATTTGCTCAATGTCATGGCAATTATGTAAAGCAGCTAGTATCTCTCTCATTCCAAAATAACAGTCTACACACAAAAGGAGGTGCTTGTTCTTCTTTGAAGAATGATCAGTGTTAATTCATGAGTAATTTAAACATTAGATAAAAGTTCACTAGTATTACTTCTCTTTCTAATTTATGAAGAAACACACATCACTGTCTTTTTGTGATGTCAGATGTAACTATGTGACAAATGAAATGTTAAATATATCACTTTACAACTGAATAACTTTTAATAAATATCAAGTTCCCTTATCCCATGCCATCGACAAAAGACATATTCCAAATAATATACCCACAGAATGATGATATCTCCACCATTCTGTGTATGTATTATGCCTTGAGACTTTTACAGAGAATGGCAAGACCTGAAAAACATTATGCATGAGAAATAAACCTTGGATGCATTAAGCCTCTAAGAAATCGGGGTCATTTGTCCAGCATATATCTTACCTATTCTGACTAATCAAACTTGAATAGGATATAGAACTTAAAACTTCCTAACAATTCTATAATGATCACTCATTCATTAAACAAGAGTAAAAAAGATTTCATCTTTATTGAGATTTAACTGACACTTAAAATTATAAGATTGAAGTGTACATGACTCGATATATGTATATATTGCAAAAGGATTCTCTCATTGAGTTACTTAATACACCCATCACCTCATGAATTTGTCCATCCTTTCTTTTTGTGAGAACATTTATGTTCTACTCTCTTAGCAAAATTTCAATTATACAATACAGTGTTATCAACTATAGTTACCACATTATATGTTAAATTCTCAGACCTTAGTCATCTTATAACTGAAAGTGTGTACCATTTTACCAATCTCTCCCTATTTCCCCTACCTTGCAGCCCCTGGAAACCGCTTTTCTACTCTGTTTCTATGAGTTTATTTTTTTGTGTGTATTAATTTAGATTCCATATATAGGTGATATCATGCAGTATTAATCTTTGTGTTCAGCTTATTTCACTTAGTAAAATGCCCTCCAGTTTCATTCATACTGTTACAACAAAATTTACTTCTTTTTAAATGCTAAAGAATGTCCCATTATTTGTATGAGTATATGTATACATATGTGTAGACAGATGGATGGATGGACAGATAGAAAGATAGGTAGGTAGGTAGGTAGGTAGGTAAACAGACAGATATACAGATAGATAGATGATAGATAGATAGATAGATAGATGATAGATATAGATGAGGTATGCCACATTTTCTTTATCCATTCATCTATTGACACTTAGATTGTTTCTAAACCTTGGTTATTCTGAATAATGCTGCAATAAACACAGGAGTACAGATAATTCATTGAGAAAATGGTTTCATTTCCTTCAGATATATACCCAGAAGTGGGATGGCTGAATAATATGGTAGTTCTATTTTAATTTCTTGAGAAACCTCCATAATATTTTCCATAGTCTCTGTACCAATTTACATTCTTACCAGGAGTACACAAGGGTTCCCTTTTCTTCACATTTGTTATTTCGTCTTCTTGATAACAGACATCCTAACAGGTGTGAGGCAATATCTCATTATGGTTTTGATTTGCATTTCTCTGGAGATTAGTGATGCTGAGCACCTTTTCATGTACCTGTTGGCTATATTTGTATGGCTTCTTTGGAAAAGTATTTATTCAAGTCCTCTGCTCATTTTTTAATCGGGTTATTTGGACTTTTGCTGTTGAAGTGTGTAAGTTCCTTGTATATTTTGGCTATTAATCCTTATTGGATATGTGGTTTAAAAATGTTTTATTTTGAATTATTTTTTAATATATAAAAAGCTGAAAATACAGTACAAATATTTTTCTACAACCATTCCAGATTTCCCTGATATTATCATCTTACAAAATCATAATTATCACAAATAGAGAATGAGCACTGATGTAATACTAATAATTAAATTTTAGAATTTAGCCAAATTTTAACAATTGTTCCACTAATGTGCATTACTGTTTCAGGGTTCTAGCCAAGATCCCACACTGCATTTAGTTGAATTTCTCCCTAGTCTCTTGCAGTCTGTTACAGATCCAGTCTTCCCTTCTTTATCATGACCTTGATGCTTCTGAAGAATATTTTTCAGTCATTGTGTAGAATTCCCACAATATGGTTATGGTATTTTTTATAATTAGACTGAAGTTATGCATTTTTTTGTAAGGATACTACAGAAATGATTATTGTGTTGTCAATTTATCGTATTACAAGATTCATGATGTCAATCTGTCTTATTATTTGTAATGTTTGGACATTAATCTTTTGGTTAAGATGGTTTCTCCACTGAAAAGTTGCTGTTTTTACTTTTGTATTAATAATTATTTTAGGAAAAACATTTGGACTATGCAAATCTTCCTTCTTCTGAAACTTTTGCTCACTAATTTTAGCACCATTAGTAGATCTTGTCTGCAACAGGTATTTCTGTGATGTCTGCCAAGTGATGATTTTCATTGGATGAACTACAACTGTATAGAACAGCTCTCCCTTCTCATCCATTTATTTAATTATTTATATCAGTATGGATTATAGATATTTAGTTCATACTGTGGATTATAATTAGTAATATTATTATTTTTTTATGCTTTTTTTCCCTAGCTTTAAGCATTCTACATGATTTTGTGTTCTTTTTTTTTAAACATGTCCTTATTTTCTGACCTATAAGAAATTATAGGCTCATCTAGTATTTTCTCTGCTCCAGAAATCAACCTCGAGAATCAATCATTTTTTCTGAAGTACCTTATTTTTATTGAATAATAGTGTTAGAATTAAGTGTGCTCATTATTACTGGGGTGTCACTGCTTCTAGTCCCTCTCAATGAACAGAGCTAGAGAATATATGAATATATACTAACCTCTGCATATAATCTATATTTCTGTATATTTCTCTTTATCTTTTGCACAATATATAATTAAAAATTATTAGATACCTAAAATTCCAGGACCTTTGCCCTACAGATATACATCCACTCATTGTTAGTATTGATCATTAAAAAGCATGTCCGTGATAATCAGGATCTATTCATTTATATTTATTTTTACCAAGAAAAAAAAGTATTAAAAGCTTACATTTCCCAACAAATAGATTAAAAATAAATAAGGCATGATCTCTGCCCCTAAAGTTTTTACAGTTTAATGAGAGCAGATTTTTGGTTAAATATAGAGCTATCAAAGCCAAATATTTAGGAGTGGAGAACAACACAGGTGAATAACCACATGATAATAATTACACAGATCAATAATCTTCACTATCCCAAACAGCTGGAAATTGAACAGAGAGCAATAATAACATCTAATGAATGCTTAGTACATGCTGAGCATCTTGCTTTAGACATATTATTCATTCAATGCTCATAACCAACCTATCAGCTAATATTTTAGTTTGGGCTGCTATAACAAATACCATCAACTGAGTAGCTTATAAACAACAGTAATGTACTGCTCACCATTCTAGAGGCTGAGAAATCCAAGATCAAGGCAATATCACGGTGCTGTCCCTCTTCCTGGTTCATAGCTGTTGCCTTCTCACTATGTCTTCACACAGTGGAAGCCGCAAGGGATCCCACTGGAGCCTCTTTTATAAGGCATTAATCCCATTCATGAGGGTTCCAATCTCATGACCTAAGTACCTCCCAAAGGCCAAATTTCCTAACACCATCATCCTTGAGGTTTAAGATTCCAATATGTGAATTTTTAGGGGGCACAAAGATTCAAACCATAGCATAACTTCTTATAAATAGGAAATGTTATGTCATTCTTATAAATAGGAATGCTGAGATGTACAGAAATTATGTTACCAAAGGTCAAATATCTACTATGTGGCAGACCAGAGATTTGAACAAGGGAAGTCTAATCTAGGGTTTCAGCTTTCAGCCAACATAGTTCAGGGGATAGACTTGGCACTGTCTGAGACAGAGTTCAATAACAGCACAGATGAGGTACTCAGTGGTTAGAATAAATTTAAAAGAAATACTATGGTGATCTCAGTACAGTATTTATTGTTTAGATATTGACAGTTCATTGCTAACTTTTAAAGCTTATTCTACAAGAAACTGATGCCTATCTCAGAAAAGAAAAAAGAAATATGTAGGTTATTTTTCTTTTACTTAGTTATCATGTGAGTTTATAAAGAAATGACAATGACTTTTAAGTCTGGGGCCAAACATAAGTAAATTTGTCTGATCCAGTATAGTTGTTATTCTATATGCCACTGAGATCTAGGTTGAGATCCTTATTAAATTTGTTAGAGTTTGTTAATTAAATATGGCAGTTACACATTTAAATGCCACATTTTTAAGTGCTGCATGTGATCTAAAACAACATTTTTGTCAAGGCTGATCTTTTGGTTCTAAAAAAGAAGCATATTTGGATGATATTCCAAATATTCATCTTGTATCATTTATTTACTCAGTTAATCTTACTTAATAAATGATTATTGCATTAGAGTATGTTTGAGAATAATACATTATCTTAAGAGTTCTTAGTTTAAAAATAATTGTAAAATCATACTGTATTTTGAAACTATATATATAAATCTTGGTTTAAAGGTATATGGTGAACATATAAGTATTTATGGTGATTAAATAAATTCATATCCACATATTTATATGAGTATTATGTAAGAGTTGGTAAGATCTCATTTATTTTTTAACAAATATTTATATGTTTAATATGAAATGGGGACTTCACATTGGATTATTTACACAGAAGAATAAAGCAGGATAGGAATACAAAAACAACTGCTAGGTGCAAAAAAAATGAAGAAAAAGAAGAAAATCAAACATAGTAATTTAAAATTCTCATTATGATTAATAGTTCTACCATACCCTCAAATATAATCCTAGGTAAAATATTACACATATTTAGATGTACTTGATAATTATTTATCTCTCTTCTACTTTATTAACTGAACCTAAGCTTTTTCTTGAATTATCTAATTGTCTTCCATTGTAACTGATTCATTAGAACATAAATCTAAGCCACATATTTTATGTGAATTACACTGTCTTGTCATAACACAACACAAACCTTTCTTTTCCAAGAGGAAAAAGTTAATTTTATGGACAATGAATTAAAATTTTATATCTTAGTTAGAATGCTGATAATCCTAAAACATTTATTTTTCTTTTGCTTTAATATGGATTTATCAGAAATTCTTAGAATACATTAAATAGTGGCAATATAAACAGTAAATAAAGCTATGGTGTTTTAACAGGCTATAATTTTCATAAAGAAAAGAAAATAAATGGTGCTTACTATAAATTATTTTTCATTATTACAGTTTCAAAGGAGATTCAATTGAAGCAATGTATCCAGAGTATCTAAATTCCAATTAGAATAAACAACAGGTATTTATTATATTTATTTACATTTGAACAAAAGGAAAACTTAGGATCCTAATACAAGTAGCTTAGGTTAGTATGATGGAAAAAGTTGTACAGGTATGAAGATTCCAATGCAGCTACTCAAAATATGTGAAAAATATGTAATTATTTTATTCCAATCTGAGATAAATTTCTATAAGAGGAATAACACTGTGAATAAGTTTTTCCCTTTGACATCTTCCTTTGCAAAGAAAATATCAATGAGCAGAAATTAATTGTAAATTCTACTTCATATCATCAATTATGTATACACCAGAATTTCACACTGAGGTATTAAAACTGATATGAGCAAAATTGCAAAATACAGTTTCATATATAATTTTGTGAAGTAGTTGGTAATCAACTCAACTTCCCCAAAGCATTTCTTATTTTTGCACTCTATCCATACTGTAAAAGTAAGGCTCATACTTACTACTTGGAGTATTTAGTTTCCTATTGTTACATGGAAACATTAGGGCCTTGTTAATACTTAATTTTTCAATTTAAATGTTTAAAATTTAATATTGTATTACTTTTCTTAAATATTTAGCTAAATTTCAGACCTCACCAGTGATCTCATCCAATGAGACCAATATCACTAAAATGCTAGCAACTGTAGAGGTGTAGAAGATAGAAATATAGCCAATATTAGGTCTGCACTTTGCAAATGCTAGTGAAACACTGCTCATATACTCTAACTCCTTTATATTAATACTAGAGAAAAATATTAATCTTCATTTTATAGATGCAAGGAGGATATTGTTGAGAATGCTTATTACACATCTCTTCTGTGATTATATTACTAGTTCTTCTCAAAGGAGCTGTACTAATATTTTATCTTGGTTTGACTCTTTTCCCTACTTACTACAGGACTTATGTTCCAGTCCTAACCCAATCATTGGTCTTGTCAGTGTATGCCTTTTTGTGGAATGACATCAGAATCATGGTGGAGTAAGGTGTCTACCCAGATCACTCCCCTTGAAATAACAATAAGCTGAACATCTAAAATTCAAACAATGACACCCAATCTGCACACAAGCATGTCTTAAGGACTGATCTACACATTAAGAGCTTCCAAAGGTTGGAACCATGGGGGTCTGGGGTGTAGATTGGGAGGAAGAAAGAAGCTGTCTCACAGCCACAGTGCCCTGCAGGAGAAGGGGAGAGGAGAATTTGTGGAGCTTCCCAGAACAGCCCTGCCTGAAAATCAGTGAGTTCCATGCAGTGGCTCCAGGGATCCATCAGGGCAGAAAGGAAGTGGGAACTAAGTGTGAAGGAGCAACAGTTGGGTCTTAGCAGACACTGTTGCAAAGTAGGAGGCTGAGACATGGAGTCTAGCATCGACCTTCACTCTCCAACACAGAGTATGCCCTTCCTCCACCCCATATCCTCCCAGACCTAGCACCATGGAAACCAGGGGAATTTGCACAACCAGTACAGAAACAAAAACCAAACTACTGCTAGTACCACAGACAGGGGCTGGGACTGAGGGTGGCTTATAGTGATTTGAATATTAAGTATATCAGAGAGGGAAAAAAAGAGGCATAATTAGCCTCAAAGCAGAGATTTAAGAGGCTTAGATGTTACCTACTGGAAATCAAAAGCAAACCACCTTCTTATCAACAGGCTAAAGAGAGACTTCTAATAAATCTTTCTGGAAAAAAGTAGAGTATACTCCCATTAATACCCATGCTGAGAAATAGTACATCAAATACCATGAAGAATCAGGGTGACAAGTCAGCTTATAAAGAAAGAGAAAAATCTCCAGAAAACAAGCTTAAAGACACAGAAATATGTGATTTAAATGACAGAGAATTCAGGATTGCACTTCTGAAAAAACTCAATGAGATGCAAAATAAATCAGATCAATAATTCCAAGAACTCAGAATCAAAAATTAAATAGCAAAATATGTTTTTTATCCAGGAGAATGAAACCCTCAAAAATAACCACCAGGAAAAGCAACATAAGAATAATGGGTATATCTGAACAAGAAAAGGAGAAGGGAACAAAGAATATACTCAGACAAACAGTTGAGAATTTCCCAAACTAAGGTATGAACTAGAGCTTTGAATCCAAGCTAAAAGAACATCCAATTATCTCAACCCAAAAAGGCCATCTTCAAGACAAATTATATTAAAAATGCCAAAATTTATCACAAAGATAGAATTCTTAAGGCAGACTGGGAAAAGACAGTAGCCTATAAAGGAACATTTTTAGACTATCTTCAGACTTCTCAGCACAAACCTTACATGCAAGAAAGAAGTAGAACCAATATTCAAACTAGTAAGTGAAAGGAATTACCAGCCAAGAATAACATATACAATAAAGCTCTCTTTTTGATATGAAGGAGAAATAAAGACCTTTCCAGACATACAAAAATTGAGGGGATTTCCCACTACGAGGACTGTATTACAAGAATGATTAAAAGTGGTCAAACCTCCTGAAACAAAATGATGAAAAAAAAAAAATACGTGACTATGAATAAGATGACTAGCAGGCAGATAGAAGCAGGATAGTACAACGCTTAGTAAGGATATTATGAGCTTAAACATTAAGAAGATAATTGCTATTGCAAGTTAGAAATGAATATTCAACATACAGAGGGACAATTTGAGACAAAAATAACAAAAAAAGGGAGAGAACAAAGATCTAAATTCACAAAGTGAAATAGAAATAAGGCAGACACAAAAGAAAATGGACTGTTTTATAAACTATCCTTTACTTAATCTTAATGGTAACCACAAACGAAAGATCCAGAAATAAGAGACATAACATAAAACAAGGACCAGAGGGAAAATCCACAATCCACAAAACCCAAACAAATTAAAATAACAGATAGAAACACAAAGACAAGGAAATAATGGACACATTGAGCTAAAAGATAACATGGCTATAGGAAAATCTCACATTTCAGTAATTAACCTAAATATAAATGGACTGAACTCACCAATAAAAAAGCACAGAGTTGCATATTGGATTTAAAAAAATCCTCAACCATATGCTGCCTTCAGGAGACACATCTCAGTTCCAAAGAAATATATAGACTCAAAGTTAAAGGGTGGAAAATAATAATCTTAGCAAATAGCATTCAGAAGAAAGAGGGTATAGCTATACTTATATTGGACAAAAGAGATTTCAAAATAAAAAAAAGAAACAAGGGATACTAAGGAACACTTGATAATGATAAAGGAATCATACATCAAGAAGACATAACATTTATTAATATCAATGCTCCCAATCAGTGAGCCCTGAAATATATAAATCAATTACTAACAGAATTAAAGGGAGAAACTGACCAAAACACTAATATAGTCAGGACCTAAATAACCCACTGTCAGATATAGAAAGATCATCCAAACATAAAATCAATAAGGAAATAACATTGCTAAATGACACATCGTACCCACTGTACAAAATCAACACTTACAGAGCTTTTTATCTCATAAGGTACTTATATCTTCTTCTCTAGTGCACATGGAACATTCTCAAAAATTGACCACATGTTGGGACACAAAACTAGCCCCAACAAATACAAGAGGATCGAAAGCATACAACCCATATTTTCTGATTATATGCTTTGAAACTGGAGATCAACTGTAAAAAGAAAGCAGAAAGAACCACAAATATGTAAAGATTAAATATGCTACTGAAGAATGGGTCATAGAAAAAATAAAAAGAGAAATGAAGAAATATATAGAAACGAATGATAATGACAGTACATGTCACAAATTTTGGGATACAACAAAAGTGCTACTAAGAGGTAAGTTCACAGCATTACAGGGCTATCTCAGAAAAATAAGAACAATCCCAAATAGACAACCTAACACTACATCTTAAAAAAATAAAAAAAGAACAAATAAAGCCCCAAATCAGTAGAAGAAAGGAAATAATCCAAATTAGAGCATAATTAAAATTGAGAACAAAGAAATAATAGGAAAAATAAATGCAAAATAGAACAGGTTCTTTGAGATTTATAAAACTGATAAACCCCTGGCTAGACTCACTAAAGAAAAAATAGAAAGCACACAAATAAACAAAATCAGAATGAAATGGAGAAGTAACAACAGATACCACAGAAATACAAAAAATCATACAAGAATACTATGAAAAACTATATGATAACAAATTTAATAACCAAGAAGAAATGGACCAGTACCTAGAAAAGTCAATCTTTTTTAGTCTGAATCAAGAAGATCTGGAAAATCTAAATAGACCAATCAGCAGTATGAAAATGGAAACAATCATCAAAAACCTACCAAAAAGTAAAAGTTCTGGACCAGATGACTTCACCAGTGAATTCTACCAAACATTCAAAGATTTAATACCTATTCTCAAACTCTTTCAAAAACTCAAAGAGAAGGCAATAGTTTCTAACTCATTTTTTATGAGGCAAACATTACCTTGATATCAAAACCTGGTAAAGATAACACACACACACACGCACACAAAAACTACACCAGTATCTCTCATGAACACAGATACGAAAATCCTAAATAAGATACTAGTGAACCAAATACAATAAAAACTATAAGACTATTAAAAGAATTTGAAGAAGACACAAAAAATGGAAAGATATTGTTCTTGGATAGGAAGAATCAACATAGTTAAAATGGCCTTATTCCCTAAAGTATTATGCAGATTTAATGCAATCTTCATCAAAATCCTATTGGAATTTTTTTTAAAGAAATAGAACAAAAAATCATCAGATACGTATGTTGCACAAAAGACACTGAATAGCCAAAGCAATCCTGAGTTAAAAGAATAAGCCTAGAGGTATCATTCTGCCTGACTTTAAAGTATACTACAAAGTGACAATAATCAAAATGGCATGGTATAGGCAGAAAAACAGATCCACAGACCAGTGGAACAGAATTGAGAGTCTAGAAGTTAAACCCTTATTTTTATGGGCAAATAATTTTTGACAAAGGAGCCAAAAAGGTACAATGGAGAAAGGAAAGTCTCTTCAATAAATGGTGCTAGGAAAACTGGAAGGCCACTTGCAAAAGAATGAAACTAGACTGTTGTTTATCACCACTCACCAAAATTAACTCAAAATGGATTAATGACCCGAATATAAGACCTGAAACAATAATTGCATGAAAGCAAACTTAGGAACTAAACTCATGAACCTTGGACTTAAAAGAGGATTTTATGAACATGACCTAAAAGACAAGGGAAGTAAAAGCAAAAATAAATGAATGGGACTACATCAAACTAAAAAGTTGCTCAGCAAAATAAATCATCAACAAGACAAAGAGGTACCCATCCAAATGGGAAAATATATTTGCAAGCAACAGCTCTGATAAGGGCGTAATATCTAAAATATACAAAGAACTCATACAACCCAACATCAACAACAACAACAAAATCCAACAATCCAACTAAAAATTAGGCACAGGACCTGAATAGACATTTCTCCCAAGAAGACATATAAATAGCCAAAAGACATATGAAAAGATGCTCAACTTCACTAGCTAGTAGGGAAAACACAAATCAAAACTACAATTATATACCACATCAAGTCTACTTGCATGACTATCATCAACAAGACAAGTAATAACAAGCATTGGAGAGGATGTAGGGAAAAAGGAACCCTCATACACTGCTGGTGGGACTGCAAACTGGTACAACTGCTATGGAAAACAGTATGGAGGTTCCTCAAAAAACTAAGAATTGAACTACCATATGATCCTGCAATCCTTCTACTGGGTATTGACTCAAAAAACTTGAATACATTTATCTGAGAAGATATATGCACACTAGTGTTCACAGAAGCACAATTCACAAATGCCAGGACAGGACATAGAAGCTACTGTAGTGTCCCACAGTAGATGACTGGATAGAGAAGATGTTGTACATATATACTGTTGGGAGTCATTCCTGCTGCCTGTCTTGCAGACAGGGTTAAAGTTGCCTGCAAGCAAGAAGTTTGCAGAGCAGGTGGGCTCTATGCAGAAGGAGGAAGTTTGGCTTAATGTAAAGAGTTGAACGTTCCTTGCCCCAGGGAATAAGAGACATTCCTTGCCCCAGGGAATAAGAGAAGAAAACAGAAACAAGGATGTTTTGAGATTTGCATATGTGTGGGTGTTGCTTCTCCTGCTCTTCCAAGAGTATATATATGTTGTGCTAAATAAACTGGGCAGGCAGTATTTCCTGTTAGCACTCCTGAATCTATCTTTGTCTCCCTTTGTCTCTCTCTTTTTTCTTTTTCTCAATCCTCACTCCCCCTCTAGGAACTATTTGATCTTAGCCAGAGGGCTCCGGCAATATACAATGGAATATTACTCCACTATAAGAACAGATGAAATACTGCTATTTGCAACAACATGGATGGATCCTGAGATAATCATGCTAAGTGAAATAAGTCAGACAGAAAAAGTTGAAAACCACATGATATCACTTAAATGTGAGATATAAATAAAACCGACAAACAAACATGACAAACAAACATAGGTTCATGGGCATGGACAGTGGACTAGTAGTTACCAGAGGAAAGAGAGGGAGCGGAGAGGTAGATGGGGTAAAATCGGTCAAATATGTGGTGATGGAAAGAAATCTAAGTGGTGAACACATAATGCAATATATATACACACACACACATACACACACACACACATACATAGAGATACATATACATACATATATATATATGACATACTATTGAATTGTACACTTGAAATTTATAGGATTTTGTTGATCAATGTCAACCCAATAATTTTTAATGAAAAAAGTATGCCTTTTCATTGCAATTTATCATTCATTCAACATTTAACAATAAATATGAAATACACAAGGTAGACACTGTGCCAGAGGTACATCTAAGAACAAGAATTTTATTTATAAGTAGTTTAGATTCTACTGAGTGTTGTGTAAGTAAATAAACAGGTAACTAAATATCAGATTACAATAAGTATTTTGTTGAAGATTAAGTATCCTAGGTATATAAAATCTTACTTTAAATGAATTGGCCAGGCAGAAGAAGTAACATGAAAACTGTGGTCATGATAGTAAGAATACAGTCAAGCAAAGACAAAGATAAAGAACATTCCAGGCAAAGGGTATAGCTTATTCAAAGTATTTTAAGGTAGGTACTAGCTATATGTATTTATGGAATTAGAAATAAGAATTTTAAAAAATCACAATGAATCTGGGTATTATAGTATAGTAGGTAAGAGAAAGCATATGCAGAAGTTAGAAAGGTGCCAATTATTTTCTTAGATGTATTTATTATTATTATTATTATTATTATTATTATTATTTTGTGTAGAAGTGTGATATATTTTTTAAGTGGGAGTTTATTGTGCTGAGTAAAGACCATAAAGAGGTAGGCAAGAGTGGAATTGGGAAATCAATTAGGAAACTATTTTGCTTTATACAAGAGGCAAATGTAGTTTTGACTGCCTTGTCAGTGGTAGGGAACAGAAAAATCAAAATAGATGGAGTTTGGAAAACAAAATAAGAATGACGCACATGTTTTTCATCGAAAGAAATCTTAAAATCATTTACTAATTGAGAGGAACATACATTGAAAAGAAGACTAAAAGAGATCAAGAGTTCCTTTAGAACACACTCAATCTAAGGTAAATATTAGACAACAAAATTATGTGGCCTAGTGTTTACTTGGATATATGAATCTGGAATTCCAGGGAGAAACTAGAACCAGTCTCGTTCTCACTTTCTCTACCTCTCCCTACTCCCCATCTGAAGTTGCACCACTGTGCCAATTTTTACTTTAAGCTTTGAAGTAAATTAATCTATTCAATGATTATATTCTATTCTTCACCAATGCTATCTTGATCACAACAGTTTTATTAGTTTTGATATCTGACAATATAATTCTTCAGTTTTTTTTTTTTGTTTTTTCTTTTGGGGCAACTTTTTTAAAAATTAAATTTACTGGAGTAACACTGGTTAATAACAATTATAGTTTTTGCCTTTTTCAAACAACCTTTGCTATTTTTCTCCTTTGCATTTTCAAATCAATTTTAGAATTCGCTTGTCAATTTCTACAAAATCTGTACAGGTTTTGCACTTTTTTGTTATATTAATTTCTAGATACTTGATATGTTGATGGCATTTAAAATAATAGGTTTATCAATGTATACTTTAAAATAAATTATATATATTTAATAAACTACAATTTTAGGTCTTCTGTCTATTAATAAAAGATCTTTAAAGAAAGCTTGGTTAAGACTAATAAAATTTAAGACAGACCTTGAAGAATGCAGCAAAGATATTCAGACAGTGACATAATTTTAATATGCTTGTCCCCTTCTTTTAATGAGCAAAACCCACTATCAGGCTTAGTATGGTGTCAGAAGCTGCACTTGCACCTACTTCAACTGACATGCAAAAAAAAAAAAAAAAGTAGTCTTATTATAGACAAATTGCACAACCCAAGAAAGTAAAAATCCTTATAGACTAATCAATGAAAGACATTTTCTTTAATATTACTTTTGAATCTACTTTCATTTTTTATCATCGGATGTATTTTTATGTTTCTATTATTACTAAAGTAAAATATTTTCCAACTTAATGTATGAATGTTCCGATTTTCCTATTTCACATGAGTTAATACTTGACATACTTGTCAGTTTTGTGCCAGATATGCAGTTCTTACCCTTCACCACTTTCCCTCCCATCCCACACTCAGAGGCAAGGGAAAAGATGATGAGCACATTTCCTTGTGTTACATAATTTATATATGGTTATATAGGGTTGTCTAATCTAAGCCTTAAGACATCTTTGTCAAAGAGATAGTATAGGGGAAACAGATAGTATTTCCACTTAACAGAGAAGAAAACTGTGACTCAGAGACGCAGAGCAATTTCCCTAAAGTCCCAACAGGTGTAGGTCTGGAGCTCATGTCACTTTAACTACAAAGTCACCCTCTTTCCATTTTTCGAATAGATTTTCTGGGCTAGGCACAATACAGATATTTATCTGGAAAGTATCATTTATTCTCATAAATATTCCATAGGGAAGATATTTTGAGCCCTATTCTGTCAATGAAGATAACTATTCAGAGTATAAGTAAGTGGGCTGTCATCAAAGATTAGTAAAGCCAGATCTGACACAATCTCTTAAGATTTCCATACAGCTCTATTAAGTGATTATTTATGTGACATAATCTGAAAGGTACTAAGGAGTCTCTTATAAAATTTTCTCCTCCCCATACACTTACTACAAGTATCATAATTCCACTATTAGACATTATTTATGTGGGCCAAGTAATTTCTCCCTAGGACAGAAAAGGTTGCTATGAAGACAGAAATTCTGAAGGAGAGCAGAAAGAAAGGGACCTTTTTGGAATATGGGGTCCAAATTTCAGAGGTATATCCTGAATGGAGAATCCCAAAGGAGAGCTCTAGGAAATCAGAGGCCAGCAGAAGGCATGGAAATGTTGTGGAGAGAAGAAAAGAGTAAATACTTTTAAAATGTACCTAGGAACTCACACAACTACATACTGACTCACAAGGAAATGAAACAAAAATTGATAATGTCCCTCAATTTTATAGACTTGCCAGAATTATCTATCTAATCTCAACTCACAATTGTAATTTTGAATGTATGAAAATTCATCCAAAACATCCTAAACCCCTCTTATTTCTTTCTAGACATCCTTTTTTTTTTACCCATGACTATGTTAAGGCATTTATTCTGATGTTAAGTAAGCATGACACATTACCTAGAGAATAGAAAAGATAAACATTCAACTTTTTGAAAGTCAGCATGTATCAAATTAAGAACCAAAGTTTAGAAGATAGAAACATAAGAAATTAGGTGGTCAATTGGAGAGAGTATCCTCCGGGGAAAAGAAATTTTTGGCAATGCCATTTCAAACTTTTACCTATATTTGAACACCCTGCCATGGCTGATTGCCTTGATGCCTGTCAGCTGGTTTTGATCTCTCATCACATTAGTATACAGAGTAGATCAAAAACAGGCAACATTCCATCTAGAATTCGTTGGGTCAGTTTATTCGATGTGGAGATAGAATGGTAAAGACTTGGCAATAATATTGACACAGTATGAGAAGTTTTACATCTTTCATTGGAGTTCAGCCATCAACAACCTCTACCACTGTGTTATAAATTTTGGATGCAGCTATCTAACAGAAGGCTAACTGAGATTATAAAGAGACAACTGTTTGGCTCATTACAAAGTCAGATGTGTTCTTTGGCATTTGAGTGGACAGCAGAGACTTTGACATTAACACATGGCTCATTAGGAATGAATTTGAGCTTGGCCTTTTGCTGCACTTAAAACAAGAGATCTAATATAGAGAAGCAACTCTTTGAAAATGCCGATACAATCTCTTAAGTATATATAGCTGTAATCTAAAATGAAGGCACCATTCCTCTAGGCATTTGCTATTAAGAGCTTATTGAACGTATTAAAATTGTGAAGAAAACAATGAAACAGCACAAGATCATGTTCTTTTTATCTTTCTTGTTCCTAGTGGCAAACACACTGACTTTTCCTGTTCCTCCTAACTGTCTGATATGTTCTAGAACAGGCTATCTTGTAGTGTCACAATAGGGTCATGTTTCTAGCTTTACACAGTAGTTAATGGTCAGTTACGACTTTTATAATAAATGTGATTTTCCAGCTCAGCTGATTCAATTGGCATCAAGCTGAAACTTGAAACATAAAAGAGTTTGAATCTACAAAGCAGAATACTCTTTGATGTTAAGGCAGCTTAGCAATGTGTACTGAAAGCAGCATGTGCACAATTTATACAAATTGTTTATTTAAGTTAGTATTTATTAGCTTTGTATTTCTTCTAACCTACGTCATATTTGTTGCTACAAATACTTTCATCTTTCTATATCAAAATACAAAGTTTCATTCTAAAATAATCTGAATATCATTTTCATTTAATTTTGAACAAGTCTATGCTATAATCTGGTTTGCTGCTCTGAGAATTTAAAATTGTAAACAAATAAATGCTGCTTTCATAATTTATGGATATAAAAACATGCACCGAGTCAATTGAGAGAAGTGTGTCTCCCAGTCCTGTCAGTTATGATGGAAATTAGAAATTCCTTATATTTTGGGATGTTTGTAGAAGCAAATATTATACTCAAAGAAAAGAACACATCTATCAAATATTTCATGGACAACATGACATGACTAAAAGCTTCAGAATTTGAGTAATGCTGAAATGCAAAAAATGGGTTCATGTATTTTTAAACCTTGAAGATTTTAAATGATAAAAAGGTAATACAAAGAGTCCATAAAATAAACAAATAAAACAAAATAACGGACAAAATGAATCACTCTAAGCAAAGAAGTTTAGTTTGAGACTAAACCAGCACCCACAACTCCCTCTTCTGCTGTTTATTACTGATAGAATCTTGAACAAGGCATATTTCATACTGCAAATGATGGAATATTCTGCTAGGGGGAGGTGGAGTAGGAATATGGTGGCACTTTCCTAAAGGGCCTGTCTTGTGCTTAACTGAAATATATTTTAACCAAAATGAATCTATATTGTTTTATTCTTACATTCCTTCATGGTTCCTCTTATATAGGAGACACTTAAATAGATAACTTTAAATGACTAAATGTGCTTTAAATTATTTTACTTTTGCACAAGTTTTCCAAAAGAAAAATATGAATGATTGACTCTGAATAAATATATTCCCAAAACATAAAATGAAAATAACTACATAGTGAATAGAACTGAGTAGAAATCATGATAAGTGCTTTCTGGATATGACCAGAGATATAAACAATTTAAGCTAAGTCTCATTTATTTTATCTGTAGAATGGAGAGATGTATTTGCCTTTCCAAACTCATGAATAGAAAACTTATGATAACACTTTACACATATTATAAATATATAGTTTGGGAAAAATGGTATGCATTTAGAAGACCCAGTTATGAAAATAGTGTCTTAAAAGGATTTCTGAAGTCTACTGACCATCTAAATTCTCAGAAAGTACAACATTTTACATGCATGAACTTAGCTTTTTGGAGTAAAAAATACATATATTTATTTATATATTTATTTCCTGACTCTCATTATTTTAAAGAATCATAATCGCCTGAGAATTCAGTCTGAGCTAGACTTCTTTCCTGAGGTAGACATCCAAATGCCCCTGACCAAAGTATAAACAGTTTGGAACTCTGAAGAATTATTCATTCTTTGAGATTTCTGGGTCCTTTTGGGCAATGTGGATCATTCCTCACTGAATAAATAAGTTTTTTTTATCAACAAAGGAAGCATTCTGATTTAACCATTTTGAATAGACAGACAATATGTCTATGTTGCTTCTTTCACATGAAGAGTACAGAGAGAATAAATAGCCTGAAAATGTGTCTGGCTCAATTATTTTAAATAGGACACAGAATAAAGCCAATAAGGAGTAAACATGAGAATGAGAGAGACAAAGAGAGAAAATGTACAACTAAAAATGTGTATTATAACTATGACTAGTAAATCTGTTAGAAGATTTATGACTTATCATAGACAAGTGTAAGAATATTGATGTTGAAAGTACAACATTCTGCTACTACTTGGCATATATTCATTCAGTTCTTAGCACAGAAGCAAGAGGAAGACAATGTAAAATATCTCATTTGTAATAATTCCAGCTTGAAGAAAATATAGATTTGAGAAATAACCATTAAGAAATTACTATTTTACCAAGTATAGCAGATAACTATAATCAACTCAAAGAGTAATATATTAATGATTTTGGAGACCCACCACCGCACACATACACACACATAATTTTTTGTTCATTAAAATTTTTCCAATTATTTACTTAAAAATTAAAAGCTAACTTTGCAATTTATGTATAAATCCCCTCTCTGATCTTCAGCTCCCAAAATGCACATAAACATATCTTCCAAAAAGTTTCAGATAAAAAAATTCCTGTTTATTCCATACTCTCCAATGTATATAATCAAGCTAAGTGACTCTTTGAAATATTAGGGATTATATCCACTACTTTTTAAAAATAATTATTATTGTGTAACTATTTGTTGTATCTAAGTTTGCTACTATATGCACTCTCTTATCCCCGTGTCTATCCATCAATATCCCAAAGTCTAAGATTAAGAGAAGAAAGAGAGAAACTTGAGGAATCCCCTTCAAAGTTATGCTCCATGTATGATTACTTCTGGAAAGGAAAACGTGGAGATGACTCTCAGCACATAGGATGTTTTTGGTTTTATGCTCTGTGGCCTGATATACTTGACTACCATGTTCGCTTTTATTTCTCAGGCCTTTGTTTATTGGTATATAGAATTTGTGCTCAATTTTATGTTGTCATATATTTTTGCCACATTTTTTTGTTTGTTTTTGATAGGTTTCCTATCTTTTGGAATTAAATTTGAGGTGAAACTATGTCCTCATTTTTTCTCTAGCAAGGGACACTTTAAATAGACATTGGTTACAAGTGAAATTTATAAGCACTGACCTCTGAACATCCTAAAGAGAAAAGCTCTCATTTATTGCCAGGAAAGTCTCTCAGGGATATTCCTACTTGTACTGGGATGAATTTCTGAGCCTGAGAATCTTTGTGCACCATAGACGATGTTGTCCCTCTTGGTATAATGATCCTATCAAACAGTCATTTACCCTCAACAATACTGTGCTGCTGCCTACATTTATTCTCATAGTGAGAATAAAGTCATTTCTCATAAAATACCTTAACAGATAACTCTACAACTCATTATTTTTTATTATAAATAAGGTGCTAGGCAGTAATAAAACTTAATAAAATGTAAAATGTATTAATGTTTTTATGAAATCTCAAGATGGTGTTCTACCTTAAACCACACTATTCAGAAAAGGTTTTGTATTTTTAAGAGATAGGGCTCAAGTTATTTTATTCCATAAAAATGTTTTCATGGTTATGTAAAATAATCGACAAAAAAAGGAGTAAGGAAGTGGGGATTTTAAGCACTGGGTAATCTATTTGCAATAACAATACTACCATGAGGACAGCTGAAGAGAAAGAATTCCTACAAGGTGAGTTCCCAGTTTAGTGAGGGATCAACCCTCACATTTGAACACGGCATTTGAAAAGCCCATACATAAAAGGAAAATCAAATGTAAATAAAAAGAGAATTTTATCATTTGAATATCAACACAGATTTGGATAAATTTCAGTATCTTTATTTCAAAATTGTTTATAATGCATAAAGGGTTAAGCAACTCACCTCTTCATATGATTGAGCAAAATGACTAAGCTCATTCACAAATTTATGTATATACTTTGGTCTGAGGTATTTGAAAAATGTTTTTATCCTTTGATTAAATTTGTATAAAACTTCAAAACAGATAAATTTTTAAACTGTTGTTTAGTTTTTATTTCATGATTATAAACTTAATTCTGTAATCTAACTAGAGTTGGAGAGAGAGAAGGAAAATACAGAACCCAAGGAACTGAAGTCAGAACACAAAGATTATAGGGTACTGAGAACAGACAGAGGTGAAGGGGTGTTTCCCTGAGCTACAAAAGAAATGATCTGGTGGTTGAAATAAAACACAGGTCAAATTTATTAGAGCTGTTCACAAAGAACAGTGGTGATATTAATGGTTTTGTCATTCCTATACCCAAAGCACTCCATGGCTTCTATAGCATTTATGTACTCTTTAACCTTGCCAAAGACCATGTTTGCTATCCAACCATTCAGTGATGGCAATGTAGATAAAAAACTGGGACCATCTGTGTTGGATCTAGCATTTGCCATGGACAAAATGCCAGGACCCATATGCTTCAGAATGAAGTTCTCATCAAATTTTCCCTGTAGATGGACATGCTGCCAGTGCCATTAGGATGTGGGAAGTCACCACCCTGGCACATAAACCCCAGAATAATTCTGTGAAAGAGAAGCCATTTCTCCTTATTCCTCAAAGCACAAATGGTTTCTGCTGTCTTTGGAACTCTGTCTTCAAGTAGCTTAAAGGAAATGCAGTCCAAGGGCTCATTGTTGATATAAGGAAGAACATAGTGGGGTTGAGCAAGATCTACCATACCACCCAGCAATTCCACTTCTGAGTATTTAACCAAAGAAAACAAAAACACTAATTCAAAAAGATATATGCACACCTATATTCATTCCAGCATCATTTTTAATAGCCAAGATATAGAAACAACTTAGGTGTCTATTGATAGATGAAAGTCTAAAGAAGATGTGATATAGATAATGAAATATTATGCAGCAACAAAAGGAATAATATCTTGCCATTTGTGACAACATGGATGGCCCCAGAGGTTATCATACTAAATGAAGTAAATCAAACAAGACAAATATATAGTTTCACTTATATGTGGTATTTAAAACATACAAAAAAGCAGACTCACTCATAGAAACAGAGACCAAAGGGATGGTTGCTAGAGGGGAGAGCAATTAGGGATATGTGAAAAGGTTAAGAGGAATATAGTCAATAATATTGTGATAAGTTTGCACAATGATGATTACTAGACGATTACTAGATGATTACTAGAATTAGTGGGGTGGTCATTTTGCAAGGTATAAAAATATTGAATCACTATATTGTACACCTAACATAATACAAAATTCTGTATCAACTATACTTAAAATTTTAAAAGACAGTATGCTTTGGGAAATAATAGAAGGGAAACAGTTAAATAAAAATTTGAGACATGCAAAAATTTTCCAAATAGAAAGTAAAATCAAGAAGGGTATTCAATAAGAGAGATCAGAAACACCACAATCATTAAAGAGCTTTATGTCCCAGAAATAATTTTGAAGATCACAAATACAAAAAAAGGCAGGGAATGTGAACTATGAAAATAAGCTAAGGAAGAGATTATGTAGGGTCTCTTAGACTAAAGAATTTGATGTTACCTGTTATGGCACATAGAAAGTGTATAAGTTTAAGCTCAGTTGGTATACACATCTTTAATTTTGTTTGTTTTCTTCTTAAGAAATTTGCTAATCCAATACATTGTAAACCAGATTAATGAGAGATTACTGGCAGAAAGACTTGATAACTCTCTTGGAATAGTCCAAGTAAAGGCTAATCAGTGATGATTTAAACAGTGGCAGTGTAGTAGAGAGGAAAATCTATAATCAAGAACAAGTTCATCCATAGATTTGATAAAATAACTATAGAAATATCAACGAAGATGGGCTAAAAGAAATAAAAAAGGAGGATAGAATAAATGGTAATGGAATTTGTTGACAAGAGAATTTACATATATTGTATTATACCTTGGGTAGTAAGTAATAAATTCAATAAAACTGTTTCAGTTAAAATAATTCTAAATGAGAATCCAATATGAAAATATTTATATGAACCTTCAGTAATGTCATTATTCAGTATAGACAGCAATTTGAATTTCTGGTTTAAAAATAATAAAATTATCAGAGTTAATAAGATGTCATTAAATATTCATCAAGTAAGAATTTAAGTAGAATATAAAATAATCAAACTGAAAATGGCAAGGAAAGCCATCATTTAATGTGTGGGTAGGGGAAGATAACCTATAAAAGCAAGAATTGTCATAAATTCGGTAGGAGTATCAGGTGCTATCAGAAGAAATGAACTGCAAAAGCCAAAGGAGAACATATTACAAAAATTCAGGGAATGGATATCAGATATAGCAGAGAGATAAGATATAGTAAACACTTCTATAAGCCAACAAGTATAATTTTATACAAGTATAATTTTATACAAGCCAATAACTCTAAGTTGATATTAAATAAAATTTTTAAAAGACTGAGTAAAATAGTTTGAGTAATGGCCAGATACTAACGTCTTAAGAAATATGTGCCATTGAGTATTAGAGGAAGTTGAGAAAATAAGCACAAAAAAAAAAAACTATTTCAAGATGATATTTGGTAAAAGAAAAAATAATTTACTAAGGAAATAAATTATGATAGTTTTTTTCTTGATTATTTTCATTATTGAAGAATGCTTATACACAAGAACTGGGACAAAGACTGAGAGAGAACAAAGGATTAAAGAGAGAAAGAAAGAAGGAAGGCAAAAGAGGGAAAGAGAGAGAAAGAACTGAGGGAGAGAGAGGGGGAGGTGGAGAGGAAGGGGGAAAGGAGGGGGATGATGAAAGAGAGGAAGGGAAGGAGGGAGAGAGAAAGGAGGAAGAAAGTATACCAATGAATAATGGAGGTAGTTTGGGTGTAGGATTCCTCACAAAGATTTATAGGAGGCAGGAAAAAAAATGAGATTTGAGAAATGAAGAGACATTACAGTCTCTATGACAGACTGGAAAAGTGGAATAGACATGATTAGGGAATAAAGGGATGGACATTTTTTTTCTGACATTTTTAATCTCTAAAATATGAAGTATGAATATTGCCTTGACAATGAGGAGGCAGTGTTTCTACAGACTTAAAAATGGTGTCTGTGAGTTTTTCTGTCTTTGATAGCACAACAAAGAACTTTGTGACTGTGCTTAAATCTCAAGTATGTATGGAAAGTACAGATTTGTAGCTCCATTCTTCAAGGTTTTGCACTGTTCTCTAGCAATGTTAAAATAATAAAGGTGAAAATGAGTGACTTGTTTCATTCAACGTTGAGCTAGTTTGAGTTTGGGATAAACATGAAGGTGAGACAGTTGATACTCTTAGGGAAAAGGTGTTGTTAGCATTAGGTCTGGAAACAGGTGTGGAGTTTTTACTTTGAGAGTTATTATTTCATTTTAAAATCACAGTGCATACACTCTCACATAAATCTTTTTTTCATATTGAAACATCTTAGTCTCCTGGTCTAATCTTTAATTTTCCCTACATTAACACAAAAGTAGGAGTAGCCATCTTTCCATTCCTGCCTAAATGTTTTACCTCTGTAAAACATTATTCCCAGAATTGTCTCCCTCTTCCATAAAAAGGACAGGAACCTAATTCCTGAGGGAATCTAGTTCCTTCATTTTTCACATTTTCAAAAACTTTTAAATCTCTTGCTCTCCACTAATGTTTTGTCTGTAGTTTAACATATCCAGAGACAGGTTTTTCACATCTTCTTTGTCTTTACCTTCCAGTTAGCATATGCTTCCTACATTTCCCTTTCAGTCAAATTTTCAAATTTTCAAACAGTTTATAGCTACTGTTTCTATTATTTAATTTTGATTTTAATTTTTCAATTAGAGGTGACATTCAATACTGCTTTATATTAGTTTCAGCTGTACAACATATTGGTTAGACATTCATATAATTTACGAAATGATCCCCCCTGATTAGTCTAGTACCCACCTGGCACTATACATAGTTATTACAATATTATTGACTATATTTCCTATGCTGCACTTTACATACCTGTGATAATTTTGTAACTATCAATTTGTACTTCTTAAGCTTCACTTTTTTTCACCTTCTAACCATCTCCACATCTGGCAATCATCTGTTTATTTTCTGCATCTATGAGCCTGTTTCCATTTTGTTTATTTTGTTTTTTAGATTCCACATACAAATGAGATCATATGGCATTTGTCTTTCTCTGTTTGACTTATTTCATTTAGTATAATATCCACTAGGTCCATCCATGTTGTTACAAATGTTAATATTTCATTATTTTATGACCAAGTAATATTCCATCATCCAATAGTTTATTGATGGGCATTTAGGATGCTCCCATATCTCAGTTATAGTAAATAGCTCTTCAGTAAAGATAAGGGTACATACATCTTTCCAAATTAGCTTTCTGGATTTCTTCTATGTCTATATGGTCATTTAATTTATGAAAAAGGAAGCAAGAACAAAAAATGGGGTAAATATAGTCTATTCAATAAATGGTGTTGAGAAAATAGGATAGTTACATGCAAAAAAGTGAAACTGGACCACCTTCTTGCACCACATACAAGAATTAACTCAAAATAGATTAAAGACCTAAATTTAAGACCTGAAACCACAAAACTCTTAGAAGAAACATATGCAGCAAACTCTCTGACACTGCTCTTAGTAATATTTTTTTTTTTCTGATATATCTCCTTGGGCAAGAAAAATAAAAGAAAAAAATAAAAAATGGGACTACATCAACTAAAAGACTTTTTCACAGCAAAAGAAATCATCAATTAAAAATAAATAACCTAGTATGGGAGAAGGTATTTGCAAATGATACATCTAAATGTTTAATATCCAAAATTTATAAAGAACTCATACAACTCAACATCAAAAAACAAAAACAATCTAATTAAAAATAAGCAGAGGCCTTCAATAGGCATTTCTCCAAAGAGGACATACAGATGGCCAACAGGGATATAAAAAAGATACACAATGTCACTAATCAGAGAAATTCAAAGTAAAATCACGAGATATAACCTCACACCTGTCAAAATTGCTATTATCAATAAATCAAAATACAAGTTTTGGCAAGGATGTGGAGAAAAGGGAATCCTCATGTACTGTCGGTGAGATTGCAAATTGTTTCCATTTTTTGACTACACATTCACACCCTTTTATTGTAGTCTTGCTTCTGATATAACCACTTATCAGAATTAAAACTAAATTATCAGAAGATACCCAGATCCTTTTTAAATGTTCATTTTCCTTGACCTCTTTGCATGTGGCAGCCAGCCTCCAAGATGCCCTGTCATGTTCCCCACCTGCTGGCATTCATACCTTTGTGTAGCCTCTTCCCAAACTGTAACAGGGTTGGTTTGTATAACCAATAGAATATGGCAGAAGTGATGAAACATTATTATTGGATTATGACAGACACTGAGGTCTCTCTCCCCTTCTCATCTCTTCTCTCCACTCCTTTCCCCCCCATCCTAATCCTTCTCTCCCTCCCATCCCTCCTTCCCTCCTTCCCTCCTTCCATTTCCCAAAGGAAGCCTGCTGATATGTTGTGACCAACCCTACAGGGATACCTACTTCATGAGGGCAGTCTCACATTCTCTATAATATTCCTCTATTTTACTTTCTATTAGCCCTTATCACATTCTAAATGCATCTCATGCTTTATTTTCATGTGTTTATTATGTCTTTCTACTAGATGGCATTGTGCATAACAACAGGAAATTCTACTATTTTTCACCACTGAAACTCAGAACTTAGAAAAATCTGTCATAAACTAGTTCAATAAATATTTGTTGAATAAAAAATTTAGATGTTTCATCCTTTTAGGAAAGAGAATAGAGAGTATTATTATCCAGCTCACATATACCAGTAAGAAAACCATAATGAGTTTAAATGCTATGTGTACAGTCACAGTTCATCAAACCAGGAATCATAAAAAAAAGATTATTTTATTTCTTTATTTCTAATGGTACTCTGAAGCTTCCTTGCTTATTGGCTATGTCTATCTACTGAATATAAATGTTACTTTGACATTAATTTTCCATTTCAGGATGTACAAAGTCATACTTTATTATATTCCCAAATAACTTTGCTCTAAGATATATCCTAGTAGATAACTCCGTAATAGTCACTCCATAGTTCTCACAACAAAGAGAAAATGGAAACTGCTTTGCATTCCACCATCTCAGTATCTCCCTCCAAAGAGAGTTTTAATACTTGATGTCAAGATACGGTTTGATTACATGTGGCTTGCAGTAGATTCAATCCATAAGTTGCTTAAAAGTGAAGACTTTGATTTGTTGATGTTTATAGCACTCAGCAAAACCTTGGATTATTGATATGTATATTTTTGTAAATCTTTACAATTATAGTTAAATGATGGTCATTATCATTAAGAGTATTTTGCAAAATATTAGTTGCATATACACACTTTCCATAAAATTTTCATTATTGTTTTTGAGCTCTTAGAACTTAAGAAACTTTTACATATGCATGAAAATATATTTATTAAGTAAAAACCAATCTTAAAGAACTGTTTCTATAAAATTTGCTCAAGTCCAGCTGTATGACAAAAATGGTGTCAGTGAAATACAAATCTAAAACTTAATATTTGATAAAATATCTAAAATAATTCTAAGGTAAAAAATTTAAAAATGTTTGAATTGTAACAATTTATCATCCTTATATCAAAGTAAGGTCCAGGAATCAGAAACAAACCAACCACATAATGTTTGTACTTGTATAAATTAAATCGCATAGCACATAGCATTATATGTAAATACTTAATATTTTTGAACCTACAGAATGAAAGTTGTTGTTTAAAACCTGTAAATGCATGGTATCACACTGGCTCTACATTTTAAAAAATAGCTCTCATTCTGTTCTGTATCATTCGCTCTGTACTCAGTGGTTTTGAATTACTGTACTTTCCCCACAGAGTCACTGGAATTGGCACACTTCATTATGACTATGCTATTATATTCATATTAAAACCTCTCATAATTTCTACATCCAAACCTAGTAATTCAGTAGAACTTACCATTGAATTGCAACCTATCTTCCATTTGGCTGTGCATGTACTAAATGAAGTCAGTTTTTTAGGGTTTAAGCAATTAAATCATGTAACTTTCAGAAATGAATTTGGATACTACAGCCAAATTTCCACTAAAATATTAAGATGTGGCTTGTCCATTTTATTAATTATAAGAATTAGTAATAAGTTTTCAATTTCCTTGTCTTTGCTTTATGTAGTTTATAAGTGATTTCACAGCTACCAGATGTTAGTTCTGCTAATATTCTTTGATCTTTAATCAACATTTCACATTCCACGGTTTATTTATAATAGTATCTACAACTTTTAAATTTACTCTATCCTCACTTTATTTTCAAGGCCAAAAACAAAACTTAATTTTTGAGGTATAACAACAGTAAAAAATAAAACAACAATAACAACAACAAAAACCTGTGCTTCAATTTCAATAGCAAAATAAAAACAATATAAAATAATGGTAATAATTAAATAAAATAATTGAAAATACAAAAACAAAAATACCTTAAAATTTCATTCACTGATTACTTTGCTTTCCAAAGTTGAACATACATAAATCTATAAAATTCAAAATATTTTTCAAATTTAAGGTATTAAAATAAAAAATATATTGACATATCTTTAGAGTATAAAACATGTCAAAAAAGCTGTGAAGTCTAAAATGCATAAAATAATTTTAGATACATTTTTACCTCAAAACAAAAGACCCATAAAGTATACATAATGTCCTCTATTCTAAGAGTTAATGCTAGATTGTGGTATTGATTTTCTGAATAAAAGATCACAATAAAATATTTAGTTTTCTTCTGCAGATAACAGAAAACTGATAACTGATTTTACCAAATAAGATAAAAAATTCTCTTAAGGAACACATAAAATTTTACATGAATTGAAAGTTTCTTAGAGTTAGATGATATGACTCTAGATAGAAAATGAAGTATAAGAGTATTAAATGTAAAATATATTTCAAATTTAAATATGAGAAAATTCTACTTAAAAATGTTTAACTAAATGATAAATTTTAAAAAGTGTTGCAGAGTTGACAAACAACTCATTTTTAAAATTAGATAAATGCATTCACTAACTTGCGGGCTGATAAAAATACATGTACAAACACTCTAAATGTGAAATCTAACTGAAGATAATGCCAAAATACATAGACTTGGATTGAAAAAGTTTGGAGACCTGAACTGAACCAATAGAATCAGCATATATCTAAAAATTACTTATTTTATGAACAAGAAATTTATTTACAAACGGGTAGAACTATAATACAACATTGAACATAAAAGTAAAAATAAAAAAATGGTAATGACAACAAAATTTACAATTGCCCAGACATATCATAACATTTTATATAAACTTTTCGCTTTACTCATTTATTTTTTAGACATAATATTTGTCTTCACATTTCTCTTTGTAACTAAGCTTAAACATAACATGTACAATTTTAATTTCAAAATGTAAATGAGTTTCTTTTTCAGCTAAAATGAAAGAACGTGCAGAAGTTTAACACTCCTACTGAAATAATCAGATTGATATCTGAAAATACATAAAGATAGATATAAAACTGTAATAAAGAACTTGGGGATCTGAGAAAGCAAAGATTTAAAATGCTAAGATCTCAGGGGAACAAAAATAGGAAATCAAGCATAAGTCAATTTTGCCTCCAGGGCAGTGTCATGTTTTAGGCAAATCTAAGCAAAAGACTCTGTATTACTGTGTGACACGTCACTGAGTTAGACTCAACTCCTGGTGACTCTATGAGTGATGGCCACAATGTCCTGTTCTCAACAGCCCTCTCGGCTCCTGCAGATTCAGGCCTATGGCTTCTTCTACGCAGTCAATCCATCTGCTATTTGGCCTGCCTCTTTTCCTGATGCCTTCTATTTTTTCTAGCATTATTGTCTTTTCCAAAGAACACTGCCTTTTTTTGATGTGCCTGAAGTAAGCTTCAGTTTTGTTATTTTTGCCTCCAGTGATACTTTGCTCTAGGACCCACTTGTTTGTCTTTCTGGCAATTCAAGGTATACATGGAGATTTCCTCCAATACCAGATTTCAAGTGAACTGACATTTTTCCTATCAGCTTTCTTCACTGTCCAACTTTGTCATCCATACATAGTAACTGAGAATACAAAGACATGAAATACAGATAATTATTATGATTGGTATATTTTTAAACAGTTTGACATTATATTTGCATAAATGTTTAACCAATGTCTAAAATGTCCTTTTCCCACATTATTAAAAAATAAATAAATAAAAATAACTAGAAAAATGCTAGTGACATCTTTATTTTAGCACTTTATTTTATCATTAGTTTCAAGTATACAATACATTGGTTAGACATTTACATAGTTTATGAAAGAATTCTCCAATTACTCTATGACCCTTCTGGTTCTATACAGAGCCATTATATTACTGCTGACTACATTCTCTATGCCGTACTCCCCAACCCCATGACTTATTACCTACTAATTTGTACTTCTTTAACCCTTCACTCCTTTCATCCAGCTCCCCAAATCCCCTTCCCTCTGGCCATCACTAGATTGTCTTCTTTATTTGTGAGTCTGTTTTTAATTAGTTTGTTTTTTTTTGTTCCTTAGCTTCAGCATATAAATGAAATCGTATGGTATTTATCTTTCTGTCTTATTTCACTCAGCATAATAACCTCTAGGTTCATCCATGTCATTGCAACTGGTAGAATTTCATTTCTTCATGGCTAAGTAATATTCCATTGTATATATGAGCCATAACTTCTTTATCCAATCGTATGCTAATTGGCATTTACATTGCTTCCATACTTTGGCTATTGTGAATAGTGCTGCCATGAACACAGGGGTGCATAGATCTTTATGAATTATTATTATGTTTTTAGACAAATGCCCAGAAGCACAATTGCTGGGTCAAAGGTAGATTCATTTTTAATTTTTTAAGGAGCCTCCATACTGTTTTTCATAGTGGCTACCCAAATTTGCAGTCCCACCAACAGTGTATGAGGATCCTCTTTTCTCCACATCCTTGCCAACACTTGCTTTTTTGATTTATTGATGATAGCCATTCTGACAGGTGTGAGGTGCTATCTCATTGTGGTTTTAATTTGCATTTCCCTGGTGATTAGTGCCAATGGCAACTTCTTTAGGTAATATACACTATGGTAGTTAAAAGTTATTTAGTTCAACCATTTGTCTAAAACAAGATTTAGGAGATGGAGTTGATTAAGTTATAAGAAAGACAATATAATGGCTTGGTAATTGCCATGTAAATACCCCATCATTACAGTGTGAATATGTGATTGCTCCTCTCCTTTAAAGGAGACTTCAGTTTACATGGTAATACTTAGGGACTATTAAATGTAATTATAAAGTACATTTCAGGAGAATGGAAACAAAGTAAAGTTTGATTTTACGTATCTATTTACTCTAGGAGTTAACAGTTATTTTCTAAAAATCATTTTATTTAAATATGAGTGCATTCTTTGTCCCTGGCCATGACCAACTGTTAATATTACACAACTGTTAACATTACACAATAACACTACCCAATTGCCCCAGAAGAATTTTTTGACAGGATATAACTTTCTTAATATGTTGCATATCTTATTTTGAAAGTATAAGAATATTACAACTGAAGAATAAAATTATTAGCCCTAAGTGCTCAAGAAATCTGTCATTGGCAGTGATATCACACAATGATCTTCATTACAGTTATTACAATGCTCTTTATTATGTATAGTTGATAATACAGAGACAACAGGACTGTGTAACAAACATTCTGTGTTCCTGAAATATGTTTCTGCTGGGGGAACCAAGCTACATTTCTCAGCATTCTTTACACTTAGGTATAGCTCTATGACCAATTTGAGAGCAAAGGATTATCTTAAGAACTGAAGTACATCACTTCCAGGTCTGGTCCATTAAAAATCTCCTCCAAGTAATTTCCATGCCCTCTCTTCTCCTAACTGCCAGCCAGAGGCAGACAATCCATCAGAAGCCTCTGAGTCCTTAAGGATAAGAGACAAAACATGAAAGGAGTCTAACTGCCTATATGACCAAGTCCAAGGCTGTACAAAGGTTGAAAATATTCACATTGTACTTTTATGTGAGAAATTTACTGTGTTAAGGCATTGAAATTCAGAAGTCTGTTAAAATACTTACCCACTTACCCTCAACAATTATTTACCCAAAAAAGGAATTATAACTGATGTGCTGCCATTAAAAAAATAAATCATGTGGCATTTATTTAACAGTCAAGGAAAAGACAACAATGAAACACATATTGCAAGCTTGAAACCTAGAGAGTCTGTCGAGCTGCTACCAAATTTCTATCATAACTTGGAAGGCAAGTCATACACATACATTCTCATACACATACATTCTCTATAGAGAGAGTGATTAGGAAAAGGGAGAGTGAAAATGTTTGGTTACTATTTGATACCTTTAACAAAGAGCTTCTATAAAGTTATGTAATAAGAATTGGAGAATGTGCAGAGATGGAAAGCCTTTAAGGATTAGAAAGTCAAGTGTTCCAGACTCTCTTCTAAAAAGTGCTAAGTAATGGAATAGAAAAAAAAAACAGTTCAGTGGAAATTAAACAGGTTTAAAAGGAAAGGAGAGATCAAGAGTGAGCAAGAGCGAGCGAGCAAGCGAGCAAGCTAGAAAACTCAAAACTAAAGTTTATTTAAGAATTCTGGGAAAGAACTTGAGAAGTGTTCATTGGCCCATGGAACTGATAGGCTCAAATAGATCAGAAGTTTAGCAAGCTTTTTGAGAATTATATAGCCAAAAGAAACTAAGAATGCCTGTGGTTTTTAAAGCTTTAAAATAAAAACCTGACTATGTAAACTGCAAGCACATGTAGACCTCAATCAAGGCATATTCTCCTTTGTTCACATATGATCACAGATGATCAGATAATAAATTAAAAAGGCCCTATAAATGGTGAAACTAAGGCTCTGAGAGAACGACAGATAACAGAAGGATGTTTCTCCCAGAAGTCAAAATCAGAGTCCAGTCATGAAATTTTCCTCATCAACTTCCACTCAAAATGTGAGTCTTCATAGAGCACAACTAGCAAGACATCTAGCAAGTAATAAAACATTGAAATGTATCTGTAGTGCTGTGTCTTTTAATTTTCAAATTTTGTTTTTCTGGACCCTCATCAGTATCATGTTTGATATATTAGGGGCATATAACTTGTCTTGGGTTTATTGATTGCTGGTCTAGAAGAATATGGCTGAGCCTGCTGAAGAAGCCACTATGTCACCAGAAAAGCTTAAGGTAGATGGAATAACTAAATAATAACTGTTGTCTTTTCCTTGACTGTTGGATTGTCTACCAGGGTGTGCATGTCCTGTATAATGGGGGAAGAATAAAACAAATATTTGCTGATTAAAAGTTAGAATATACAGAGACTGATTTTCCTTCTACCTTCCTAAGATTGAATCCCTCCAAATATAAACTCTGAGATGCAGATTTGCAGGTGGGTTTATATTCCTGTGCACAAGAATAGAGGAAGAAGAACTGCGATCACACAGGAAACACTGGAGTTGAAAAGGCCCTTCATAGTTTTCATGCCTTGTGGCAGGTGGGCCAGGCCTTTACAGGCCATATTGGCCATGAAAGTGGGCTGCCTCTGAGGAATGGGCAAGAACTCTGCTGTGTCAGATCTCTTCATCCAAGAGCAATTCACAGCGAATATCTTAGCTGAAGGTTATCCCCTACAAGTACTCCAAGCAGCTTAAGAAATAAGCACCTGAGTTCTGAAAGGGAATCTGAATGGTATACCACAGCATCTACTATACTCCAGGAGAGAAAACAAAACTACATTTTCTTTTCTGCCATTCTCACAGTCATGTATAACTACAAGACCATGATGTACCTACTTTCCAGGCTGGGTTCATAAAATTCTGCATACTCTGTCTCCACTCATTGCTTATTGCAGATGATCCCGCAAAAGACAAGCTCCATAGTGAATCTACAAAGTTAAACAATCCTTGGATCCTGAATGACCAGAACGAACATTGCCATCTGACAAGAAATACATAAATCTGGATTTTTATAAGGAAAATGTGTTAAAGAACACATTTTCATGTTAAAGAAAAGATTTAGGGATTGTTCAAAAAGGCACTATTATTTATGCTAATAAAGTTCAATACTGTGACAATATGTCATATATATGTGACATATATATATATATATATATATATATATATATATATATATATATATAACTTTTTCCAAAGTTCAAAATAACAGTAGTAAAAATGGTTGTGATAAGAAAAAAATTACAGAAAGAAATAGGCTTTACATATTTGGTAATTCACTTTAGCTCTCCTAGTCTGTTTGCTTTTTTTTATTATTATTGGTTAACGAATCGGACTGAGTCACCAAGATTCTTTCCAGTACTAAAAATCAATGATTTGATATCATCTCTGTGATAGAATATGGCATACAATCATTTTGAAGAACTTCATAATTCTATGAAACTATTTGTGTCACCTAAGGTGAAATTTGATATTAAGAATTTATGCCAACACTCATGTAATTCATTTACTGTAAATCCTATGCTTCATCACTGGCCAAGATTCATACCTAGACACTACATGTTCATAATTAAAGTGCTTCTTTCTGGAGTGTTTAAGGCCTTTTCTGCCAGCAATCTAACTTTGCTATTGATTGAATGATTATCAACACCTCTCTATCACTGGGTTCTTCACATGCAGGTCATCTCAACACAGGGACTACTTATATGCTAGTAGAAATAATTTTCGAGAAATGAAAATTTCCCTTTTCCCCCAAGAAATTGGTCTGTTTCTTATGCTACCACAAAGATTTTTCATGAATCAATTAGTCATAAAATATGGATGCCTTCTCCTTTAAAAGTGTCTTTCATGGCTATTATTAGTTGTCTGACCAGTCACAGTGTCAGATTCTGAAAGAATCCATTGGTATAATGAGCGTACAAGGGACAGTACTAAAAAGCAGCAAATGGATACAGAATTTTAAAACTGTGTACAGCAATAGTCAGGAGAGAAGACTTCAAGTAAAATTAACAGCCACCTTGTACTTTTTTAAAAATCAACATATTATTGAAATGGTATTCATTCAAGATTGCACAGTTTGTTTAATGCTGATTATGCTTTAAGCAAGAGAGAATAATTAAATAGAATATAGTGTAAGGTTATTCATGACAGAAAAGATGCCAAGAACACTACAACAAAGGCCACTTGCTGATAGAAGAAACTAAATTTAATGAAAAACTATTAGTTTAAAATTTTTTCTCACCTAAAGGAATTAACTTTGTTAAAATATCGTATAAACTTGGAGAATTCTTCACTTTCAAAATCACTCTCATACACATACTCATTCTCATTTCTATGGCTTATATGCAGTGAACAGGACAAAATCCAATTGAAGTTTAGCCTTATGGGCTTTTTCATACATACGTAAATCAAATAAAACAATATTCTTAAAGAAAAGGGTTCTTTGAGGCCTAGATTAAAACATAAAAATGAAAGTTTAAGAACTACAACTCCATCGTAATTATTTTATTAGGTATTCATGAAATAAACATATCATTAGATAATATTAAGGAATTTGGATTTTATTGCTAAGACTTAAAAATATTAGCATTTGATTTTCTTTGCCATGCCCTTTCATTAATGATGCATTGAACTGATCTTTTAAATACTTAAGCATAATAATTAAAATTACTCAAATATTCAGATATCATTGTTAAAAAGCAATGTTAAACTCATTCATGTTGTAAATGCTTGTTCTCTTTAGAGGGTTAACATTATGGTATTTCTAACTTGAAATGACTTGCTTCATCTATGTTACATTATTTTAAAGGTTATTCCCTTGCTGAATCTATTCCAAATTTTATTAGCTTTGTTATTATTGGTTAATATATGAGATCTTTGAACTATTTAATGCACAGAAATATATGAATGAAAGGATTTCAGAACTTTTTAAGAATAAGAAGTTAAATTTATGCATATATACTCATTCAGAACCTGAGGTTTGTGGTGATTTTACTTGTCTCTGATAAAATTACTAAAATTTAAAAATTAAAACACCAACTTTAATGGCTCTAGTAAGTATATCTAGTTCTACACTTGCATGGCTGCACAAATGCATTTCATAGAGAAATCACAGCTATCTGCTACATTTTCGTCTATGAATTTTAAACTCTTCAAGCAGTGATGCATTTCACTGGGTACCTTCTGCACTCTTATTACATCAGATAAGGCAAGAGCTACATGTAAAATGTCTCTTCACTTTAAAAAAGAAAGAAAACTTTGGGCTGAGAATTACTCTTTTTAAAATAAACTTATATCATTAGATAATATTAAGGAATTTGGATTTTATTGCTAATCCTTAAAAATATTAGCATTTGATTTTCCACAGATTTTGCACTGATTCAGTAGCAAAATTAGTTCTACAATGTTTTGCTCAGCATCCTGCTAGTTTGTTCAGTCTGTCACAATACATAAAATATCACTGCTCTGACATCACTACAAGCTTTCCAAGTTATTGCATTCCGGACATACCAGAGTGTGCCACTTCTGGTAAGATTGTTGCTTTTAAAGGCACAGGATGTGATTCCCTCATCACTTCATGTAGCTAGATTGCCACCAAATTTAAACCTGGAAAACTTGCTTTTTAATTTCTTGAGTATGTAATGTCTCTTTTGCTCTCAAAGCCTGCATGAATCCTATTTCCTCTATCTGAAATTATCCAATCACATCCCCCCCATTCCACTACATGAAAGACATCAATTGCCATATCTAGCCTACCTCAATTCCCTTTTTACTACACCTGTTTTTGGTTACATGCTTTCAAAATGCACTAAACTGTTCCTTCCTAGCAATTGTCACAAATATGAAATTTGTTTTTCATTGTTTTTCTTATTCTATGTCTGCCTCTAGGTATATGCCTTAGTTGCAAATAAGATAGAATCTATTTTTCATCACTTCATTACCAACAAATGACTGTTTCTCAAAAATCTATTTAAATACTATAGATACATTCACAGAATTTGGAATGTAAATTCATATTTTGCTTTACCCATCAGAATGATTTTTTCCAGCAAAAAATAATTCTAATAATAGCCTGTAGTAATTGTTATAATTAAAATATCCAGTAAGGAAATACAAATCAAAACCACTGTTATAGAATAGCTATAATCAACAGGACAAGTAATAAGAAATCCTGGAGAAGGTGCCAAGAAAAAGGAACCCTATATGCTCCTGGTGGGACTGTAAATTGGTATAGCCACTATGAAAACCAGTATGGAGTTTCCTCAAAATCTAAGAATTGATCTACCATATGATCCAGCAATCCCTCTACTGGGTATTTACCCCAAAGACTTGAAAAGCCATATTCAAAAAGATATTTGCACACTGATGTTCATAACTGCATTATTCACAGTGGCCAGGACACAGAAGCAACCAAAGTGTCTTACAATAGACAACTGGATAAAGAAACTGTGGTACATATATATAATGGAATATTACTTAGCCATTAGAAGAGATGAAATACTACCATTTGCGACAACATGGATGGACCTTGAGATAATCATGCTAAGCAAAATAAGCCAGACAGAAAAAGTTGAAAATCACATGATATCATTTAGATGTGGGATATAAACCTAAAAGCAACAAATGAACAGGACAAACAAACAGAGACTCATGGACATGGACTATAGACTAGTGGTTACCAGAGGGTAGGAGATGGGGAAGAGGGGAGGTAGATGGGGTAAAGTGGGTCAAATATGGGGGTAAGGGCAGGGTGAAGTGGGCAAAGGGGATCAAATATATGGTAGCTGAAGGAAACTGGACTTTGGGTGATAAACACACAATAGAACATACAGATGTCAAATTACAATGTACACCTAAATTTTTTTTTTTTTAGGCAAGGCAACCCTTGGTTGACCTCATAGATTGCAAGGACCTTCTCAGTTTACTGCAGGAGCCAGCCTGCTAAGAGCAAACAGTTCCCACGGAGTGAGGATTTACAACTCCCGATTAATCACCGCAGCCCCTTACTTTACTTCTTGGCTAACCTCTTCATCCTGCAGGGTCCTTCGCTGAGTCCCCCATGCTCAGGTCCCTGTTCAGGCGCCACTTGCCGGAGCCAGTTGGCTAAAATCGAACAGTACCTGAGACGGGGAGTTAGGATTGAGGAAAAAAGAGACAGAGAGAGAGAGAGAGAGAAGACACAGAGAAACAAAAGATAGAGACAAAGAGATAGAATCGGCAGGGCTAACAGTGAATACTGCGCCTCGAGTTTATTAAGAACAGTATATTTATACCCTAGGATGTGCATGAGAAGCAACACCCACAGATATGCAAACAATTTCAGTAATAAGGTTATTCATTAAGCCAATCTTCCTCCTTCAGTAACTAGCTTACCTGCCCTGCAAACTTCTAGCTTGCAGGCACTTTTAACCCTGTCTGTAGGGCATTCAGCAATAATGGCTCCCAACAGTTTACAGTCCCTTAATTTTTAATTTTTTATGCCTACAGCACCTGGTCTTCCTATGTGGTCTCCTATCCAAGTACTAATCAGGCCCTACTCTGCTTAGCTTCCGAGGTCAGAGGGGATCGGGCTTGCTCAGGGTGGCATGGCCATAGGCTGAAAAGTATATAATTGTATTAACCAATGTTACCCCAATAAACTTAATTTAAAAATAAATAAATAAATAAAATATTGAGTAGGTGTCCACTATTGACTTATTCTGCTTCAAGGAACAATAATTAAGAATTCAAAGTGTCTTTCAAAAATAAGAAAGCTTATTATGTCCTATGACAGGAAGAGAAAGAATCTAGACTTCATTAACTCAGTGCTAAAAAATATCCTGAAGGACCCAAGTTGTGTTCATCTTTAGAATCCTAGGTGTTTTCTCAAACTAGACAACTTTAGCAAAACTATGTGTCACCTCAGAAATAAAAGAAAAAAATCAGAGAAAAGGTTTTTATTTGTTTATACTTTTTTGGAGCAGAGTGCCAGTCATGTCTCATCAGCTACAGTGATATTGTAGACCTACAGTTAAATAATTACCCATAAGAGGAAAGGGACAATCATGATTAGCTTAGACCAGTTAGGACCTACCAGTAGACCAAGGTATAGTGCCAGTCTCTCCTGTGGCACAAACTACAAAGAGGAAAAGAGATATGAATAAAATTAGTTTTCTTTTAGAAAAGATGCAATTATTAGGGGGATTTAAAATTAGGTAGGTCGTAAGCAGTGTTAGGATTAGTGACCCAAAAATGTAAGGTAGTGAGGGAAAACAAAATTTTTTTGAAAAAAACCTAAGACAGTTTCTTCTAGCATTTTATAGTTTTGCCAAAGAAACCATTAATTAAAAAAAGTATATTATATATTTTTTTATTTTTCCCAAGACATTATATAATTTTCATTCTGTAATTTGTGTGAATCATTTTCTTCCCTTTTAAAATGGAAAATAATATAGGTTCGATGTTTACCCAGGGTCGCAAAAGAAGCAGGATGGGCTTAAAAGGAAAAGCTAAGGGAAAGAAAGGTCAGTCTATCAAATTACAACAGTTAAAAAAAGAAAATTATTATTTTAAAATTATTATTAATTTATTTAAAATAATAGTACAATATAGACAATGTACTGTCTATATCATATGCCAAATTATGAAAATAAGAAGTCTTTTGTCTTCAGAAAAATATAAATACAGAAAATATATCCAAGAAAAGCAGTGAAATGAAAAAGTGATAAGAGATGTGGAAATCTTTCTTCTGCGGTGACTTTAAAAATAATTTTAAATTTCTTATAGGATTCCAAAATAAGGGTCCTACTTTTTCTTCTTTGTTTTCTTTCCTTTAATTTTTTTATATTTATTTTATTATGATGACATTGGTTAATGAAATTCAATAAGTTTCAAGTATATAATTCAACAGCAAGTCATATAGTATTTTCCTTTTTTAAATGAGCATTTAATTGAAATTGGATGTGGTATTCATTTAACGTGTTGCTTATAGTCAAGAATATCATGAAAAGAATCCAAGCATGATACTAAAACCTCAAGTGTATTCAACTATGGAAGTTAATAAACCATTATTACCATTTATACCTCATTCTGAGGTATTGCTGAGTCTTGCAGCAATAAATTACATACACGTTATAAAACAACAAAAAACAGTATTATATTCAGCAGAGAATCCGAAATACCTCATATAATCTTAATCAGATTACATTTAATTATTATTTATGGAAAAATAAAGAAAAAGTAACAATAACACTAGTTTCACATCAAAGGTGATTTCCAAAAGCTCTAGTTTTTTACTGGGTAGAAGTAAACTGATCTGCTAGTATTACAATTGCTCTGACTACAGTTAATCATTGATTATTCAAGAATCACCTATTCACTATGGGCACTGTCCAGACTCCTTTGCTTCTCTCTATTGCTTTCTTTTCTAACTGTAATTATTTCAACCATCATTAGTAAATCCACTGAAGAATAACAGAGAGAATGAGGCCTAATAAATATAAATGAATCAAAGTGACACTGGTAAGCCTGAAGACTTTACTTGAATATCAACTATTGACTACAGCAGAACATTCAGAATATATTACTGGAGATTAAAATGTAAATATATCAATAATTAAAGCGTAAGTTATTTCAGTGGTATATTTCTCTTGGAAAATTTCAAAACATTTAAAAGAATGATAGAGTAACAGGAACTCTGCATTACAAATCAGGAGTCTCCTGATATAAAAATAGTGTCTTACTTGTCAAATCTGTGTTTTATCATATTATCCCTACATTTTAGGCACAAAGAAAAAAATGGTGTTTTGATTAACAGCTTTATTGAGATATAATTGATATAATTTGTATATGTTTATTTTTCACATATATATATCACCAGAAACATGATAATGAATATATTCATCACCTCAAGTTCTATTTATTTTAGAATTAGCTTTTCCATTTCAACAAACTCCATTAGAATTTTGATAGTGATTGAACTGAATCTGCAGATCACCTTGGGGAGGGGTATCTTAATTTCTAAATATCTTAATATCTAAATCTTCTGCTCCATAATATAGGATCTTCCTGTTCATTTAGATCTTTTTTTCTCTTTCAAAAGCATTTCCTGGTTTTCAGTGTGTAAATCTTATACCTCTTTGGTTAAATTTATTCCAAAGGATTTTATTCTTTTTTATGCTATTGTATGAAGAATTGACTGTAAACTTTCTTTTCAGATTGTTCATTGCTAGTGAATAGAAATACAACTGATTTTTGCATGACAATCTTGTATCCAGCAATTTTGTTGAATTCACTCACTAATTCTGGTAGTATTTTTATTGATTCTTTATAAGATTTTGTATATGTAAGATCATGTTATCTGAGAGTATAGTTTTACATCTTCCTTTCCAATTTGGATGACTTTTTCTAGCCTAATTGCTATAGAAATTCCAGTTCCATGTTGTAGAGCAGAAGTGAAAGTGGGCATCCTTGTCTTCTTCCTGATCTTAGGGGAAACCTTTGTTTTTCACCATTATACCACTGTGAATTTTTCCTAAAAACTCCATGTCATGTTGAGATAGTTATTTTTTATTCCTAATTTTTGTTTTTAAATGATAAAAATGATAAAAATCTGTTAGATTTGGTGAAATGTCTTTTCTGTATTAGTCAAGATGAGGATGCATTTCCTCATCCCTTCATTCTATAATATTGACTATTTTTCACACCATGTACAACCCATGCATTCCTGGAGTAAGTCCAACTTGATCATAGTATAGAATGTTTTAATATGCCTGATGACTTTGGTTTGCTAGTATTTTGTTGAGGATTTATACATTTATATTCATAAGGGAAACTGGTACATAGTTATTTTTTTCTGTAATGCTTTCAGTATCGGCTTCTTGTAATAGCTTATCACATTAATGAGTTATGGAGTATTACCTCCTCTCTTATTTTTTTGGAAGATTTTTGAGGACTATTATTAATTCTTTAATGTTTGGTAGAATTGACCAGTGAAGCATCTCATCCTGGGCTTTTTTGGTTAGGAGGTTTTGATTTATTCATTCTCTTTCATTATTATACATCTATTCAGACTTTCTAATTTTTCTTGAGTCAATTTTAGTATTTTTGTGCTACTAGAAATAAGTCTGTTTCATGTAGGCTATCTAATTTATTGGTATATAATTGTTCATTGTATTCTCTAAAAATCTTTTTTTTTATTTATATGAGGCTATTCATAATGTCCCCAATTTTATTTCTGATTTTAGTATTTCATCTCTTTTATTCCTTGTCAGTCTAGCTGACAAAGATTGTCAATTTTGTTGACCTTTTCGAAGAACCAATTTCTGGTTTGCTTATACTATTGCTTTTATATTCTTCATGTCATTGATTGTCATCTTTATTATTTCCTTCTGCTTGCTTCGAGTTTTGTTTGCTCTTTTTTTCTATTTCCTTTGTTCATAAGCTAGACTATTGATTTGATATCGTCCCTTTTTTAATGTAAGCATTTGCAACTATAAATTTTCCTCTAAGCTATGATTTCACTGTATACTATAAATTTTTGTATATAGTGTTTGTTTCCATTTATCTCATCTATTTTACACTGTGATTTCTTCTGTGACCCATCAGTTTTTTAAAGTGGTTTTAAAAATTATTATATTTCACATATTTCTATATTTTCTAGGTTTCCTTGTTATTAATTTCTAGTTTCATTCCATTGCAGTTGAAAAATGTACTTTGTATGATTTCAATCTTTTAAAATTTATTGAGACTTATTGTATGACCTAACATATGGTCTATCCTGCTTAATGTTCCATGTGTACTTGAGAACATGTAATCAGCTGTTGTTTAGTAGAGTGTTCTATATATGTGTTAGATCTATTTGCTTTACAGTAGTCAAGTATTCTATTTTCTAGTTACTATTCTGTCTAGGTCTTCTAGCCACATTGAAAGTGGGGTACTGAAGTTTCCAACTTCATAAAACAATCTATCTCTTCGATTCTGTGAGTTTTTGTTTCATGTTTGAAAACAGTGTTGTTAGATGTGTATGTTTATAATTTTTATATATTCTGGATGATTAATCCTATTATCAGTATATACCACCTTTTATCTCTTGTAAAATGTTTTGTTTAAACATACAAACATATTTTGTATATTTCTACATGTCATATATTTTTGTTACTCATTTTCCATATTAATGCTTTCTTTTTCATTGCTTTTTCTCTGCACACCATTTTGATTCCCTTCTCATTTCTTTTACTATGGCTGCTGTCTTCAAGGTGCCCCCAAACTGGGGAACAAGGGACAGAAACAAGATATGTTAAAATGCCATAGAGCTCTCATCAAAATTCAGCTTTCTCTATAGATTGCATTTTCTGAACATTTTATATTAATCATACTATATATATTATATATGACTTCTCTATTAGCCTTTTTTTTTTTTTAGAAAAAGTAAGATTTATTGGAGGTACATTTTTAGAAGGAGACAGGCCACCCTAAGGAAGGCTGCAGCTCTGTGGAATTTGTGAGGTGAAAATATGACAGAGTACTCTCCAAGGGAGGAGCAGGTTTTCAGAGAAGAGAGCTGTAACCCTGCATGTTTCTCAAGTTCATCCATCTGTGAAATTATAACAGTACTTTTTCCCTTTATATTGCTGAATGACATCCCATTGTCTGAATGTCACATTTTGTTTATCTATTAACCAATTGATGTACATGTAGATTGTTTCTAGTTTATTATGAATAATGTTGCTGTGAAAATTATATATGACTCTATTAATGTACACATTCATTTTTCTTGGACTGCCAAATTATGCTCTAAAGTGGCTAGAGCACTTGACATTCTCATAAAGAAAAAATAAAAATTCTAGTTCTTCACAATCTGGCTAGTATTTGTCAATATCAACATTTCTCAAATAAGTAATCATATTTAACATTTTTCATGTTTACCATAACTTTTATGGTGAAGTCTTTCAATTTTTAAAACTTTAACTTGTTACATTTGTCATAGTACTGAACTGCAAGTTAATTAATTTTCTGAGATACATATGCTTTATCAGCTATATGATTTAAAAATATTTTCTCCGAGTCTCTAGTTTTGTAATTGTCTCATTGGTATCATTTGAAATACAAATTTTTTAATTTTCATGAAATCCAATTAAACTTTGCTTTTCTTTATGATTATAGTTTTGTGTTGGGGCTAAGAAATATTTGCTTACCCTCAGTTCACAAAATTTTTCTTCAATGCTTTCTTCCAAAAATTGTATAGTTTTAGCACTTATATTTAGTTCTCTTTCCTATTTCAGTTAATTTTTGTGTATAGTGTAGGGTAAGGGTCTGAATTCATCTTTCTGCATGTGAATATCTGATTGTCTTGGCACCATTTCTTGAAATGACAATCATTTATCCAATGAACAACCTTAACACCCCTGTAAAGCTGCCTTGGCATAATTCGTAAACATCTTTAATCACCTTTAAAGCAATCATTATGTGGTTACTGATGCTGTTATTATTAGAATTACTACTATTATTAAGATTAGTTTTTGTTAGAATGCCGTATCCTGCATTACCTTCACAGATTCATTAATGTTGTCATCAGTTGTTTCTACTTATAAAGCACAATGCCATTCAAAAACCTACCCCATTTTTTTCCCCCTAGAACTAGAATAATTTTTGGCTTGTAATGCTTCATAATCAAATGATATTAGTATGATACAAACACTGTTCTGTATTTAAACTTTTTATATATTGAAGTTATAGTGAAATAAATGCCTTATCTGTGTATATGTCATTACACACACACACACACATGGACCTTACCACACTACTGTGTATCCTATTATTATTTTTTCACAAAATTAAACTGAAATCTTTTCTATGTCAATGGTACTCACAGACATTATTTTTGTGGCTTTACAGTGCTCTATAAAGTGAAGCTTGTAATATAATTATATTAATTTTCTAGCACAGTATTTTTCTGTCTACATGTCACTCTTTAAAAGAGATTATTTCTCTAGTTTTTTTGATGTCTTCTGTCTTCAGTTCCTAATCCCAAATATAATTTGATAAGGCCTAGAAATCTGAACAGAATGCCTTTACTTTGGTGTAATTTTATAATTGCTTTACCTATCTTGAGATTCAATTATCATATTTTCCTGTATTCAGACCAAGTTGACCAAGCAACTACTTAAACTGTCAACTGATAACTCAGAAATAACTGATTGGGCATCAGTCAGTTCATACTAATCTTATACATATTAAAATGGATCTTTTTTCTTTGGGGGACTGAAAAGTAATGTCTTAGAATATTACAAGTAATTTGCATTAGTCTTATTATGGCTCTGTTGTAGTCAATGTAAGTTTTCAGAGTAGATTCTTACCTACTCTATGTCTCAAGCTTTGACACATACACATTAGTCAAAGTAGATTGGTTATTACCTAGTCTCAATTTTAAGTCATGTGTGGAAATGTATATAATAAATATGAATCTTAGAGTTTGTTGGATAACTGGGGAGTGTGAATTAAACCTCAATAAATAGCTGTAGTTCTAAATGTTCTTTGCTCTTTAAAAGCAACAAATGAACAAGACAAAAACAAACAAACAAACAGAGACTCATAGACACAGACAACAGTTTAGTGGTTATCACAAAGAAGGGTGAGGAGGTAGATAAAGGTAAAAGGGGTCAAAAATATGGTGTCAGAAGGAAATGTGACTCTGGGTGGTGAACATACAATGCAATATACATATGACTGATTACTGAATTGTACATTTGAAACCTACATAATTAACCAATGTGGCTCCAATAAATTTAATAAAAAATAAAAATTAAATTAAATAATAAAATTTAATTAAAAATTTAATTAATTTAATAAAAATACAATTAAAATTAAAAATTAGTTTCACAAAATTACATTATCTAAATGTATCCCTGTGTGCATACATTTTGCATGTATCATACACGTGCACACACATACACGCACACACACAAGCACACACAAATGACTAATGACAATGAAGATCAGTCACACTTTATTTCTTCAATAGTACTCACTGAGTTTTAGAAAGGTAAGTCAGGTAAGCTGTTACTAGACATTTAAAAACACTTTAAAAACATTAGTTTTAAGGAGCACTATAAAAGTGTCCAGGGGAAAGAAGCAGCTCATCACATTAAAGCTCTGAGAACTGTGAAGAGCTCAGTATTTCTCTATGTTAGTGACTACGAAAAGTAATGATTTTATAATTATAACAACCAGAACACTGTATCAAAATTTTTCATTTTGTGTCAGTCTTTGCAATCTTTCTCTCTTCATTTCTGCTGGCCTTAGAAGAGTACAGTTATTCTTTGTCAGGTTGAGGGCATTCAAGTGAACCAAAAGGTCAATCTAATTAAAAAAGGGAAAGAACTTCAAGCCACAAGGGGAAAAAAGATTCAGCTAAATGCCAAGGAATTTATATTACTGAATGTATGAGGTAAACAATCAAACAATGAGATGAATGCACAAAGGTGTCAAAGAGGAAAAAAAGAGCCTGTGACCTTTAAATTATTACTATTTTTTTTGTAAATTAAATATTTACTCCTTGAAAGAGAAATACTGCACATTAGACACATTTAAAATACAATTAATTTTTATCATGGCCTAGTTTGGAAAATATTTCTTTTCCTCCAGTGATTCACAAAAATATTTACATTCATAAACTAAGGAATGAATAAGGAAACTCGATTAAAAAGTAGCATCTTATCAAAATGATTTTTCCTAAAGACACACTTCATAATTTTAAGTCTTTTTTTTTCTTTGCAAAACCTATCCATTGTTTGGAACAAAATATTGTTTTAAACACACTGCTAAAGTTCAGTTAAACCTTTTCAAAAATAGATTTCAAACTCTGCAGTATTAATGGCTTGCAAAGCAAAATAGAGAATATAATTACAGCTAAACCTGTTCAATTTTTTTTCTTGTCATTTTTTTTACCTACGTGGAGACACCCAGCAGTGACAGTATAATGCAAATGTAAAAGTTCAATAAATGATGGGGTATCTTCCTGCACTGACTAAATTGTTAGTTATACTGATTACACTGTAGTCAGCCACCAAATAATTTTAATGCATTTTAACAATTAAGTTAAATGCTATATGGTAGAAGTCTATTAACAATCTATAGTTCACCAGGAACATTAGTTGCATGGTAGATGGGAAATGAAACATTCCATTAATTACTTTATTTATCAACTATTTCTACTGGCTCAAGCATACAATGTGCTAGATCTGATCATCAACCATTTTATTTTTTTGCCTGTTTTAGAAAACCATAGGAAAAAAGGTACGGTGCCTCTGCAAAATGATCTCTAGTTTGACTTGGCTTATCTATAATCTAAAATGCCCTTTAACTTTTTCTTAGACAAATCAATCATTTTAGTTTAAATAAGAATGAGGATCCATTGTCCAGGTGCTAGCCTTTGGTCATGAAAAGATTTCTACTTTTCCTGTTGTATTTGTCCTTCCCTCAGTGAGTACTCTGACTGCAAAAGTCCTAATTTCCTATGCTAATACCACAGTCCCCCATAATGACTAGCATTTAAGCCTTCATCACTGCACACTTGGTCAGATCCCAGCAAACTAGCTAGTTCTCACTATGTCTCTTTGCCTTTGGTGGCTCCAGCACATGCCTTAACTGCACTTGCTCCTACTTCTCATGCAAATATCTCTAGATTCCTGACTGCTGCCCACATAATTGTTCAATACATTAATTTGCCTTGTTCTGCCTCACACTGTAGATAAAACCAAAAGGTGTTTACAATAGCGTGAATTACAAGGGAGCCCACTCCAGGCATACCTCAGAGATATGCTGGATTTGTTTTCAAGCCACCCCAATAAAGTGAACATCACAATAAAATGAGTCACACAGCTTTTTAAATTTCCCAGTACATATAAAAGTTATGTTTATATTATACTGTACTCTATTAAGTATGTAACATTTTGTCTAAAAAGTGCACCAACTTCAATTAAAAAATATTTTATTCCTAAAAAAAATGCTAAAAATCATCTGATCCTTGAGTAAGTCATAATTTCTTGCTGGTGGAGGGTCTTGCCTCAGTGCTGATGGCTGCGAAATGACTGGGGTGGTGGTGGCTGAAGGCTCAGAGAACTGTGGGAATTTCTGAAAATAAGATAACAAAATTTGTCACATCAACTCTCTCATAATTTCTCTATAGCATGTCATGCTGTTTGATAGCATTTTACTGACAGTAAAACTTCTTTCAAAATTGGAGTCAATCCTCTCTAACCCTATCACTGTGTTATTAACTAAGTTTACCTAACATTTTAAATCTTTTATTGTCCTTTGAATAATCTTCACAGTATCCTCACCAAGGAGTAGAATGCATCTCAAGTAACCACTTGCTTTGTTCATCTGTAAGAAGCAACTCCTCATCAGTTAGTTTTATCATGAGATTGCACCAATTCAGTCACATCTTTAGATCTACTTCTAATTGTAGTTCTCTCTTTATTTCCACCACATTTGCAATTACTTCTTCCACTGAAGTCCTGAACCCTCAAAGTTGTCCATGAGTATTGGAATCAACATCTTTCAAACTCCTATTAATGTTAATATTGTGACCTGTTACCATAAATCACAAATGTAGCTAACAGCATCTAGAATGAGGAATCCTTTGCAGAAGGTTATCAATCTACTTTGCAGAGACCCATCAGAGGAATCACTATCTGTAGCTAGAGGAATCATAACTATAGCCTCAGAAAATGTATTTCTTAAATCATAAGACATAAAAGTCAAAACTACTCTTCGATCTATGGGCTGCAGAATGGATATTGTGTTAGCAGGCATGAAATCATTAACCTCATAGTACATTTCAATCAGAGCTTTTGGGTGACTTGGTAGAATGTCAATAAGCAGTAATATTTGAAAAGAATGTTTTTTCTGAGATCTTAACAATGGGCTTAAAATATTCAATAAACCATGTTGTAAATGCATGTTCTGTCGCCCAAGCTATGTCGCTCTATGTATAGAGCACAGGTAGTATAATTCTGAAAGGCCCTAGTATTTTAGGAATGGTAAATGAGTATAGGCTTCAACTTAAATTCATCAGCTGCATTAGCCCTTAACAAGAGAGTCAGCCTGTTCTTTGAAGCTTTAAAGCCAGGCACTGACTTCTCTCTAGCTATGAAAGTCCAAAATGTATTCTTCCAATATAAGGTGTTTTGTCTACATTTAAAATCTGTTGTTTAGTGTGGCTATTTTCATTATCTCAGCTAGATCTTCTGGATAATGTTGCACTTCTACATCAGCATTTGAAACTTCACCTTGCACTTTTATGTTATAAATATGGCTTCTTTCCTTAAACTTCATGAATCACCCTCTGCTAGCTTCAAACTCCTCTTCTTCAGGCTCCTCACCTCTCTTACATTCAAAGAATAAAAGAGATTCAGGGTCTTACTCTTGATTAGGCTTTGGCTTAAGATGATGTTGTGGCTAATGTGATCAATCCAGATGACTAAAACATTCTCAATAATAAGGCTATTTCACTTTCTTACCATTTGTGTGTTCCCTGAAGAAGCACTTTTAATTTCAAGAACTTTTCCCTCACATTCACAACTTAGTGAACTGTTGCAATAGGCCTACCTTTCAGCTAATCTTGATTTCTGACATGCCTTTCTCACTAAGATTAACCATTTCTAGCTTTTGATGTAAAGTGAGAAACATATGACTCTTCCTTTCAGTTGAACACTTAGAGGCCATTTATAGAGTTATCAATTGGCCTAATTTCAATATTGTTATGTATCATAAAATAAGGAAGCTAGAGGAGAGACAGGGGAAATGGGAAACTGCCACTGGGTGGGGCAGTCAGAACACATTTGTCAATTAAGTTTGCCTTCTTATATGGGTGTGGTTCATGGTGCCCCAAAACAATTACAATACTAACATCACAGATGACTGATCACAGATCACTAAAACAAATACAGTTATAATAAAAAAAAATGTTTGAAACAGCCAGAGAATTACCAAAATGCGAAACAGACACACAAAGTGAGCAAATGATGTTGAAAAATGGTGCTGATAGTCTTGTTCATCTTAGGGTTGCCACAAATCTTCAATTTGTGAAAAATGCAGTAGCTGTGAAGCATAACAAAGCAAAGTGAAATAAAAGAAGGTGTGCATCTCTTAGCATTCGTGCCTTGGAGCTACTGACTGCACATAAGAAGCCACCTTTGTAGTGGGATTAATGAGCCCCAAATCATTCATGGATTTACTGGGTGGGTTTTGTCCTAGTCCTATCTACGTGCCACTTTTCCTGCTGGATTGATAAGTACTGTCAAAGTATAAGCATATCTTCTGCTGATGATTCCAGTTTTAAGGCATAAAAAACTTCCATTTTCACTAAATAAAAATAAACCATAATGTGGTTAATTGTTTCTGCATATAGGCCTTGTTGGTTATTCTCTACCCTACAGATCTTATATGAAAACATTTCTGAGGAGGCACCTTCCAGAGTTTAATATTTTTACTGCCAATGAACAAAATCAAAATTAAAAGATTAAAAAATAATTTGACTAGAGATATATCGAACATGTTTCTTTTTTTATTTTGGAATTAAATATCTTTACCTTTTATAACATATAAAGTGATGACATGTACTTTTTTCAAAGATAGAACCATGTCTATAAAATATATAAGCTAATACAAACATGGGAACACATAATAAATTGGTAAATTTCTCACAAACATATTTTCTTTTAAAGAAACCTTGATATTCACTTGCCACTCAAAATCCTTTGAAGAGCTTCTAGAGCCTCTTCTTTGCGGTGAAATTACTGATTTAGATTTCCCTTCTGAACAGGAGTAAGTCATTGTAGTCCTCAAAAACAAGCAAAACAACAAGGATACAGAATCACAGTACATCTGTTGTGTGGTAACATAGAATGATATTTTTTTGACATTGGAGTACCTGTGCTTAGGTAGTGATTTTCTACAAATCTTTACCACCAGTCTAAGAATTTACTGGGACTTGTGAACCAAAAAATTGTCCTACAGAATTAAAAGGCTTGATGAGCTAGAACATAATGGTACTCTTATCTCCATTCACTATTACCGGAGCCCTCCAGCTAAGATTGAACAGTTGCCGAGAAGGGGAGTGAGGATTGAGAAAAGAGAGAAAAAGAGAGAGGGAGATAGAGACAAAAGATAGAGTCGAGAGGGCTCACAATGGATACTGTGGCCTCCGAGTTTATTTAACACTGCATATTTATACCCTTGACAATGCATGAAAAACAAAACCCACACACCTGTAAACAATTGCTTGACATTTACATAACTTCTCTCACCCGTTTTCCATTAAGCCAAACTTCCTCCATCTGCACTGAGTCTCTCTGCTCTGCAAACTTCTAGTTCGCAGGCAACTTTAACCTGGTCTGTAGGGCCTCCAGCTGTAGGGCATTCAGCTGTAGGGCATTCGGCAAAAATGGCTCCCAACACATTATAGTTTTTCTTATGATCCTTTATTGCAGAAATTCTTACTGAATATAACGGTTTTCCTTATGATCCACAATACAAATAAAAATATGAATCCATGATGTTAAGACCAAAATATAGTTTTAATTTTTAACCGATTCTAATTTTTTAATGGATACTAAACATGAAGCAGTAATGCATGAATACAAAATATCAACTACCCTTGAATATTTTCTTTCATCCTTTTTTATCTCCAATATCTCATGCGTGTTAGGCAGCCAGTGCATGCTTTGTGTGAAATTACTGTTAATGTTTCCAACTGATCTACAGACTTAACGTTGTTGAGCTACAGACTGGACTATTCTGGAGAGTGACTCATATTTATATCACAATAAGTAGACCCTGCAATAAAAAACAACAGTGATGATTTTATACTTCAAAATTTACCTTCTAAAGCAAAAACAAAACAAAATACTAACTCTGTTTAGACAAAGCACTAGAAGAACCAAATTATAATCTGTCAATCTTTAGGTAAATATGGGCCAGAGTGGGGGAAACTGGCATTTCAGTGAACCAGACTTATATGCATCAATGACATTTGTAATATATATTTCTGATATCAGATATAATTGGCTTTTGGTGTACAAAAACCTGTCCTGGGTAGTGGTTAGAAAAGCATACCCAAAGAAACCTTTTCAATGTTTTGCTTCCTAGGCTTCTACACCATCACAGTTTTTTTTTTTTTCTTGCTAAACATATTCATTGTTTAGGTGCATTAATAAAATAGGGTTGGACCTCAGTCTTTCCCTACACTGTCTTGACACAATTCAGTCTCTTAGGAAAGTTGTTTCTTCCTATGATTACCGTTTGTTGTATGATTATAGTTTAATTCATACATCTTTTCTACTGATGGTCTTCCGAACACTCTACTACCAACCTACATCTATAATTCTGTGTCTAGATATATGTATCATGAGGATCTTGTATCATGATTTCTCACCCCAGACAATTACTTCTAAGATGAAAACAGGGAAGACTGGCAAAAATTTCTCTCTTTTCTCATTTCTGTCCCATAGGCAATATAAGGATATTTAATTCTGCAGCATTTATTGTTGATGAAAATATGTCTTGATTATCAATAGAAAACTACTATATGACATTTAAAAAATTTTAAAGGAGTTTTATTTACCTTTTCTCCTGACCTTTTTTTGTTAAAAAAAATCTCAAAAAATTCAGTTTTCCCACTTCCTAAGATCTAATTTTTCTTTACTATATCTCTATATTTATTTGTCTATTAAAAAGTTTGTCATAGAGTGGGAGTAAGTGTTTTACATTAATATCAGATACTGACATTTTACAAATGAAGAAATTGTCAAAGTTTGACTGAAAACCTTCTAAGGTGGATGGTTTGCCAATGGTGGAACAGAAACATGTTTATATGTGCTATTCCAAGGTTATACATTTTACTAGATCAAATCATAAGAATTCTAGCAGTATATTCTCCAATTTCTAGAAATGGCATATTTACATTTTTCTTTTCAATCCCTATCTAGTTCTCAACCTGTAGAAATATTTGAAAAATGCCTTAATAGATGATAAATAATTGTCATATAATACTCCTAGACCCTCTACTTTTTTTTTTTAAATCTAATCTACCATCTTTGCTTATTTCTCTTGCCATAAATTCTGTAAATAACAACAGCCAATCTTTGGCTTTGTTGTTAGCAGTGAGTCATGTTTGCACTGACTCATAGAGCCTTTTTGAAGGATACCATTTCAGATGTGCAGAAACTACAAAACAGAGGTCAAACTTTTGGGGGTTTCCAGGTAAAAGAACTGTAGATCCACCTATTCCTTTACTAATATTCACACCAACTCCTAAATCCACTTCTGAGTTTTATAAAACAGTATGAGGAACAGAGCTGATTATGACTACTCTGAGGAACAACACAGTGTCTTCCATGGGCCTGTAAACCAGAATCCTAAACAGACTGAATATATAATCTCTATTGTAGCAAATATATGTTGAAACCAGTATACATTACATCATTTACATTACATGTAGTGTGAGATTACTACTACTGTAATATTAATATCCCGTCACAGCATAACCTAAATAATACACTAGCTTTATGAATTTCCCTGAAAACTGAATAAATGATGTGTAATATTGAATTCTTTACAAAAAAATATTTTACTGATATTAGCTTTTAAAGACAACTCAAAATTACAATCACAAAAAAATTTTGAAAAGTAGACAAAAGTATTTTTAAACAAAAAAATAGGTATAAATATATGTTTTATTTCTAAGCATGAAATTCTTTTTTCTAAACATGTTTTCTTTTAGAAAAGCAGCAAATATTGAAGATGAATCTATAGCATTCACATTTCAAATAATTTACTTTGAGATGAAGAATTAATGCTGGCATTGAGGTAATACATTATTACATTATAGTGCAAATATATATTTTGCTTTGTCAAAGATATTTTTAAAAAATAGACAATAAGTCTTAGCTATAAAACTAATTTTGTATAATGAGAAAACAAAGGTAATCTATTTTCTAGTGATATTTATATGTAACAAATAGTAAGGTAACAATATCATTAGTGTTAACAATTAACACGATATTGTTATTCTGGCTTTACAGAAAAGAATAACAATCTAAAATTTTCACAATATCGCATTAGTGATTTAAAACATCTTAAAGGCTTCTGCAATATGACACGATGAACTAAAGTTATGACTCCCAAATTTCTAGGCAAGATATTATAGAGGATAGTAAAGTGTAATCTAAACTTCTGTAGAATAATCCATCATTTCTACTAAAACTCTTAATTTGTTTTAAGCAAAACCCAGCTTAATTTCTTTAAATTTAATATCCATTAATTGAAAAAAAGGCTTTAAAAAATGCCTTCATGATTCATTCAAAATGATAGAAAAATGATAGTTGTAGATAAGGCATAAAAAAGTGAATTTTCAATTGTTCTTTGGATCATGAGACACTGAAGAGATTTTTATGATTAACATAATCGGCAAGTTCCAATTTCTGTTTGCAAACAATCAGCTTGTATTCTGAATTAGAGATGTTAGTAGAGAAATAACAGTTTTGACTATGAAAACCTGCTAATGAACGCTGCTACTTCATGCTCAATGCACAGAAATTGCATAACTACTATACTGAATTGATATTTTCATACCACAGAACTTCTTACTTCATAGCTTAGCAATTCTTCTTAAGCATCTAATATTGAATGAACAAAACAGCTGAACTAGAATAACAGAGAAATTTTGTTAGTGAATATGCAAAGAAATGCAAATCTTTTTAAGTTTATGATATAAATTTCAGGTACATAAAGATTTCTTCTCCTAAAGATATAGAATAAATAATCCACTAGAATTATAATTAAAATGTAGTCCTGTACTAGATCAAAAAATGATGTAAACTATTAGATGATATATGGAAATGTTATTACCAAACTTTGGTTGGGATAACACTGTATACTATGGAGTGTATTAGAAAAATACACTAATTAAAAATTAGGGGTTAATAAAAATATTTGTAGATGACTGAAGTTTGAGATAATTCATTACCGAAAAACTGATAGTACAAAAATACTAAATCCATGTCTACATAGGTCAATGATCCCAGAGTGAAGCATAGAAATACAGGAAGTAAAGAGCAAAGGAAATAACGCTAAGTATAAATAAATACAACAATGTTTAAAATATACACATAATTAAAATGCATGGTAAAAATAGCAAAGAGAAAGTTGGGGTAGATGGAATTAAAATGGTTCAAGGTCACAGCATTATCTGAGAAGTGGTATTATTACATTATTATAAATTAAGAATGCATAATGAATATATGAGGTAACTACTGCAATACACTCTCTGCTACAACACCATGAGCATAACCTTTTACACTATGGATGTGAACAGGCTATATTAACATAGTTTACTCAGCTTTAAAGGAAAACAGGTGACAGTAGATTCAATATGCTAACATGGCAGCATCAGCCATGTCTCTTCAAATGGGAGTTCTCACAAAAAATTCAGGGAGAATCCTTTGGCCTACCAAGTGAAAGTTTATGGGTGAGTATAGAAGCCATGGGCTCCACATGAGAAGCCTTAGGCATAAATTTCAGATCCTAGCAAAATTAGAACAAAAACAAACAAACAAACAAAGCCTCATCTCTGTGTAAGTCATTCTACATACAAGGAAAACAAAAGCTGTGTTTTCTGACCTGATGTTTATAGTTCATCTATGCACCACCACCCCCATAGCCAGGTCCAACTGGTAAGAGTTTATCAATTGGTATGATAACTGAAATACCACTTTCATCAGAACTCTGCTACGTGAAACAGCTAAGTGAAAGTTAACCCAAGGTCAATTTCCCATATACAAAGTATGTTTTTTAACTCTGTATTCACAACTATGAAAAGAATAACAACAATCTAAATATTAAAATACACAGTTCATAGAGAAGACATCACAAAGAGAAAAAAGGGGTGGGGGGAGATAACTAGTAGGACAAAGAATAAATCTTTAGAGAAAATAAAAAATAAAAAAAAAAGACTATCACACATAATAAATGGATTAATAATATAAATTACCAGGAACTTATTATCATTATAAAACTGTAATTGTTAAATGACATCTATTCAAATTATGTGAAATTAAAATTAAAAAATATAAAGATATCCAAATTTAAATTAAAATGAAAAATTTCAGAGTGCTTTCTCAATAACTGATAAAAACAACAAAAAATGCAAATATATAGAAATACTGAAAAAAATAACTATCAATTTGCCCTATTTCATACACATGAATCTATATAAATAAAAGACATGTTTATTTTTTAATGTATGAAAAAATAAGTATACAAAGCAAGTCTCTGAAAGTTGAGAAAAAAAATTGGAATTACCAACTAAACTAGTAAATCCCTCAAAGACGGAAACTACCAATATATTTGAAAATAATCCATGGATGAAAAAAATAGAAATTATAAGATATTATGAAAAAAATGATAATGAAACATGATATATTAAAAAATTACTTGTTTTAGCAAAGCTATGATAGAGAAAATTTACAGTATTAAAAACACACAATATCAGAATATAAAAGACTGAAATATTTCATGACATTAAAGAAGTAAAATTAAAAGCAAAATATAATAAGAAATAAAGTTGGATTAATATAGAGAATATTTATGTAAATAAAATTAAACCAAAATTTAGGTTTTAAAAAAAAAATTAATAAAATCAATAAACTCTACAAGTCTAATTTTAAAAGGGAGAGATGGGAAGAGACACAGATTTCTTATATCATGAATAAAATATAAACACAACGTATCTCACATACATTAAAAAGTTAATAAGATGTTAAGACATCTTTATAGAAATGGGAAAAATCCTAAGAAAATAAGTCTAAAATTGCCAAAAGAAAGCATTTGAATAATTCTATATGTTTGTAAAAATAAAATTGTAATTAATTTAAAAAATTCCTACAAAGAATGGCTTAATCCCAGATATTTTTACCAATGATCTTTTTTCAAATATTTAAGGAAAAGATAAGAAAAATCATATACAAATTCTTCAATAAAAAAGAATAATATGGTACATTTCCTAGTTATTTTATCAGGCGAGGATAACAATGGTAAACAAAATATATGAGAATATTACAATAAAGAAAAATCACAATCTAATCATAATCATAAGTGTATAAGAAAATTATAAACCAAAATATTAACAAAATGATTCTAGTGGCATCTGAATAGAAAAATATATCATGTCTATGGTACACTTTTACTTCGAGGAACAAGATGAGTTTAATATTCAAAATCAAATAACTCAATACATTAATTTCATATAGGATAAAACTTATAATTTAGTAGAGAAAAGCCATATGTTAAAAATCTAATACCCATTAACAATAACTTATAGTCAATTACAATTATAAAGGTACTTTCTTAAACTGAAAATATCTATAAAAATACATATATCAACTTTTATTTTAAATCAGTAAAATTTGAAAAATGTTCCCATGAGTGAAATGAGAATGGCTAATCTCTCTGTTTATATTTAACATTGTCTTGGGAAATACCCAGATAGAGTTATAAGAAAAATTTAAAAATTTAAGTAGGAATCTAAAAGGAATAAATAAATACAGCATTATTCATAGATAGTAAGTTTGTATATGTATAAAACCAAAGTACAGATAAGCTATTATAATTAATTAATTTATAAAGATTCTTGGACACAAGATCAGTATTTCATCAAATTTATGTATGTATGCATACTGGGCAACTCACTTATTTTCAAACCTCAAACATGTCCTCCATAAAATGGAGATATTGAACAATTCTCTTTCCTCTTTTTCTTGTGCACAATCATTTGAGTACCTGAAGAAGATTCTCATTAGAAAATGCAGAAACTTATATACTTCTGCTTCATAGAATTTCAGAGGTCCCTTTTGCCTTCCTACTAGCTAGTTTCTCAAGTTTATTATAACTCCATGATTCCATGATTCCATGTTTCACAGACACAGTCTATAGAACTGAACAATTTCATCCTACGCAGGTATGTGCATTTACCTTTCATTTCCTGGCCTCCTATAACACCCTCTCTCAATTTCAATACTTCATGGTCAGCCTACATTCCTAGAACATGGAAATAGTGTCCTGTTCTTTTCAGACTTACTGAAATATTTTATTGTCTAAAAAAGTATTTAATTAAATGAATGTTGATTAGTTCTTCTCATCATTTATAGTATTTCATGAGGATAAATCTATCCAGTCATTGTACCATAGTAATTTCATATTGTACTATATTATGCATATGCATAGATTTAAAAATATCTTATCCCTTTTAACATACAATTTGTGTTCTATGTCACAAATTGTATAATGCATATTTAATATATATCTTACTGATACCTGATATTTTAAGCAACAGTGTCACATCTAATAGAGGATTAAAATAATGAATATAGCATGTTCTTATACAATGGGAGCATATATATTAAAAGTTAAAATGGATCTGTCAACCATGGATTCTGGTATTTAAGTAAAGCATGACTAGGTTGTTGAAGAGAGTAATGCCAAGTTTGCAGTACCTTAAAAGTTCCTAGTGTAATAAAGGAATGATGTATTTATAAGTACTACCAATGAAACTCATGCTTTTAGGATATTTTTAAACTTACTGAAATAGAGCTGTACACATTTACATTGAGCTCTGATAAAAATGAAGTATTCTCTCATTTTGCAAAAGAAGAAATCTCCAAATGAATAATCACATAAAAATGCATTGTGAGTCAAAGGAATGCAAACATGGACCTGAGAAGGTGTGGCTCCAATGCTGTCCTTTTGACAGGGGACCATCTTGGAAGTTCATAAAGTCTTTTGTCACTAATAGATGTCAGGTATCAACAATAAACTCATTTTGAGTTCAGAAAAATTTTATTCTTTACATAGATGGTTATATAAAGTGAACTCTAACCCACTATTGCAAAGCTTCACTTTTGAGGATACAAGTTTCCACATCTGCAAAGTGAGAGTACTGCACTACAAATGCTTTCATATTACTCTCAATTCCACTTTTCTGTGAGTCTAGGTACATAAATAATTACAATTCAAGCATCTTAAGATGATACACTGGAAAAACTGAGGCAGTTCAGAGAGAGAGAGGAGATTACCTCAGGATGGTAAGATGATCCCAGTGACGTAGGTCTTAAAGGGCTCTTAAATAAAGGCAATGTGGGGTCACAAATTTTGATGGAAAATATGTGTATTTAGGAGAGTATCAGAAATTATCTTGGATACGTAATTTGAGTGGGATGAACATGTAGTGATACTTCAGACCTAAAAGGAAATGGAATGTAATCCATTAGATACTAAGGGTCATGGCAGGCTTTGATAGAGGAGGTTCTAATAAATGACAAGACTGTATGAGAAAAAAATTATGTAACCTTTTCCTACAAGTTAGTTCAATTTTGGCCCTGTTTATTTCATTCAGCACACAATGAACGAATAAAAAAAAAACATTCAGATTTGGAATTTATAAGATACAATCTTGCTAGCTCAGTGCTATAGAGCAGATAAACAATTTTTCTACACTTTATAAATCATTATATAGCCTAATGAGTCGTGTGAATTTAGGTGTTCAATTTCTTTTGTTATGTGTTTAATGATGACTATAGAATATGTATAATAGAAGGAAAGAAATGATTAGAAATATTAAAAACAGGAAAAAATATGGCTTTATTCTTTAATTTCCTTCAAAACATCTTAAAAACAAAGCACTGATTAAAATTTCCTCAAAAATAGAAACAATAATTTTTACGCTTATCGCACCTTAATGACATAAAATTTATGAAATATAACCCATAAAAGGCCTTTTTTTACAAAATTTATTTCACATTTATAGCAACAATTTAATTCAATTTAAAATATATTACTGCAGTCTCAAACATTTCAACTTCAAAACAATCAGTAAATATAGTAATGCCCAGACCAACATCAATAAATATGTTAAAATGTTCATTAATTTACATGGTATTTATTTAAAATATCCAAACTAATACCTATATTTTTTAAATGTCTTTTTCTCAGTTTTAAATTAATATTTATATGCTGAGATATCAAATTATTTTCATTCAAAAGTATTTTAGCACAAAGCAAAACAAAATACAACACAAATTAAGAAGTCGTCAAACATATTAAATTACATTAAAAAATCCAGTGTGTGTGTATATATATCTCTATATAGATATATATATATAGATATATATATATATACAGTCATTTTATATCGACTTTGAATTAATTTTATTTTCATCCTGCTACACAATGTCAAATGGAATGTATATGGTACCAAGAAATCAGACACTATGTCTAATATTCATAAAGCCATCATTTTCTGCTTCAGTGGTGCAATGAATTAATTGAAATTGAGTGTATCTCAACATAAATTTTGAAATGCCTTAGCTACATTCCTTCTATTAAAACTTGCATGAATTAAAAATTCATTAGCTATCAAGTGAGTTACTGTAAATTCTCTTAAACCTCTCAGTTATTGTATGTAGTTTATGTTCATTTACCTTATTTACACAAATTACTGGTATGTGAAAATTAATGAGTCATCACATCCTATATAAGATCATATCTTCCCTCATTTTATTATTCCTTTATGATTAAAACATCATATTCTGAAAGACAAGAAATATTACTGGCAGTATGGTGTTGATGTACATATCGTATTAAGCCAAGAGGATGTCAAGGCATTTTATTGTGCTGCCAAGAAAGTGAAAGACATAAAAAGGCCAAATATGAACAAACTAATGAAAATAAATTATCTGTGTCCCTTTAAGAATTAATTTAATTTTACCTTTACTCCTTTTAGTAGTTTTGAATTTTCCACCTTAGATTAATCATAGTTCTTGTACTAAGATATAGTTTTAGTTTTAATGATATACTATTTCTTTAACTTATAAACAAGTAGCCAAAAAGCTATTTTCTGCTGGTCTAGCTATTAGTAAAAAGGAACTAGTGTCTCTTAGTGCTTAATTACAATTCTAAAAAACACTTTATATTGTTTTGTTTTATTTTTAGACACTTTTGAACTCTATATGTGTTTTTCCTTTTTCAGGACAAAAATATTCCTAGACTATTATTCATGTGTTAATCTGCACTATTGAGAAACATTGTACTATTTCCTGAAAGATACTCAACTAATCTGGTTCATAATTTTTAAGTTTAATTTTATTTCACTTAGATTATCACCTTTTAAAAATCTAAAATATAAAATTAGAATTCTAAGAATCTATTTTAATTTGCTTTTATTTCTGACTAATATGTAATAACCTATTTGACAGTTATTTTATTTTGCTTATGTTGTGTCACCAATTATCTCCATTGCTTTGACTTGTAGATGTAGCAATGTCTAAAAACTCAGCCTCTTAAATTTTTCACAGGCAACTCAAATTCAACATGTTCAAATCTGAAATCCTAATCCTCTTAAGACTCATACTATAGCAATCCACATCCCCATTAAAGTCATTATCTCTCACCCATTTTGCCAGCTAGAATCTTGAAATCATCATTTAACACCATTCCCTTCAATTCCCTCATCTACTCAACTAACAGTCTTATGAATATAAAATCTTATTTAATTCATAGTTCCTTCCATCTTTACGGCTAACATCTTAGTCTATATGCCATTATTTCTGCATTGTCTATTTGTAAAAGATTCAACCCATGTCTCGGCACTATTCTAAAAACTGAAAATTTACTTTTTACACTACTGTTAGAATAATCTTTAAAAAAAAATTATTCAGAGGCTTAACAACGTTTATGTCTAACAATGTACTTGAGGTAAAGATCGTACCGAAGCTTTTCTCATCCATTTCCTAGAAATGGTTCTCTTCACTTACCTCTCTGTACTGACACATAGGCACCGTTTGTTTCCTTGCTAACACAAGTTGTGCTCCTTTTTTGCTTCTGGGCCTTTGCATTTATTGCTCCCACTGTCTAATGTGCTAACTATGAGTTTTCTTATTAATTTTTAATCAACCACAGCTACAAAGGTTCATTGTTGAGAAACCTCTCTAGGTATCTATATCAAAAAGGAATTAAGCATCAGCAAAGTAGTTGGAAGGACAGGAGTTTCAAAATGTGGGCATAGAGGAAAACTTTCCAGAACAAAGCAGAATCAACCCATTAGAAAAGCTACTTCCTCTAAGGGCCTTCCTGGAAAGAAGAGTAGTCCCTTAGAATTAGCATTATTCTTAAACTAATTCAGTTGTCAAGAATGCAGAATCAAAATACTGCAATTATTGCATCCACCATAAATGACTCTTGACTCTCAAGGTGAAAAATGGAAAATAAAATACTTTACAAATCTTATATGAGTTCATATAAGGAGTGGGGCCGATTTGCATCTAAACCTAGGTTAAAATAAAGTCCATGGAATTCACCGCTCTCACACTCTCTTCTTTTAAAAATTTTAGAATACCCTATAAGAAGGGTAAAATGTGGGTTGAGCAACCAAATCCACAGTATCCATCAAGGTATCTTTCAGAGATCAACATAAATATCACTCACTCAAGGAAGACTTACTTGACTTCCCCAGGAAGGTCAGATCTTCTTTGATGGGATGTGAGACTACTCTATGACCACAACTGTATTTGTATGAATACTTCAGTAATTACTTGTTAATTATCTAGCTTCCAACCTAGATGAGATACATTGGTCCCCAACCTATTTTGCACCAGGTATTAGTGCTCCTATGAGAATCTAATAGCTGATGATCTGAGGTGGAGATGAGGTGGTGATTCTAGTGCTGGGGAGTGCAGTGCCTGCATATACAGAGGAAGCTTCACTTTCTGGCCTCCTGCTGTGTGGCCTGGTTCCTAACAGGCCACAAACTGGTATCAGTTCATGTTCAGGGGTTGAGGACCACTGGCATAGAATGTAACTTCCTTAAAGACAGGGGCAAGGTCTGTTTTGTTCATTGCTGCATCCACATGCCAAATGAGCCACTTTGGAAATGGCAAACACTCCACATATATTTTAATGAATCAATCACCATGAGTATATAAATTATCAATAGGCATTATATTTATTTTTCATTAGAACAAAGAATTTTTCAAGTTCTCTATCAGGATCAGATGAAGAAGTTTGATAAAACCAGCTGTGTATAATATGGGCAGTTATTGCTAAACTGTGATAATTTCTAAAACCCAGTTAGTCCTAACTGTCTTATTTTAACCTGACTAGTTTAGCACTGCAAATGAACCAGAAGCAGGAATAAGGGGCCAGAGGACCTAAATTGGTAGTTTCTATATCTATCTTTAAAAATCTAAATGTTAAAAAACAAATTTATAAGTTCAAAACTGAAGTATAATAAGCACAAATAAATTAATAATAGAAACATAAATATGTCTTTGAATTTTACCTAGATGGAATACATAAACTTGAATACAAACAAAAAAATCTTGATCCTATGAAAAATGTCATAAACTAGCTTAGGAAACTGATTCCTTAGTTACTTTTTAAAAACCATTTATTAGTTTGTTTTCTTCAGTTACTTTTATGAAAAATATATATATAAATCAAATAGAAAATATCTGAAAAGAAAACCTTGACAATACACACACATACAAAGAGAAGAAATGAGTATTACCATAATTTACTGACCCTTCCTCTCCTAAATTTGACTTTGATTATGTCTTACCAAGTAATTCATTATGTTTAGAAGAACTAATTTTAGGATAGATTTCAGTGTGGCCAGGTGGCCACTAACTACCTTATAAGTTTCACATGTTTTTTTCAATGTTGAAAGGCAGATATGTATTTTTATTGGAAGGGACAATGACTTAAGTGTTATTTAAATTGAGACTGAGGTAGGTTCATCTGCTATAAACTTCACTTACTGTCACATTAATGCAAAAAAATCTTCAAATTAGATACCACAATTTGTATTTTCAGGAACCACAGCTAAATGTTATTCAAGGACATTTAGACTAATTATTCAAAGTCAGGCCAGAATGTTCCTCTATACTCTGTCAGGTCGTCTGCTATAAATATAATTTTACTGTTAAGAACCCAATATAACATAACTGATGAAAATGCACTGTATAAAAAGTCAAAATATGTAATTAAACAATCGTATGATGTTTGGTGGGCTAAAGTGCAGAATTTGGAAACAGTGATTGATAAACAGTGTAAGGACAATACACAGATTAAATTTTAGATCACAGAGGTCTGAACATTGCAGTTATTGGGGTGGGTTTGAATGTCATCTTGAAGTCCAGTCCCTTCTCCTTTATAGCAACTCCTAATCAGTTATTGTTTCACTTAAAAATGTAAATGTTGAGATAAATAAAGAAATACAGCTTCTTGAGAAAAAGTGAGGAATAATGAAAACAGCAAGATATTAAACTTAGATTTACCAGTAATATTGTAAGCCATTCACTTCAAACAGCTCTGATTCTCATATATCTCATAATAAAATGATGCTTGGTAAATTAATTAGTTGACCAATAAATAGTTACCATTATTATTTTAATCAGTGAAGCATAATAAGGAAATCAAAATTTTATCACTATGATGCTGCCCTTTGGGATACTGACTTTAAACTGTTTATTAAGAAATAAGACTCAGAAAAAATCTTTGAGCCTCACCACCTCCTTTTCTGCCCAAGAGATTTAACAGAGAAATCAGCTTCAGCAAGGAAATCTTCGAATGCTGCCTTAGCCTAACTTGAATTAAGTATGGTAAATATGAGGACATGACGCAGGTGCCTCTTTGCTAGATACTTCCTGTGTCCTATAGTTTCTGAGTTCCCTAGCAATAATTGCTTGTCATATCTATCCTACCCTTCCTCGTACATATAAATCATCCATTCTCACTTCTGAAATCTAATATCCATGCCCCCTTTTTTCTTCTTTGTCCAAAATGTTTTATATACCAAATGCTGCCTCAATGTCTTTGGGATTTTCATGCTCATGTGAATTCCCCATGAGCATGTATTAAAACTTTGATTTTCTCCTGTTAATTTGTCTCTCTTAATTCGATTATTAGAACTTAGAAGGTGAGAGAAAAAATATTATTTTTTTAGCCCCCGCACATATCACTAAAACATTCTAGCATTAAAGAGAATGAAAAGCTGTAACCAGTTAGTCTACTTCTTGTTAGCTGGTAAATTCCAGACCAGATGTAACTGTAAAGAGCATCAATGTATTTCGGTCAAAGCTCTGGACATATACAATTTATCTTTAAAATTACTAACCGTAAAGAATTTTAAAATCTAGTTTATTCTTTTTGTTGCAATTGCAAAAGGAATTATTTTTTCTACTTCAAAATGTCCTACAACATGTTGAGATAAAGAAGCTATGGTACATATATACAATGGAACATTACTCAGCCATAAGAAGATATAAAATACTGCCATTTGTGACAACATGAATAGAACTTGAGATAATTATGCTAAGCGAAATAAGCCAGACAGAAAAAGTTGAAAACCACATATCACTTATATGTGGGATATAAACCTAAAAGCAACAACAACAACAACAACAACAAAAAAACAAGACAAACAGAGACTCATGGACATGGACAATAGACTAGTGGCTACCAGAGGGTGGTGAGGAGGGAATAGAAGGGAAGTAGATAGGGTAAAAGGGGTCAAATATGTGGTTACAGAAAGAAATCTAACTGTGGGAGGGGAACATACAATGCAATACACACACACACACACACACACACACACACACACACACACACACACACACGCCTTACTGTTAAATTGTACACTTGAAACTTACTAGATTTCATTAACCAATGCCACCAATAATAATAATTTTTTAAAAATAAAATAAAATAAAACCTAGTTTAAAGTTCTAGAATGTGATCTCTCTTTCCAGGTTCTTCTGAATTGCACAAAAATTATAGCATATGCTAAAGCTAACTTAAATCAAGCTCCTAAATCCAATGCCATTAAAATAAGTAAAATTATTGTGCAGAAATCACAGCCCAAGTATAAAGTGGAATATTTGGAAGAAAGAGTCGGGTAAAATTTTAGTCTTTAGTTTCCTGGGTACAGAAAGAGAATGTCTTTCTTACAGGTTTAATCAGAACCCAAACTTCATTCAGCAAACAAATACCTCCATTATAATTTTCTCACTCAAGGTTCTTTGAAATTAAAGTCATAGTCCTTATAGTTCCCCTGCTGTGAAAATACCACTTTATTCAGGACCATAAAGTGTTTTTCACTACACTTTCACTATGAAAGGCCTAAAATACAAGAGGATTAAATACATAGTATTATTACAAATCCCTAGGAAAAAGAGTACAAGAGAGATGATTTTTTCAGATCCTCATCTAACTCGAGGTAAAGATAAAGTAATCTGGAATATGAAAATATAATCAGTAAAACAGATTCAATTTGGAATGCTGTATTATCAATTCTTAACCTATATATTATTTTGAAATAAATTTCAGATTAATTATAGACACACAGTACAAAAGGGTAAGGAAAGTTAAAGATTCTAAGCAGAGCCTTACCTTAACCATCACCATCTAATTAGGATTAAGAAATATTTTCAGATTAAGTATAATTCAATGCAGTAAACATTTATTGACACTTAACCACACTATTATGAAGAAATCCTTACACTTATTTAAAATTAATTCCTCCGATTTCAGTATTATCTGATTTTATTGCTGACCACAAAGGAGCCACAAGAGAGAATTTTTAGGGTTATGGAGCATTCTGTCTGGTAGTTATCAGGAGATACATAACTCTATGCATTTTTTTAAACCAACAGAACTAATATATAAAGAATAAATTTATGAGTAAAAAATTAAACATGATGTCAGGGGATCTTGAAATGGAATATTCATTGTGGAGAATTAATCTGACTATATAAAATGGATAGCATAATCTATCTCACAGAAGGAGGTGGGAGGATAAAAGGATTGACCTAATTAACTTTAGAAAACAGTGTTTTGACTGGATAATGTGAGCTAAATACAAAAACATTTGTCCAAATACACATTGTTCTATATTTGGTAATTCTGAAAATATATATGTATTGGGTCAAACAATAAGTAAATAAATTACAGATATTGTAAGACGCAGAAGTTACAAATAGGAAGAAGGTAGGGTAGAATAAACTCATGATGCTATAATAGTCAGATATAGATAGATGGAAAGTTGGACAGAGAGAAATTTAAATGTTTGTATATACAAGTTAGTATACATACATATATTTCTATTTCTGTGGGTTAAGATGGTCTGTAATGTGAAAACTCCAACAGAAAAGAGTTTCTAAATATCATTCTTCAATAAATAGATCCAGGAGATTTTTGGAGAAATAGATGATTTTAAAGCTAGGGAAGAATATACAAGGTTAGACTGGTGTATCTTTTAGTAACAGAAAGAAGAGAAGTGCCAATATGTAGGCAAGATGTACCGGTAAATGCTGAAATTAGTGGGTAGAACTTTCAAGAGAACAGAATATCTATATGGTCTCAATGTAGCTTATTAATTACTGTGGTGCTTTTAAATATGTCCAAATATGTCAGGAAGTGGAGCTTAATTCCCCGCAACTTACGTAGTGGCTGGATTAAGTAATTTGTTTCTAATGAACAGAATATGAATAGTAATAACTTTGTAGTGGAGAAATCTGGAAATACCATCTTAACCAAGTGCTTAAGGCTAAAATCAATAGTAACAATTCATGTTGATACTACATTCCCTTGATAAAATGTGAGAAGAAGGTCACCTCACCTCTGTGGTCTCTCTCCTCCAAATCTATAACCCAAGTATAATTATGAGACAGCATTAGACAAATCCACAAAGAGAAACTGTATTATACTAGTATGCTTCAAAAGTGTCAAGGTCAAAAAAACAAGGAAATACCCCCCCCCAAAAAATTAGAGATTGAAGGAGACTAAGAAGATATGACTAAATGAATCAAGGTATCTTGTATTGAATCCAGGGTCAGAAAAAGAATATTAGTGAAAACACTTGTGAAATACAAGCTTATAGTTAGTACTATACCAATGTTAATTTATTAGTTTTGATAAATGTACCAGATTACATAAATTGTTAACATTACGGATGGTTTGACGCAGGGCATATGGGAACTCTACTATCCTGGCGACTCTTCAGTAAATTTTAAATCATTTCAAAATAAAAAGTAAAAACACAAGAAACAAAGACAAGTTACTCTTTACTAATTGTGAAATGAAGCTCAGCTTACTTGTCTTCTGTTTTCTGCCTTATTTCATAGTTTCCATTTCTCTAGAATATAGCTGCATTTGACAAACCTTTTTTTTAAATTTCTTTTTAAGACTTCTGACTGACTTTAAAAAACTGATTGGCAAAGTTAAAAAAAAAATTATTCCCTGATCATTTATTTATGCTGCCAATGTCACTCACACCCAAGATCTTTGACCTACAATTCTTCTAACTAAATTTCTATAGTGTTGACTGTCATTCAGAGAAACATAAATACTATCCTCTGGGAACTGTATGTGCTATATAGACAGAAATGCTATCTTTCAAATGATTCAGTTTTTTTTTTTAATTCATAAAGTAAGCATAGGGATAAAACAGTCTGAAATTCAGGCTGAGATATTTATTTCATTGATACAAGGCACACTTATAACCCTTTCCTTTATCACTCATTGTATATAGACTAGTAGACATATACATCAGAATTTTAAAAAGTAAAAGTAGCCATCCTATCCTCAAATAAGTTAAATGATTAGATTGCAACTAAGTACCACTGCAGTTCTAACATGCCATGAGTCTATGTACCCTGGCACAGACAGATCTCCAGTAATGGTATCAAATGATGCTTTTAAGTGCCCTTGACAATTAATACCAGTTGTCTTCGATGACTGGATAGGGCACTGAAGAAAACTAGAAAAGCTGTTACTTTCATATAACTAAATTTCCCCAATGCTCACTCTTAGACAATTCCATCCTAAAATGTTTACTCATAGCCTCCACTTACACAAAACAAGTTACCAAGGAAGTGAACTAACCTTACAGACTTATTAGAAGAGCTATTTTTACCTTAATTCTACTTTGATGCTTCTTTACTATGTATATTATCTCAGAGTGAGGAATAAGCTCTATTTCTGGGTCAGAAGCAGTGTTAGGTTAAGAATATAAAAAGATGAAATCCAGAACCAGAAGTATTAAGAAAGATATAGGTAAGAGGTAGCAGTAAATGTTAAGTCAGTAATATGTTATAGACTAGGAAGTTTGAAAAAAGTAGAGGTCAGGAAGGAAATGCTGCTCAAAAAGCATCTAGCAATCAGATATTGGAAAGTATACTCAAGCTGGAACTCAGTTTGGGTCAGTCACATAAAGTTTTGGACAAGAGAATCCTATAGCACACTAGAAATTATAGAACCTTTGATTGAAATAAAATATGACCTCAGACATGTACATTCTTTTCATTATATCTTGCTGGAATAAGAGTCACTGAGTATGGCTAATCAGGGTAAAGAATATACTAAGTTAAAGTGAAATATGTGAAGTTAAACTCATATTTATCCAAAAAAGAGTCTGTGATTTTAACTTTTTTGTCTTTTATAAAATCACCAAAAAATACCCAACTATCTATGCTTAAATCCACAGAATTCTTTTTAATTTCTTACACACTTCCATGGTAAATTAATAAGGTCATCTACTCCCACATATCTTTGGCATTCATTCTCTTTACGTTATTGATTTAGTTTCACCTCTCATCATTTTTCACAAGAAATTTCAATAACCTTTTAAATGTTTTCCTTATTAAAAGTCCTTTCCATATTTAATTAATTTCCTCAGAACCTGGTATCATCACATCAACCATAGCCAAAGAATGGCTGAGTGCTTACTGAATAAGCTTAAATATTTAGAGTAAAATTGTAGATCCTCACTGAATAGGCTGTAATAACACATACTTTCAGAAAATTTGTCTGCTCATGCAGACTTTGTTAACCTAAATTGTACCATTTAAATGTCCTGACACTCTAAACATTTCCTCATATCTACACAATTACTTATATGGCTACTGCTCTAAGTAATTCTCCTTACCCCAGCTTCCACTTGTGAAAATGCTGACCATCCTTTACAGTTCAACTTAAATACCGCTATGCCTATCAATCACTTGATATCTCCTATCAAATATTTTTTCTCAGCCCCTATGCTACCATACATGATATTTACATTCTTAAATAACGCTTAAGTAATCGTATTGACTTTTTTTCATCAATTGATTACCAGCCTTTGAGGTGAAGAGACTTCTCCAGTTCAGCTTTGTATAACTCAACACCTATGTGTATCAAAAAACTGCTTAATTAAGTTGAGCAATTTGGAAAGAAATTAAAATTTAGATAGAGGACCAAGAGAAATACAGAATAAGAAATGAATATAAGGTACGATTTTTGTTTAAAAAAAAAAGAGAAAGAGGAAGAGAGGGGAAGACAGGAAAGAAGAGAGAAAACAACTTCTGGAACAGATCATTCCCTAAAATATACTAATTGCTAATAGACAAAATAAGTGATTTTGAGTATTGACATTGAAAAAATTATGTGCTGCTTGTTACTCAAAAAAATGGTGCTTCTTGTTGGACTAATCAAAGATTCTCCACATTTGACTCTCAGAAAAAGTCATAAACTGTCATTAGTCAGCATATATGAGAAACTACCTAGAGATGGCTGCTTCTAACAACAAATTTCCAAAATGGATCGTGTGTTTCCATATGTTTTCACAGGTGTATGCCCAAATAACCAGAATAGAAAAAATATAAATGTTCTATGCCTTTTGCAACATTTTATTGTAAAATTATTATTATCTACGGTGTACTAAATAGGAGATCCAAGCTAACTCATTTCTAATATAACAGGCAAATCACATTGGAATACAGTCGACCAAACCACTTTCATTCCCATGTATTTGACTCAACACTGTTTTTGCTATCTGATTCACCCTGTATTTGCTGGGCTATATTGCCAACACTATGAGGAAACTGCTTGATTTAATCTCACTCTAATATAGATAAAATCTTAAAATTACAAGAAATAGTTTTTCAAGAGGGAAAACAGGAAGAAAAATAGCAGCTCATTCAGGGGAAAGAGAAAGAAAAAATTTTCTGAGAACCTGTACCTTCAGGAAAGTGAAGCTATATGAGACATTTCAAATTCTACTACTTCTTATACTGAAATCCATAGACTTTATATATATATATATATATATATATATATATATATATATACACACACACACACACACACACACATATATGTGTATATGTAGATAGATATAGATATAAATATAGATATATGTAGATATAGGTATAGATATAGATATAGATGATATACAGATATAGATATATATATAGATATATACATACATATATATATACACATACACACACACACACATATATATATATATCCCTCCCTCCAACCATCTTCCATATTTCTTCTTCTTCTTCTTCTTCTTCTTCCATCCCTCCTTCCTTCACTCTCTCTTTGGTCCTACTTTTGTTAAAGGCAGATAAACTTGTCTCTTTAGTTACTGTGAGAGAGGTAGTATTATCAACCACATATTCCAATACATTTCACTACATTACCCAATCTCCCTGAAATTATGTGAGGACTTGGGAATAGTTCTAACAAATGAGCTACAATTAATACACATCCATTCTAAAACGTAGTGGAATTGAGCTCTATTTATGATTTCTTCCTTCATCAGAGTGACTAAGGAGGCAACAAAACAGAAGTGATGAGCATCATTCAGTCATGGTATGAAATCTTAGAAATTTACTGGGAATCAGTGGATTCTGTACCAGTGAGAAATGAACTGCTGTGTTCAGCTGCTTAGATGTTGGGTTGTTTGTTACTGCAGAGTATCTTAGCCTACTCTATCTGATACAATTAGATTGTGAGCATTAAGACAGTAAGGAGTTTCAATATTGACTATTGACTTTTATGGTGCTTACAGATAATAGTCAACATTTAAAAAAAATCTAATCTAGATTAGAGAGCAAATCAGCAATTTTCATAAAAGGGTTCTTTCCATGTAACATTGTGTATATATTTGTATTACATATGCAGTGGTTCTCAATCCTGGGAACTAAATATTTTATACCTACATATCTATATCTATCAATATAAATATGTAAATATTATAAAGAGATATGTATAGATATAGGTAGATATATAGAGAGAGATAGATATAGATATGCAAGTCTTAACTCGTGCTTGAGCCCAAGAATCTTAATTTTTCAATGCTTACATGATTCTTGTTCATAGTGACAGTAATGACCCACTGCTATATGAGGTAAAACTATGGTTTTTGATTTGTTACTTTTGGATAGATATACTCTTGCCATCTATCAAAATTTCAGATCTTTCACAGTACATATGTTTTAATAATATGGGTATAAATATCAATTTCTCTTCATTTCCGGAATATCACTTAATTCATATCTTTTAGGGAAAAAAAACTGCCTGAGTCCAATAAATATGCATATCAGTAGAAAGAACATATATTTGTAGTCAAAGAAGTCTTACGTTCTAAGATGAGTCCTTCACTTACTTATCATATACCCTCAGGCAAATTCCTTAATATCTTTGATGTCATTTTCTTTAGGAAACCTGAGCAATACCTTCTTATAGTGTTGCTCTAGAATTATATGAAATAATTTGCATAAAGCAATAATCACACTATCTTAAAGTTGCTCAACAAAATTAGGTAATTTTATATAAAATTGAGGCTGTCGAATGAGTATCATGACTCAAGAATATATTTCACACTAGTTTATCAATGCTGAACTATTAAAATTGGAGGCCTACACTTTCAAATTAAGAATATACTCTCTGCTTGAGTTTCATGTACACTTTAGAATGGTAACACATTATTCCTCAATAAAAGTGCTCTTCTATCAATGCCTTCATGTTCTTTTTAAGATTCTATCTTGAAAACAGTTTTTGAGAAAAAAAATATTGGGAGAAGCATGTGGCCACTGGCCTCCTGAAAAAAATAGATAAAAATAGCACTAAAACAGAAATGACTTAGAAAAAGCTAACACTATCTTTGTTTTTAAAATTGCATTTATAGAAATTTGGCCTACAACAAAACATAAAAGTAAGTGTTTTGGTGGTGGAGAAAGTGATGAGAAAGAAGGGCTGGAAGACAGAGATTGTTTTCATTGCTCCAGATCACTAATGTCATTAACACGTGGTAACTGAGCCCACAAGGGCATACAGAGACCCAAAACACCTGCTCTGTTCACAGTGGAACTCAAACTGATGAAAAAATGAGTCAATGAGTAAATAAGTGTTCTGAGCAACCAGCACTGACTTAATCAGCTTCTTTAAATCTGATTACTAATGATTTGCCCCCAAATCTCTGGTAGTTTTATGAAATCTACAGATAGTTCAATGAAATTTCATAGAATCTAAAATACTGACTCTGGAAACAGTTTTGTAAAATAATGTTCTAAAATAGAAACAATTATGAAGATAAACATTGTTTTATCAGAAATATAGCAAAAGTTACAAAGGCAAGTGTAAGTCTCAAACAGGCGGTAACATGTATTTATACACACACACACACACACACACACACACAATCCAAATTAAACAAAGGACTACAAACATTTAAGAAAATAGTTATTCATAAACTTTTTAAATTAAATAAAAATAAGTTTTTCTAGTCTGTTTTAATGTATTGAAAAAATTACCACACCCATTACAGGACACGGTACAAAAATAACATTGCATTTAATATTTTTAAAAAGTGTGAAGTGTCTTTGAGAGCCTTTACTAAAAGGTTGAAGAGATATGTGCAGAATGCAGTTATTACTCATTCTGTTTGTCTGTAGTGTACTACTTCAGGGAAAAAAGCATTAGTAGTGAAGACATATTTAGGTTGTTACATTTACATTCATTTAATTCTTTTTCATAGGAAACTTTTCTTTAGGAAACTTAAACTGTTGCTTTTTGAGAAAGTCAAGTGATTAAAAGAGTCTAATGAGGAAAAGAATCAATGGCCCAGAAGAACTGAAATTAGAATTAAGAATTAATTGATTTTAAAAAAATCATATTCAAAGGGAATATTAAATGTAATTTCTCTAGAATCATTAAGCTTATAGTAATAAAATAAGTGGGTATTGCTTCTAAAGTGGAATATTTTGATTAGATAAGTTTCAAATTTCAAGAGGTTGGTTTTGAAGAAAGTTTCTCTGAGAGACATCAATAACGTCTTCCTTCATTAGTAAAAATAACGTGAAGCCAATGAGAAGGGCCTTCACTGGAAGAAAAGCAAATTCATGATTTGATATTATCACTATTTTCATATAAAAGTAAGCATATTGTCATGTGTTACAGGAACAGACATGTTCTAATTATAAATATAACATGATTTAGTCTTTCAACCTCTCTTCCCATCTTGTCTTTGTTTTGACAAGTAAAAATTAGATTTTTATATCTTGCTTTTGCATTAAAAAATCAACCAGTTATAATGAAATATACTGCTGTTCAATTACTGTGAAACAAAGAGTAAAGCTGTTCTACAAATACTTTCAAAGTATTTCATACTGGAAAGTATAATCTCGCCAGTGTGCTCTAAATCAGAGAATACCCATAATTAATATTATTGGGAAATTAGACATCCTATTGTAACCATCTTTATTGTTTATGAAGTATCTTAGACAGGCAGATGTGTGTTTATGCAATTTGGTTTGATAATTTACAGAAAATAAAAAACTCCATACAACTACTAGAAAATAATTGGTGCTGCATAGAAGGATTCTAAGAAGGCTTTATTAAATTTTATAGATTTATCATTTAAAAGCCAAGAATATATGACAACCTAAAGCAATAGGCATTAATAAATGCCTATACGTAGAGGTATTATATGTGCATATTATATGTATACATAACACAGAGCAGGTCTTTGAACAATGTCATTTCATTCAACATTGTTTCATTATAACATTGATAAAATGTTTTAAGAACTTTTGTTTATATGAATTAGCCTATGGTAAAATTGGTTTCTCTAATGTAGTTTAGCTTAAAGTTGCAAAACCTAACAATAATGTTAAGTGAGGACTTACTGTATGCGTGTGTGTGTGTGTGTGTGTGTGTGTGTGTGTAACTGCCTGTACAACAGACTAGCTGAGTGCACAGTTTTTACATTTACCCAAAATCACTGATGATATACAATGAAGTCAATACAAATAGTTCATGAAAATGAAATCACTACAGTTCAAACATGGTTATTGCATTTTTAAATTATGTACGGTTTTATAACATCTCAAGGGCATCCAGAGTGCAACTCAAGGTTATTATTTCTTTGTAAACCCCTCTCTGAACTTTCCATATTAATACTATTTACATGAATACAGCCCACTTTACTGTATAATATTAAGAAATTCATAGTAAAACAAAAGGCTTTCCTTCCCCATTCAAATAAGTCTCTTATCTTCCCAACAACAAAAACTATAGTTAATATGTCTGGAAATAATATGTTTAGAATATTGACTTTAAATGATATTTATTATAAGTCTTATGCAATATGCTACCATTGGAAAACAATTTTTAAAAATAGCACATTGCTAAACTATAAAATATTTTCTACCAGTTTAAGTACAACTATATAATGTTGCTTTGTCTCAGAGTGATAATGATGATCATCAGTTATTGATGTAATAGTTTAGTTTTCAAGGAACCAAGGTCCTGTATAAAGTAATCTCCTAGCACTATCTTTGTCATATTAAATCAGTAACAGTGTAAGATGGATGTTTATAGCTAATTTTGAGAAAGAGAAAGATGTCAAAGTATTGGATAAGCAACATAATCCTGTACACTTGAAATTCTGATAAGGTATATATTTGTGTATATATGTGTGTTATTACTAGATTACAAATTTATTGATAGCAGTGACTGTACTTTATATTTCATAGGCATTACTCTTAGTGACAGTTTGACAACTGTAAAAATAGAAAATACACAGCATCTTAGTACTCTTGATATTGTGGCAATGGTGGAAGAGAATGGTTTAAATAATTGTCACAACAATAATAAATATATTTTAATTAATATATGGAAAAAGTATGCCAGGCAATTTAGAGTATCTTATTTAATTCTCATAAAACTTACTATAAGCCACACAGCTACTGTATTGATATTATAGTGCTGTTAGAGAATGAATTGGTCATTGATGTTATGACATAAAGAATTGCTGAGTATAAAAATCCCTTCCTGGGGAAGAGAGTTTTCATTTTACACAAGACACCCATCATTGGTGTGATTTTAGTGTATCAGTTGTTCAATACAAAGCAGTAGCTACCATTTTTACACTGAAAATTAAAAGCAAAAACAAAACCATCACTGACTTCAATGAGCAAAATAAAGTCTAATAGAAGTCACGTTTTCAGCAAATAGTCAACCCATTTTCTGCTCAGACTCAATTCAGGAACTTAACTCTTTTTACCAAAGAAACAAAGAAAAAATAAAACAACTATATGGCTGCATCACAATGCATAAATACAGAACCCAACATGCTCAGGTCAAAGATAATCAGTAAAAAGCAACAGTAAAAACATATGCCAATCTCTGGCCAAAGAGCATTACATATTTTAATTCATTTAACTCAATTCCTTGCAAAGAGAAAATGCATTCCTTATAAATGAGTATGTATTTACATGCATTTTGCAGAGATTAACAGGATATTAAATTCCTTAGAAATATTAGATATAAAAACTAAGTTATTCAACTACTTTTGAAATTATGGCTCTATTGACTGAGAAAATGCTACTTTTGATATAAAATTAGAATTAGAATTTGTTTATTCAACCTTACTTACTAAGTAAGTTCTATACTCCAGGTTTCCTATTAATACCTGGGACTCAACATTGAATCAAATGGGTAGAGAGAGCCCTGCCTTCCTGAAGAGTTCAAAACTCACAGTAGTTGATGAGCAGAACACAGAAGACCTAACCTGAAGAAATCTATGTCCATAGTACTCCTATGGAACATACTTAAGGTTATATTAAGTACATAGAAAAATATATGTATTATTATTCTGAATTACAGTTTTGGCCATCAAACTTTTTAAAAATTTCACAAGTTATACTTCTTTATGCTTTACAGAATGTTTCTTATAACTATGTGCCAGGTGTGTTATGTGAAAACCTGTACTGCAATAAATATTACTGTTTCCAGAAATGTTATATTCTTTATTTTCCATTAGTTGGTGCTTTTACCTCTACCTTAAAAAATACTAGTTGTCCTTCGAGTGATAGGATCATATTTAGTTCTCAAAATTTCTGCAAGTAACTGAGTATTAATTATAATAAAATATTTATATAACTGGATGCTTAATACTATTGACTAAATGTTAAATTTTATGTCATAGTTTTATTTAATCTACATGTAATTACTGATAAATTGGGCTAGGGAATTAAGAAAGAGGGTATCATCACGTGCTTCTACCTGAACTATGAGCACTAGCATGTAGGTCAGATTGGTCATCTGCTAGAAATCCCATCAGCAATATTTTTTCATAGTAGTAACTCTAAGATTTTGACAAATGAGTTAAAAATGGGTAAAACATAGTAATATAGATATTTAATTACTTTTCACCTCTTAAATTGCCCCTGCCAAATCTTTATATTTTAAAATTTCTATACCTGACTACATACTATATAGTACTGCCATATTAGAGCAACATTTGTGTAGAAAAAGTAAAATCTTACATTAAAGTTTACCCCCAAAATTAGAGGCATATAAGGCATTTGAAACAGTTAAGTAAATACAGTACTTTCAGGAAACAGAAAAAGCCTATGCCCCCAAATGAAATTACAGTCATGTGCTACATAATGATGTTTGGCCAATGACAGCCCATATTTATCAAGGTGGTCCTAGAAGGTCATAATAAAGCTGAAAAATTCCTATTGCCTAGGAATGCCACAACTGTCTAACATCACAGTGCAATGCATGTCTCACATGTTTGTGGTAAAGTTATGTAAACAAACCTACTGTGCTGCTAGTTTTATAAAAGTATAGCACACACAATTATATACAGCACATAATACCTGTAGTGATAATAAATGACTATTGCTGGTTTATGTATTTAATAACCTCTCTTATTATTAGAGTATACACCTTCTACTTCTAATAAAAAGGGTTTGCTATATAACAGTATGCCATGTTACATGGGCAAAGCCTCTTACATATTTACCATATCTCTTGATTGTATCACTTTCTCTTGCACTTGATTTACTTTCAGGCTGTTTTGCTCATCATGGACCCTTAGCATACAAAATCCACTGCTAATGTTACCAGTAAAAGGCCACATTTACTTATTAACCTGTAAACAAAATTAAAAATGATTAATGAATACAAAGATGGAAAATCAGTGATGGTAACTGCTTGCCAGTTGAGAACGTCACCCTCTACCATAGAAGAACAAGGATAAAATGACAGAAGCTGTTAAAGAATCTGCTTCATTGAAGGCAATGAAGCTTAAAATTTCAAGAAGGGCCTATATCAGACATGGAGAAATTTCTCAAAACTTGGAATGAAGACCAGACACAGAAGCATATCCTTCTCAGCACCATGATGAGCAAAACCAAAGCAAAATGTTTATTTGCAATGCTAAAGAAAAAGGTTGGATCTAATTATGATGCTTAATTTACTGCTAGTACTGGGTGGTTTAAACAATTCAAGAATCATTTCATTTCATAATGGGAAAATGTTGATGAGTCTGCAAGTGGTGATGTGAAGGCAATGAAGAATTTTGGAAACAACTAGATAAGCTGATTATGGAGAAAAATTACTTGCCAGAGAAATATTCAATATACATGAAAACTCTCTGTTTTGGAAATAGATGCCTGAAAGGATTTTGCCCCCCGTCCCACAGGAGGCCAAATTGACACGAGGTTTCAAGGCTTTTAAGGCCAGGATAACAGTCCTGCTTGGGAGAAATGTTGAAGGCTATAAATGGAAACCCTTTGTGATGTGGCACAGTCAGAATCCAGGGCCTAAAAGCATATCAATGAGCACCCACTGACAATGTACTACAGAAGCAAAAAGAAGTCACAGATGACCTAACTCCTCTTCCAACATGCCTTCTTGAATTGCTATGACAGTGAAATGGAAAAGTGCTGTTTGTAATAACATACTTTTCAAGATTTGCTTATTGTTAAAAATGCTTCCAGGCATCCACCATTTTTTTGGTGATCTACAACCCAGTATCAAAGTGGTATTTCTCCCTCCAAACACCACCCCTTTGGATCAAGGAATCATAGAAGATTTTAAGATGTACTACCTGAGGAAGACCTTTGCCCCCAAGCTATTGCTACAACTAAGGGAGACACTGAGTAGACACAGATGCTGTTCTAGAAGGATTAGAACAACTATGACAGCATCAAGAACATTCCTTGGGTTTGGGGTGATGTCACTAAAAAGTATATGAATGACATCTGGAAGATGATGCTCAAGAAGTTTGTCCATGATTTTAAAGAATTTGCCAAGGATTAGGATGTCACAAAAATCAACAAGGCAGAGGTTTAGATGGCAAATAGGGTATGGAAGAGAATGACATCAAAGGGTTCCTAGATGTGGTTCCTGAGGAAATGAATAATGAGTTGTTGAAACTGGAACAGGAATACATAGCTAAAGGCAAGAGAAAGGGAACCTGCAGTAGAAGACAAAGAAGAACTCCCAAAAAAATTCCCAGTAAAGAGTTTACAGATTTTGCAGACCTCCATAATATTCTTAAAAAGTTTAAAAATATGGACACCAACACTGAAAGGTTTTCATTAATAGAGAGGAATATTCTTAATGTATTATCTGCTTACAAACAAATCTATTATAAAGAAAGAGAGGGGGGAAAAACACCAAGAAAATCATCATGGACATATTTCTGAAAAGAGTGATATCTCCTCAAGAACCTCCTAAGGCAGGTCCTTCAGGAGGTATCCCAGAAGGTATTGTTATCATAGGAGATGACAGCTCCATGCATGTTATTGCCCCTGAAAGCCCTACAGTGGGACAAAATGTGAAAGTGAAAGACAGTAATATTAATGATCCTGACCCTGGGTGTGGATACTAATCCTGTGTAAGCCTAGGTCAATGTGTGTGTTTGTGTCTTTAACAAAAATTTAAAAAGTAAAAAAATAAATAAAAATATAAAAAAGCTATAAGAATACAAAAAAACATTTTTGTACAGCTGTACTGTGCTTATGTTTTAAGCTGTTACTACAAGAGTCATAAAGCTCAAAAAAATTAAATTTATAAAAAAAGTTACAGCAGCCTAAGGTTAATTTATTACTGCAAATAAAATTTCTTAAGAATTTAGTGCAGCATAAGCATATAGTGTTTATAAAGTCTAGAGTAGTGTACGGTAATGTCTTAGGCCTTTACATTTCCTCACCACTCACTCACTAACACAGCCAGAGCAAATTCTAGTCCTACAAGTTTGAGTCCTGGTAAATGCCCTATTCAGATGGGCTATTTTTCATCTTTTATACCATATTTTTACTGTAATTTTTCTATGTTTAGATACATGAATATTTACCACTGTATTACAATGTCTTATGGTATTTAGTACAGTAACTTGCTGCATAGGTTTGTAGTCTAGGAGAAACAAGTTATACCATATAGCTTGGGTGTGTAGTAGGAGACACAATCTAGGTTTGTTTAAGTGTACTTTAAGATCTTAACATATTTCTTTGACCCTATCCCAGTCGTTAAGCAATGCATGATGGTATTTCAATAACATTAATTTAATTAGGTAAACTCTTTTTAGGATGGTCTCTAAGTAACCTGGCATAAAACAGAATAAAACATATACAGTAATTTGAAGTAGTTTGACTCAATGATAAAAAAGCTAATATTTTCCTTGTAAAGTTAAAGATGAAACTACTGGTATTGAAAGGCATAAGAAGTTACATTATTACTCCAAACAAAAAATCTTTATATAAAATCTGATCTGTGTTTTTCTTTATCATATCTAATTTGGCATTTACTGATAATATTACTATGTAATATTATATCTAAGTCGGCTGTTCACGCAACTAGTTAATATCTCGTTAGTTTAGTTATGTGTTTTAACATACACAGAGGAAGTATAATAAACTTTTTTACCTCACAGGATCTCAGATAGATTTTAACTCTTAATTTGAAACTATTTGTAATAATATATATTTCCACTAAAGGTCATAACTTTTAGTTCCATGATTACCAAAGAAAATCTGATTAATTGACCAATTAAACCCTTGATTTTTTATTCAATTACCTCATATCTATTGACTGTTGAATGCAAAGACCTTCATTTCTACATTCCACTCTCACTGTCATGCTAATATGTAACCACTTTTCCCTGCTTCCAAGAAAAGCAAAAACTTGCCAAGAAAGAGTTTAGAAAATTTAATTTTAAAAAGTGTTCAAAAATAACAGTGTTCTTAACGCTGACTCTGTTTTACTAGACAAACTGACATCTACCTATTCAACTCACTAACCTACATGAAGCTATAAATTATAATGAGAAATATTAGCAGAATGATGGTCATGTTTTTGGCCTTGTTGCTATGTTGTTAAATAGAAAAATTACAATGTTTATTCTGAAAATATTCTCAAGTAAATTATTTTTGCTTCAATCTCTTAATCTACAAAATGCAATTATTTTTCTAGTTAATGCATGTGTTAATTCCAAGAAGGATGTTACACTAGATTCTTGAAACATTATGATCATGTTTATATATTTGACATGACTTAATTAACAACCATTCATACATGATACTGGATGTCAAATACCTCACATATGCTTTCTCTTAACACCCTAAACCAACTATCCAAATAAGTAGACTTAATGAGATACATGTTATTATTTTGGGAAACATGAAATTTCATGAATAAGACTAAGAGTAAAATGAAATATTATCTATTAAATAGTTGCAGATCATTTTAAAATAACTAGACAACAATAATGCATGATTTTTAAATAAGTTTTAGCGTTGAAATTTATTTTTCAGGTTTGACATCATTATTTATTTTAAATATTCTTTCTTTAAACCTATGTGATTATCCAACTTAAAAAATTAATAGAAAAATCAATGATGTGTTTCTACACATTCATATACAAATTTTCCAAAACAGAAGTATTAAAGCCTTAAGAAGATTTCATTTTCCCTTACAGATAGTATGTGGAAAATAGATTGCTTTTGTCTGAGTGGGTGAAAAAAAAAATTAAAGAATAATGTTTCTTGATGATATGTAAAGATTTAAGTAACAAGAAAATCTTCACAATGACTTCATGTAGAATCAAATTAGACCGAGGTTCTAAAAGTATAAATATCCTATGAAAGCTTTTAAGTTAGAACTATTTCCCTTCTGAATGTTTTGCTATAATTGTGATGAATGGCCAACTAGAGCAAAAGTTCAAAAATAGAACTTAAATTTAATTAGCCAATGAAAAGTCTAAGTGTTGCTATCATATTTCACGACTACAGTCAGTTCCTAATTTATAGTATAGTTATGGGAAGGAGTTCTTTGCTCATATATAAATTAGTCTGCTATATTTTAAGGGGCAATCAAAAATACTATAATTAGTATTTTTTAATAAAATAAACATAACCATAGCAAAATACAATTTGCTGACACACTTAAACCTGTAATGATACTTAATTCATGAGTCTTGAATACATCTATTCCCTTTCAAGGTGGTAAACCTCCAATTTTAGTTTTATATCATAAAAAGGACAAAGTAAAAGAGTTTTAAAAAGGCATCATATTTCTACATGACCTAAGCCCAGCATCATCTGTCACCACTCTAAAAGTTCCTGCAATATCAAAATGCATGTAATTCTCACATACTAGGCCCTTTTTACTTCCATGCCACACTTCTCATGGTATTCCTCCACTGAGGTTCTCTTCAGTTTCTTATTCATTGTCATACAGTAAAACAGAGCCAAACACACTTGGAGTAAACCCTCCCTGATACTTCGAAACTGAGATATTCTAACTGGTCTTACCTTCTTGCCACCACAGAATCTAGGAATACTTCTACTATGGCATTGTAATTTATTTCTCTATTCACAGCATGCCATGAATTAATTGAAAGCATAATTTGTTTTCTTAGTGCCCTTACTCTGGTTATGTATATATAGTGGTTCTATATCTATAGAATGGTTTTATATAAATATTATATATAGTGGTTATATGTGTGTGTGCATATGTGTGTGTTTTTGTTTGTATACACCAGCTGTGTTAATCCTGACTACTCGGGAAAACAAACTATTTTATGCCTTTCACAGAGAAAAAATTTAATTTAGTTAGATGCTTTCAAAAATGTTAGAAGGATGGGAAAATGAAAATTCAGAAGACTGATCTAGATAGTTTTACTAAAATTGGATAGTTTTAGGAGTCAAAGAAAAACCACCAATTAGGTTACAGCTACCTACCTGCTGAATGAAAGCAGGTAATTTTCAGGAAATTCCTGTGAAATGTATGTCTATCAATTCTTATGAGCATGCCCACCACTGCTGAAGGTTATACAAGTATGGCTTCTGCTGCTTCTTTCCAAATCTCAAATGACTATGTGGCACAATCTAATACATTCTTGCTATCAAAGACTGTGAGAACATAGTTCCCCATCTTGCATTTCCTGTCATAAGGTAGAGAACACAGAAGATAGACAATGCTGTGCAGCTGTCAAGAGACAATCAGGCACATTCCACCACCCTGGCTGTAAGCATACTCACAGCTCTTTCTCTCCATATTTACATTTCAAATAACAATTACGACATCATCATTCTTCACTATTATGATATAACCACCCATAAAATATAGTCCCCCTTTATCAGTAGTTTTGCTTTCTGTGTTTTCAGTTATGTGCAGTCAACCACAATCCAAAAATAGCAAATGAAATATTCCAAAAATAAGCAATTTATAAGTTTTAAATTGTGTGCCATTCTGTGTAGTGTGATCAAATTTCACACATTGCACTTGGGACATGAATCATCCCTTTGTTCAGCTATCTACACTGTTCATACAGTATAAGAAGATATTTTGAGACCAAATTCACATAACTTTTATTACAGTATATTGTTATACTTGTTCTGTTTTATTATTATCATTAATATCATACTGTGCCTAATTTATAAATTATAAATCATAGGTATGTGTATAGGAAAAAACATAGTATATATAGATTTTAATATTATTTGTAATTTCAGGTATTCACTGGGGGTCTTGGAATATTATCCCACACAGATAAAGGGAAACTACTGTATCTACTAAACAAATAATTACATGCTTATCCTTGACAACCCCAATCAAATAGTGCATTAACCTGTGGTTCTGTAGCAATTGAGCCATTACCATGCCTGTGTCTAGAAGGACAAAAGAATAGAGTGAATATAAAACTGAAAAGGATCTGTAAATTTACCTATCTTCAAAGAAGCAATAACCTTCAGTATAAAGAAACAAGCACATTAAACTGAGAGTTCTGAAATGCAAATCTCTTGACTTCATTCTCTCCGTCCTTCAGATCTTTTGCCAAGACCCCTCTACTGGGGGAACCAACTAGAAATCAGAGATTGTTGATTTGGTTTATACCATTCAGTATTCCAGAGCAGAATGGAGATGGTGGCAAGTAGATCAGGCAGAGCAAATTAAGATATGATTTAAATATCCAAGGTTAATCACTAATACAAATATAGGAGTACTAGAGGATATTGTACTTCCACAATGTCATAAAGAATTAGGTGGTAGTCTGAGCATGCAGTTTGGTGAAAACAGTGTTTACCTTAAAGGACATATTCTTTGAGAATTAAATTTTTTAGGCCAACAAAATTTAATCCTGTGGAGATGAGAAGCAACATTGGCGACTAGGTTATTAGAATCAATAGATGGAAAGCCACTCCCATATTTACCCTTGGTTCCCAGACTCATATTTTCCAGTTATAGGAGAAAGAAAACAATTTATCAGCTGCTGGCTCAGGACATATACTGTATTTGTTAGGACATCCCTCCCATTCTCAGTAAGAATATTAATAAAATCTTTAATAGGCTAATCCACTTTTCTAAAATCAGTAATTTCTGCTTGATGGGGCATATGGTGGTAAAACCTCTGAAAATTAGAGAGTGAACCAAATGTCTCACTAATTTTTCCCTACAATTACTTTCTTGATTGGGAGAATATCATATTATTTTCTGCCTTTACTCTAGGCTTAGTTTTATGAAAAAACAATGAACATATTTCTTAGAAATATTTATAATAACAAAGGGATGTACTGGGCCCTATGTTGTTCTTCAGAGAATACGGTGTAATATCTAGTTTATACTATAGGTCAATGAGTCATCTGTCAATGTATGTGTGTGCTGTCAAGATAAAAATACAGTGATTTCAGTCTCAGGCTATCTATTCAGATTCTTACTAGGAGAGCAACTCATTTCCTGATAGAGCTCACCATTTCTCAGATCTACCTACAGTGTACTGGCTTCTGTACAGAATGCTAGAGAATATCTCACAGAGAGAAAATTTGTCATTGTACGAAAGTTTATGGGTGACTAGCTGAAGGACTTATCAGTCCCCACAGCTTGCTGAGATAAAAAAGTTTCTTTTAGATCATTAATATGCCTCAATGTAAGTATGCTATTTATTTTCCCATATAGCCGAATAAAATGAATAGAATAAAATTAAACACATTATATCACCCTATTCACATCATTAAAGATTAATAATAGATTAGATTAACCTTAATTTATATTACTTTATCTTACTGCTCTATAATGGAAAAAAGATGTACATTAACTCCTATCAACAGTTAAACATCAGTACTAGTTAATATTCTAAAATATTATCTCATCCTTTTTTATTAGATGGAAGTAAAAAAATTAGAGGATCCAGCCTTAATTTCTCTTTAATATTCTTTAGAAATAAGATGCCTCTTGGTGAAGAGATGCAAAGATATTAAAAAATTAAACATTTCATTAATTATTATAGCAGAATCGATATATTAATATACAGCATTTGCTATACAAACTTAGATTATACCCAGATAATAACTGAGGTGAGCAATATCAAATATTTAATTTTAAAAATTAAGGCCAAAAAATGTCATGATGTAAATGACACGAAAATAAATAAATGACCATTAAATGAAACATTCCAGTTTATTATAGTACTAGTTACCAAATGCAGTCAAACTGGTTTATTAACAAAACCCTTTGCAAAATCTAGTGTAACTGTAATAGTTTGTCTTCTTTCACTAAGTAGGAAAAAAGTCACACATGTTTACATATTTGTTCCATTCTAAAAAAAGAGAAAAGTTTAAGACAAACTTCTGGATAAGAGGCAATACCAATATTCATGATTCAGTTACAACAAGTAAATATTTCAGTATGTCATGTTCACCATACATTCAATATGATTTCATTAAAAAAAAAAAGCTGCAAAAGTTGGGGAAGTTAATGAGTAGAAATGTGTGATTCAAAAGAGTAGGCCAGCTTGTGGTAAAAGATGAGCAGCTAACATCATTCCTCTACCTTTACTTCTTTTTGATACTCTAATAAAATACAGCACAGGTATAAAGTGCAAAATCAAATGGGTAAAAGCAAGAGGTAAAATAAAAAAAATCAATAAAAGTCTGTTTTTGTCCTTTGTCTTTGGAAAGACTGAAAACAGGTGAATGAAAAATTACTAATGTTTCAGAACAAATAACTTCTCAGAACTTTTGAGACTAAAGTTTCTACATGGTTAAAAACTTACAGAAACTAAATAAATTTTCTTGCTGAATCCCAGAGATGCTCAAGAAGTGTAGGAATCTGAAACTACAGCTAAGTAGTTGTAACAGAGACCCTATTTCCCTCATGGCCAAAATATGTACTATCTGGCCCTTTACAGAAAAAAAAATTGCCAGTCTTTGGTCTAAATAAATGAACTAAAAAGACACAAACTGAAGTTTACCTAAAAGAGAGATGAAAGCAAAAAGAGGGCAGATTGAAAAATAGGTGATAAAGTACAATTCTACATACTATACATTGAGATTTTCCATATCCCCTCTAGTTCTCTCCTGAAAACACCAATTAAAGATAATATTCCTAGGTAGGGAGACAGACAGACAGATAGATAGATTGTTTGTTTTGACTAAATTAGTACTTGAGGTTTTACTTTTCTAATGAAACAAATTAGTTCAACAGATCTAAGGTACAAAAATTAACCAGTTTTGAACTGATCAATGGGAAAGGCATCCAAATTGTTCCTTTCTCAGAAGAATCACCTCCTCCCTGATGCCATCTTTGGTCACAATATACATCCTGAGTGTGTCTCTGATGTGTATACACATCCCTCTTGGCTGCAGAAATAAAGATGTCTCCTACTAGCCTCTTAGCTCTCAGGACAGTGGGACAGGCTCCATATTCCACATGCTCTTAATTAAAATCAACCTGGTTGTCAAGCAAGGGCTTTGGTACAGTATTTGCTATGTCTCCAACCTTAAAGCAATCTCCCTGCTAGAACCCTGTAGGAGAAGTTCATTGAGAGGACATGACCCCTGTCCTGGAATATATTGTTCCTGTGCTGGGAGTACTTTAAGGATTAGCCTTGAGAGAGTAATGTGTTACTGTGACCACCTGGATTATATATGCAACTGAACCCCATTACAGCCTCTATATAAACTCAAGATTCTGACAGGTAGTTAAAGAGCCCTACTCATCTTGCAGCTACTCAAAACAAGACTTGTATGTATATTCTCTTGCTTATTAAAACTGCTACCCAAAGTAGTCTCCCTTTTTTTTTTTTTTGTCTTTCCTTGCCCTTCATATATTGGGGTCAGTTTCGAATTTCCCTCAGTGAACTCATAAAAGTGGGACCCAAAAATTGGTGAGCCAACTAGGAGATTGAATAAATGGGTCTTGGGAAATGGCGTCTGAGAAGGAAATCCCAGGTTGGTCATAAACCTCAATGCAGGGAGGGTGGCCAGTATGTTAGATATTTGTGTACTGTTGAAGAAGCTCCCAAAATGCCAGCTGGTTTAATGCATTTGTATAAGAAAATGTACACAGCACATTGTGGCACAGAAGGGAAAAAGAATAGCTGCCACAGTGGGATGGCCTCTACTGTGGGCAGTTCGGCTACCACCAATGCCTAACTAGAGGCTGAAGCTCAAGTTAGAAAGTTGGAAGAAGAGCTGATGTTAGAGAAGGAAATGCAGTTGTTCTCTTCTCTGCTAGCATCAGAACTAGCAGACAAGGTGGAAAAGCAGGTAACAAATTGGAGACCTTGGCATGCCATTTTGCAAAGGAGGGTGAAAATTGCTATGGAATAAGGTCCATGAACATGTAACAAAACCTCATTGGAAAGCTAAGAGGTGGAATCTCTAGAAAAGTGAGTAGAATGAAGAGGAGGATGTTGTGGTGATTGACAGTGAACTGATGAAGCACCCGATGCCATTCAACCCCAGACACAAAGGAAAGCAAAAGCCCATCAGGGCAGCCCCCAAGTCAGGAACATTCATGATGAGAGAATACACATCTGCTGAGCTTATTGATACAGCTGCCAACTTCCAATAAGAGGCAAGAGAAAGTACCAGGTGTGGCTAGTGTGGCTGAGATACATGGGACATTGACATTTCTCTGATTGGGTAAGAGACAGAGAAAATGAGCAACATCGCCCCACATTTTGCTCTCCAGCAGCACCTGCCTCGCACTTGGGGGTTCAAGGGACTCACTCCCTTATAGATGGATTATTCTATCCTGCAGGAAGGCTTGGCCCAATGAGGGGACTCTTTCTGGGCATGCAGAACCCTAGAAACCTATAAAAGAGATACAACAAATGCTTAGGAAGTTGAGAATGAGACAGGTCATCTATGCCACTGTCTTTAAAAGCCACATTCACTACAGAAATGAAAGCCAAAATATTCCAGGCTACTCACCTCCACCCCACCAATGCCCAGCACTGGGTATGGGATCCTGATATCCATGCTGAGCCCAGTTATGAGGCAACACATTTATGATGTTGGGAAGTCCACTGCTGATTGGAGGAGGAAACTGACCAATTTCAGGACTGAGTATAGGATGTGGAAAAAATTCGAGACAGAGAGGGAGTTCAAGAAGCCAAAAAGCTATCCCAACCAGCTATAGAGGGTCCAGTAAAAGTAACCTGGAAGCAAATGTTGTTTGACCTCATTGCTGCTGCTGCTGCTGCTGCTGCTGCTGCTGCTGTTGCTGGGACACCACCTGAAAAGATAGGCAGGAAACCCAAAACTGTGTTGGTCAGCTTGTGAAAAACTTTAAACATGAATAACAGTTCAGATCTGCCCATATCTACCTCCCCTACCACCCTTAATGCCCCACCTGCACTAGCAGAGGCATCAGGATACAGTCCTGTTTGGGGTAGGTGCCTCCCATGCCCTAGGTATAGCAGGCAGGCTAAGATCACCTCCAGGTGAGGGCCACTGGGGGTGACTGGAGGCTGCATGCTGAGCTTACTCTTTGCTGGTCCCATAAAAATAAACAAAGGGTTATAGTTTTGGTTAATACTGGAGATAAATGTACTCAATACATGGTAACTCTAAGAATGATCTACATGCAACAATATGAATTAATCTCACATACATGTTGACTGAGAAAGGCCAAGACACCAAAAAATAACTGCACACTGGACAAGATAGCATAAATAGTAGAGGCTTTGTACATCTCCTCTAGTGACCACACCAGAGTTGTAACAGAAATATGGACAAACAGCAAGCAGCCACTGGGTGTCTGGATGGACAGAAGCCCTATTACTACGGAGAGAAATAAGAAATCACCCTGGAACAGTAGGAGGTAGGAGAGGGCAGAGACATGAGGCTTCCCATTCCCTAGCAGCTGAGGCTATGGCAGCTGCAGCCCACAGGTGCAGATGTTCCTCTTAAAGAGGCCATGTCTGTAACCAGACTTTCATGGAGATGGACTTGCTCACTCAACGCACCAGTACCTGGTGGGCTGTTTGGGTAGAGGGCAGTGGGGGCACACCAGAGACTTACAGGGGGACACTGAGTTGTTGGAGTGAAGGCCAGAGGTGAAGCTTTCTCCTGGGCAAAAGTGCTGGCAGTATCCATTGTTCCTCTGTTGAGCCTTCCTCCTTCCCAGAGTGTAGATGCAGCCCCACTATAGCTGAGGAGTCATCAAACTGGGTAACAGAGGTCACCTGGCCCATAGGATTCCTCAAAACTCCAACCCTCCCAACTCGCGGCCCCACCCAAGTCACATCCAGTGGGGTTCTCAGTGTGCCTTGTGCCCCTTGTTGAGCAGCTCCAAGGCCCACACTGATGACACCTGGCCTCGGTTTTTGGCAATAACTACATATCTATCAATAAGTACCTCGAATGAAAAAGAATTAAATGTTCCAACCAAAAGATAGGGTGGTTGAATGGATAAGAAAACAAGACCCCTACACATGCTGCCTACAAAAGACTTGCTTCAGATTAAAGGTACACACAGACTATAAGTAAGGGGCTGGAAAAAAATATTGCATGAGAGACCTAAGAGAGTATTGTGAATGGAGTAAGTCAGATAGAAAAAGACAAATGCCACAAGATTTCATGTACATGTGGAATCTAAAGAACAAAATAAACAACAAACTAATAGAGAATATTTTGAGGACTACTAGATGAGAGTGGGATCGAGGGGTTCTGTGAAAAAGGGCAAAGAGATAAAGAACTACAAATGGATAGTTACAAAATAGTCATGGAGATATAAAGTATAGCATAAGGAATATAGTCTATAATATTGTAATAAACACATAAAGGGGAAGAAGGGTTCTAGATTTAGTGGGGTGATCACTTTGTGAGTTATACAGATCTCTAATCAGTAGGCTGAACAACTGAAATTAACATATTATTGTATGCCAACAATAATTTAAAAAAAAAAACCTCATTGAATTGCCTCATTGAAAACCTCAGTGTAAAAAAAAAAAGAATTGCAGCATGACATAGTATATAAAAGCTAGCCAAAATGAAAATGTCATTTACAGATACATGCAAAGTGGCAAAAAAATTAAAGAAATGTAGGTAAGTGACTACTATAAAAATCAAGACAGTCATTACCTCTAAGGCAATGCAGAGATTTGAGATCAAGAAAGATACACAAGTAGATTATATCCTGTTGGAAATATTCTAATTCTTGATCTAGGTGGAATTTTCCATAGGTGGCAACACTATTCTCTATGATCTTCCATTGTAACTAACACTTCCCAAATAGAAAACAAGAGCTTGTGACTATTTAGACAAGTAGTATATGAAGTAAACTATGTCATGAGTAGGATAAAGCTTCTGCCTTGTTCTCTGTATCAGAACACTCGACCCTGGAACTCAATTACCAAGATGTGAAGATATCCAAATTTGTCTAAGAAAAGAGATCTCATAGAGAAACTACATGGATAAGCCTCAATGGAGAGGAACTGAGGCCTCCAGCCAACTACCAACATTAATTGCCAAACTCATGAGTGAATAAGCCTTCAAGCCATCCAGTTGAGGGGCATATAAATCAAAGAGAGAAATACTTCCTTTTAAAATTTTGGAGCCACAACAGGGGCTTGCTAAATATCTCTTAAATTAAGATGACTAAAACCAAATCTTCTGAATTCTTGCCTCTATATAAATCTTGGATAGAAGGTTGGTAAGCCATAAATTCCAGGGAGGGGTTTTGCACAAAGCTCATCAGAGATTCATTCCCTGTTTACTTGATGAAAACGAACATTTGTAATGCTAGTTTTATTATATCACCCCCAATTCAAACCTTTCTAGGGCCCCCATCTGTATCTCTTAAAAACACTCAGTCTTATATTTAAAGCCTTTTTCAGATTACAGGTTATCTTTCAGAGTCTTAATTTTAATAATTACATAATGTATACTTCCACTCAATAACTTTTAGCTGGAAGTATAATTTAATAAATTAAACAAGTATTTTGAAATAGGAGATCTAAGCCTATTACTTTTTAGTTTAAGCAGTCATTCATATGCTATGGAGAAAGCACCTGGACGTAAAGGCTGTTTCACTTTAAAAATAAAAATCTCTGAAAGACATTTTATATGCCACCCTCACTCAGTAGGATACTACAAAGATTAATGAGGTAATGCAATAAAAAGTGCTTTAAGTTATTCATATAAAGGGTGCTTTACAGAGGTATTTTATTGTAATTATTCTCTGCATTTACCTTTAATGTCATATCTAAAAAAACAGGACTAGAAAAGGGAGTAACTTTACAGTATACAAAAATTATTTCAAAATCATCTGTTCCAATCTTGACTGTTAGCTATTTTTCCTTAAAATAATTAAAATCCTTATCTTACACAATTGTTTCAATTACAGATTAATGTAATAAATTGAGATAATGTATTTGAAGTGACTGGTTCTTGGTAAGACCCTCCTAAATTCTTGTTTTCGTTACTGTTTGCAGTCAAAATAGTCATAGTAGAAATATTTTTGGAAGTTATATCCGTGCAACTTGCAGGAGTATCTGGAAAAAAAGGCAGTCCAGGGAAGCCAATTAAAGTCTATTAATGGCAATTTAATAGGCTATCCAGAAAATAGAGATCATATTCTTGAATGATAGATGCTTGCTTGCTTGCTTGTTTGCCTGTGTGTTTTTGAGTGACTTATTGTCCAATCACACCACATTTTAAAACTGAACTTTCGAAAACAGTTCACAATGATGGCCCAGTTAAGATAAAGTTGTTCAAGAAGTGACTTATCACTGAATAATCATTACTGAAGCATTTTCTTTTGTGGAACACAGGACATATAACCTAAAGACAGACTGCTTACAATACAGTAATGAATTAGTTGTGTTAACAGTCAATATTAATAACCATCATATTTGAACAAAAGTCATGATGATAAATTGATATTCATCACTAAACCTATAAGCATTACACTTCCTGATTTCAAAATATATTACAAAGCTACAGTAATCAAAAGTTTGGCATTAGCATAAAAATGTATGAATCAAGCAACAGAAGACATAAAAAGCTCAGTAATAAACCTACACATGTACAGTCAACTGATCTTCAGCAAGAGAGTGAAAGATCCTATATCCCATTTCTAATTGTTTGAATCTTCTACTGAACTAATGAGTTTTTATCTTTAAAATGTCTCAGAAGATAAAAGATGTCTCTGTGCTTATAAGATTTTGAAATTTTAAGGAATCAAAAGAAATTTTCTCCGTGAGCAGGTTTTTAAATTTGGCTTTAGGCCTCTGATTCAGGGAATAAGAAATCTCCTTCCAACTCTGTCTTCTACTAGAGAGATACCCCCTTTCAACCTGTGTCTCTTGGTTCACTACAAATCAATGAACTCAAGACCCAAAATACCATGTCTTAAAAATCCATTTAGAAAACAATTGCCCCATTCAAAGTTCATTTCCTTCCTTTATCAGAAATTGCTGGAAATGTAATTTGCAGCAAGCATTTCATTTCTTGTCTTGAAATAGATTGAGGTAAATGTAAAGTCAATGATTAGATAAATGAAATGTCTTGGGTTGATGCCACAATGCAATATTCGATGGTGTGGTCAGTACTGATGGATATTTTGTATAGTTACTCAGCTATATAATGGGACAAATTCCCATGGCGCTATTTAAAATACTATGTGGCTCCTCTCAATTAATATTACCAAAAGTACCTTGGCATAAATACAAAGAGCAAGAGAGATTAGTGCTGAGCATGCAAGTGCAGTCCTCTTTTGCTCTGTACTGAGATTGTCCTTTACACAATCAACTGTTTCTGTGTACAATTTATTTGCTGAGGTGTATTGCATGCAGTAAATAACACAACAAAGATTATTCCTCCTTCAAAAATCACTTTTAGGAGATTATAAATAGAAAGCCTGTACCAAGTAATCTCCAACAGTGCAGTTAAAGATTAAACCCTGATGAAGTTAACACACATAATATGAGCAGGAACACAAGCATCACAGCCACAGGAACACATTGTTTATGAACGCTCAATTTTAATGGCAAAGAGACATATTTCTCTTCTCTATTCCCTGCTATCAAGGTACATATCATTCAATATCAAAGGGGGAAAGAAAAGAGGTAACTTTCTTTGGTAAGAAATAAAAAACAGAATATCAATACTGCCTTTAGGAAATTTTTCTGGAAATGTAGATTGCAAACCCAGATTGCATAACACAGGATGAATCAAATGATACAATAATAAATACCTTTTTTAAAATTCCACTTCCTGTGATGCCTGTTCTTTTCCGTGGTTGTATTTCACCGTTACACAGAAACCCAGCATTATCAGGAAGGATACTCAGTCAGTATCATGTGTTTCAGTGACCAAAATGATAAATTTCCAGAATTTACCTTTCTAAAATTAAAATGTTTAATATTTTCTAACACACCTAACAAATAATTATTAAAATCAGCCCACCAACATTTTATTTAATAGTGTCTGCAGGTCCAGCATAGGATAGTTTATGATTTAGAAAAATTTGTTGTCTCTCCTATTGAAATATATGTGATCACTATTCAAACACTTAAAATAATTTTTATGACATTTTTTACATATTAGTAGTAATATAAATGAAAATCCTATAGTAGTACTTGCTTTGGTAGCATATATATAAGAACTGGAATAGTTTTTCAAGAACATTAGTATAGCTCCTGCATAAGGATGAAATGCAAATTTATGAAGCATTATCTACATACACATACACACAAAACTATATTAACATCTGTTCTATGTCATGAAAAAAATCTTGATACATTTTGGAAGCATATGCTTATGACAATAACTTACAAATATAGATATTTCTGAAATTTTTGTAAGTTTCTAATTTTGTAATTTAAAATCATTCTTTGTAAATAGCTTTTTAAACATATCTCCAAAAATATTTTAGATTTTTTTTCATTATTGCTAGAATTCTATAACCAATCCTCTGTCTTGGCATTTCTCTCTCTAACCTTTTCTTCTATTTCTAGTGTTACCAAACTGAATAAAGATGTACCTTGGTTGAGGTTATTTTAATTCATTGGGCTGGTACTTGGTGAACTACATCAATATGGGGTTATTTTTTTCAATCCTAGGGACTCTCACGAATTATTTAATTTTTTCAGTGCATTTTCTCTAATATTCTATAGTTCTATCAGAAAATATTTAAACATGTAGATCATTTCTCCACTATTTTCCTTCTCTCTGCCTTTTTTCCTCTTTTAGATTTCCTCTACTTTATTTTCTAAACCTACTAATTTTTTCAAATAGATCCAAGTCTATAATTTTGGATGCAATAAATAGTTTCTCTTTTCCTCTTGAGAATGAGTTAGAAACTTTTGTCTTATTTTTAGTTTTTCTCTCTTCCTTGCATTCTCTGTCTCCTGGTTTTAAAAAATTTGTTTTATTCTTTGCTCTTGTTTGAGGCATATTCACTTATCGTGACAGACAAGTTTTAATTGCTAAAGAACTCGCACAGGACTCGCAATATTAGCAATCTACAGGTTATTGCAAGAAAAGAATACTAAGTGGCAACAACACTAAACGAAAGAAATGCATGTCAACTAAAGGCTGCCTCATGCCACAAATCAGAAGAAACCAGGAGCTCTCTCTAATTGGCCTCCATCTGCAGGACTGCAGTGGATGTGCTTTCTCTCTCAAACCAAGGTAGGTACATAGCACCCCTGGAACCAAGGGATCTAATGTAGGCATATTTTTGAATCGCAAGCAGCCCCCAAGGCAGAGTCCTCTGGGGGTCTCATTTAAACCAGATGTAAATAAACCATCATCCCACGGTTATCAAGAAACAATGCTCACAAGCCAGTACAACCACCAGAGAAACTCATCTTGGCCACTCAGATGAAAGCAACACTATAATCTGTACAAATCATGCCTCGCTTGTGTGTCAATATGGTCTTGCGGCACCTCTTCAGCAAAATAGCTCAATCTAATTCCAAGACTTTCCTTCAAAGTATGAAACAGAGATACCAACTAAAACTCTGGATACACATGCATGGCTTACCTCTAAACCCCAGGTGAAAACTGTCTTTGGAGAATACGGAATGGAAATTTGTGGAACTTGACTATCTGGGGCTGTTCGAATTCTCCAGAGAAAGTTAAGATCCTTCCAGAAGCCAAAACCAGCCGTAAATTCCCGTTGGGCAACTTCTCGCGGGACAGCAGAAGCCGAAGCCTCGCGATATTTCCTCTGCCCGGTCCTTACTGCTCCGGGCCCTGGGACCTTCCCTTTGCCCTACACTTCCACCAGGTTATTGTTCTGGCATTTGCCGGAGATGTTTCAGTTGTAGCTCCTGACACTCCCTTGAGTGAAAAGTTTCGTTTCATACTTTGGACAGCCGTAGATGTTACAAATTAACAGATAAAACATTCACTGGATGAAGTACTTTTCATAGAAACTGTTGCACCCTGACAATTATTGAAGCAAGACTAAAGATGTATAAACACTGTTATAAGACCATGGTTTAATATGGGGCCACTGCCGCAATGCTGTCTATGATCCTCTCATGCAGGCACTTTTTCCATTCCTATGTTTACAAAATCCTCAGGGTGAAGAACTGAAGAGAGTGCTGCACGGCTTTGACCTGGTAGTATCTGTCGGTTCACAATTCCTGGATTTTTCCCAAGTGAAATTCAAAATGTTGGTACAGGGGGTTAAATATATGGTGATAGAAGGAACTTTAACTTTGGTGAACACAATGCAACATGCATATGACGTGTTATTGATTTGTACACTTGAAACCTGTATAATTTTATTAACCAATGTCACCCTGATAAAAACAAATTCCTCTCTCAAGGCTTTGTCCTTAAAGAAGCTGCTAATGTGGAAACAGTGTAGGGAACATACATTCCAAGGATAGAGGAGAAGGTAAAGAGCATCTGATTGCCTAGATCCAGATAGAGGGTCAACCAGCGGTCATGCCTGTCAATCCAACTGTTGGATATGGGGGCAACAACCCTCTCTAGCATATCAATGGGTCCACTGTAGAAAGGTATTACCACCAATGTTAAGATACTATAGGACCAGCAGAAGTCTAAGGTTGAAAAGTCAGGTATTTAGTAGGAACTTGTATGGAAAGCTCTTTCCTCCATAAGAATTATACATGTGTCCCAATCCTTTTATGTTAATGTGGCTGCAGCTTTAGGAATTTGACCTGTTTGTGCATACCATACATGCTGGCTGAGGGAGGCAGTACTCTCATGTGTGAGATGGGGGTGGAATATGCCACACCAGGACTCCCACCTTCTTCCCTCTTTCAATGGTGCATGTTCCATTCTAGGAATAGTGTGTTTCAACCTGTCCAGCTTTGTAGCACGAAGGTGAGATCCCAGTGGAGATTGAGTAATTCCCCCTCCCCCATGAGTGAGAGGTAACTTACCCATCCTGGTGGGATTTCCTATTGCAAATTCCAGTAGATGACCCCTTTCCCAGGTGTAACGGAGCATGCTATTCTCAGCAGCATAAAATGTTGATCCACACTGAGAGTTAGGAAATGGCTGACTCCCAGGACTTTCATACTTTATACTGTTTGGTACAGGAATCCTCAGTCTGCCATATGAGGCAGTAAGTCCTACTGATTGATCATTCAAATGTATTAAAGCCTGGGACAATACTTCAGTCCACTTGGCCAAGGCGTTTTTACCTGTTAGTTATTTAATCTGCTGTTTTAATATTCCACTCTTTCTTTCTACCAACCCTACTTCCTGTGGGTTATAGGGGAGATGGAACCTCCATTCAATGTTACGTTCTTTGCCCAGTCTTGTATATTATAACCTTTGAAATGTGATCCCTGATCACTATCTCTTTGATGAGGATGGCTCTACATGGCACTCAGCTTCTCTAATTCCCTAATGGTGGCAACCTGGTTTGTGTGGTCACAGGGGAAAGCTTGGGTTAGGACAGATTAAGTGTCCACACAAACAAAGGTATATTTAGAACCCTCACTTGGAGGGGCCAATATAATCAATTTGCCAGTCTCTCATTGATTGGGAACTCTGGTGGATGGCCCCAGACTCCTTTGGCAGATGCCTTTGGGCATTGTTTAGCACACACAGGACATGCTGTTACTGCATTGACCAAGTCACTGTATTTTAAGAGCTATCCAACATCATAAGCAATACGCCATACCATCCAGGAGCTACAGTGGTCACTTTTCCTATGCACCCAATCTACAGTATCTACTCAAGGGTCAGTTGCTAGGCTCATTTCTGTTTCTATCCAGATGGTGTCACTGTTGGGCTGAATAGTGACTGCAGTTTATTTGGGCTGGTTGCCCTGACTAGGCTCATCTGTATACCTGGTATTAGAGGGAATTTCCCCCCATACTCTCTCTCTAGAGGCCACTGAGGCCATCACAGGAACATATTTTGAGGATCTAAATATTCTACAGGGCCTAGTAAAACCCACATTTCTAAAGACAGTTGGTTGATGGACAGGGTACTCCTCTGCTACAAATTGATATGCTACTTAGTCAAAATGAGAGTTTGAGCCATGGCCAAGGTGGATGTATGGAAGGGAAGTTCTTAACATGACATGTTCCTTTGTGAGAGGCACTACCTGGAGGTGCACACTCTAAGGAGCTGTTACGCCATGAGGGTGTATTGGATTCCTGCTCCCTTCTGGATTTGGCACCAAAATCCTAGGGGGAACTCGTTCCTTCTGTCATCTCTGTCAGATACACTTGACTCAAAAGGTAGCCCCGCTTAGGAGATGCCAGAGCTTTAATCTGCTTCACTAGTATTCTTGCCTGCTCAAAGTCAGCTTGTTGTTCTGACTCTATGTGCCCCTTCTTTACCAGGTGGTATAAGGAATGGAAAATAAATCTTCTAAAACCCCCAAACCCCTAAAAAGTGTGTACCTCTTTCACATTCTTAGGAATTAGATATGGCTGCAACTTGTCAATAACAGTCTCTGGGAAAACACATGTCTTACCTGACCATACAGCACCCCCAAATTTTATGATGGTGCTTGAGCCTTGAATTTTCTGCAGGTTCAGTACCCATCTTCTGACTGTCAGATGTTCCATCAAAGTCTGCAGCGTATTCTCCACAGAGGCAAGTCTTCCCACGTCAACATTATATCATCGATGTATTGGGCTCATTTTACTGATGTGGGAAAGAACAGGAACAGTTCTTGGGCTACCAAACCATGACATATTGTGGAGCTATTTAGGTAGTCTTGGGGAAGCACTCAAAAGGTCTATTGTTGCCCCTTCCCCATGAAGGAAAATTGATCCTGGGACTCAGCAGGCAAGGGTATACTGGAAAAAACATTTGCTAAGTCCAGTACAACTTGGTACACTCCTGGGACTGTGGTCAAAATATGTAAGATGGTGGCAATGCTGGGCACCCTTGCATTAATGAGGGGGCACTACCTTGTTCGATTATCAGTGGTTCACTGTTATCTGCCATGAGCCATCTGTTTCTTTTTACTGGCTAGACTGGGTTGTTGAAAGTAATATGAGCAGGGCATACGATAACCACTTGGTGTAGTTCTTGGATAGTTTTTCCTATTTCCTCATGTCACCCCACTCCCTGGGCAACTTATATTGTTTGTCAGTTATCATTCTTCTGGGGCAGTAGATTTACTGATTCCCAGTTGGTATTTCCCCTCAGCACTGGTTTGATTATTCTAACCTAGAGGCAGAATTCCACAATAGAGGTTTGCAGAGTTTAACTTTGTAGGATATCAATGCCCAATATGTCCTCTGGTATTGGAGAGATGAAAACCTCATATTCTCAGGAGGGAATGTCCAATTTTCAGTGTCAAAGGGACTTTCCTCACCATAAGTGTTACCTTTCATTACCATCCATGGTGCTGAGGAGGCCAGACATTTCATTGCTGGAATTAAAATTAAAATGCCAATGAGATACTACTGTACAACCAACTTAGCACAAATTAAGAATACAATATGAAGTGTAAATAAGGATGTGGAATATTAGGAACACTCATACTCTGCAGATGGTATAGGTATTTTAGAAAGCAGTATAGAAATTTCTAGTGATGTTGGATGTGCATATACCAAAAGTGCAATTATATATACATAATATATACACAAAATGTTCTCAGCAACATTATTTATAATGTTGTAAAAATTCAATTTATTTACATTAAAATGATTAAATGAATTGTTGTGCATTCATGAATTAATGTTGACATGTTATTTTATTCATTTATATATTCAACTGGTTATAAAAAATGAGCTTAGGAAAGAAATTCACACAATGAAATAAAACAAATAAGAAAGGAAGAAAAGCAAAATGAGAAAAATAAGAGCAATAGATCTATCCAAAAACCATTAGTAAAGTAGCTTATCTTCACATATGCCATATTAATAGCAAAGTTCTGAAATTTGCATGAATTTAGTTTTGTTTTCATAACAAGATTTGTGTTCTCATAGCCATGTCTAACCATTTTTTTTCAATGTAATTACTTGAAAAAGTGTAATTAATATTTGGGAGAGGTTTTCCCAAATTTTCTTGAAACCAAAAGACTCTCTAAATACATGAGTGTCAAACTCAGCTTTCTAGCTTTGTTATTGCTACATTGGATAATACAAGATGACATCAACATATTGTATATTTCTCCCACATTCCCATTAGTACTAGTATAATCATATACTCTAAAATAGTAATGTGGGAGGTGTAGACATAAATTTTCATTAGCAGCTAATAAAAGCTATTCTTACATGGAGCTCTATTCTGTATGTATTAATGCAAAAAAAAATTGTCTCTGAATTTGGGAGAGCATATATAAGGCTTCAGCATAGCCATAGCCTTTGTCTATTGTTAAAAGTGTAATTTAATTGTGTAGCTGGAAGAGGATGTCAGTTGCCTATGAGCATTTTCAAAGAAGGCAATTTGTTATTCTCTCCGTAATGTTTCTATGAATTTTAGATTAAAATGGCACTAGAATGCTCTATGCCTAATTCTTCCTTTTGTCAAAGAAAAGGTGATTTTCCTTCTTTCTACTCCTGATAACCTTTTCATTGGGCTTTATTCTCTCTAGCTTTTCCTCTGAGATTTTGCCCGGTTAATTAGACCCTCTCTTTTCAAATACTGCAATCTGGTCTGGCTTCTCTATGTAAGAAACAAGCTGAATTCTCCTGTTAACAATAAAAAACAAACAAACAAACAAACAAACAAGCAAAACATCTCTTCATCTGCTTAATCCACTATCTTCTTTCTTTATTCCTTTCTCTTCCAACTGCCTAATACTCATTGACTCCTCAACAAATTAAATTCTTAGTTCTTCCACTCTTTGCTTTATTCTAAACCTGTTTTTTTTTGCTAAAGTAACAAACGTTTCTTAATTGCCCAGAACAGTGATCTCATTTTTCTCCTTATTGTAATATGCCTCATTCTAATGTTGGTCCTAATGAATAATTCACATTTCTCAAACTCTTTCCTAGACTTCTGTCATAACACTCATTTTTGGTTATTTCTAACCATTTTGACCATTTTTTTCTTTTTCTCCCTCTCTAGCACATGCCCCCCCCCAATGATGGTATTCTCTTGGGGGTTTGTTTATGGCCCTCAGGTATTCTTTCTACCTTCACCACTTGCCCCAAAGTGATTTCCTTCCACTCCTATAATTCAGCATATAATCTCTAAACTATTAATCCCCAAATTTAAATTATCTTCACTGTTTTTCTTGAGCTAAGGACTGGCATTCATCCTTGTATCCTAGAATGACACCTCTATAGGTATCGCATAGACACATTAAACATGCCTCAAACAATTGTTTCATTTCTTCCTCTAAAAATCCATTTTTCTATCATATGTGCACTGTCAAAAAATCTGTGTTCCAAACAAAAATCTTAATTTTTTCTCATAATCATTTCTTGTTGGTCTTCTAATTCCTCCTCTTCCCTACTCTGCCTCTCTATTACTAGAACCTGAAATTTCTACTTTCACAATATTTCAGAGAAAATAACTTGTTTATTATATTAAAAACTCTACCCTATTGCCTACGAGAGTGAATAGTCCATACCAGACTCATTCTTAGAAAGTTATTTTGAGAGAATGAATATTGTATTTTCCCCTAAATCTATTACCACTGTTTAAATTTAGGCCTTTGGAGCCTTTTCCCTATATATCACCATAATCCTTCTTACTGTTCTCTTTGCAACTGATCTGTCTCCACTGTAGTCAATGCTCTCCATCTTCAGATCTCAACCCACCTCACCACCTTCATCCTCCTTATGTTTGGCTACTGCCTACCACACTTTTTCCATACTCCCCTAGCTCTATGCCCAGACAAATGAAATTGCTCAGTGCCCTTGACAAACTGTCTTTGTAGCTATAGTTATAGAACTATGGTTCTATAGAACTCATGCAATGTTCTTTTCCTAACCTTACAAATAGCTGTTTATCTCTGACATCTAGCTACACTGACAACAAACAGAATATTCTTCCAGATTCCTCCAAGCAAAGATTTTCATATCTTTCTTCTAAATTCCCAAAGCCCTTTTCTCCTTTCAACATTGTATCATTTATCACTTTATGGCAGAATTTTCTAATTACATATATGTCTCTCTTACAAAAATACTAGCTCCCAAAACTAAATCTTCTCAAATTTTCTTTGTAGTCCCTATTACATTGTCTGGCATTATAGGCACTTACTACATGTCTGTGGAATAAATTTTACTTCAAAAATTTTCTTCACTATTTTTAACCCACTATCAAAACTTTTATATCATATTTTAAAGTGCATGGTGTAAAGCATGTTGATATTGCCATATACATATAAATCAAGAAAATATCTGTTAACATAGTCCTTGATTTCTAAAAATTTTCAAAAATATAGAAAAATAGATTTTATGAAAGAAGCCCTGGGAAATGTAATATTTCTACATTTTACCAATTTTAAGTATATATCATATTATGTTGAAGTTTTTATTAACAAATAATTATATTCTTATAAATTATTGATTTTTTCCAAACAAGTAGTATTGAACTTAAAGTACTTTTGTCCCCCAAAGCCCTAAAAAATGTCTACAATGTAGAATGCAGCTGTGTGTAGAATTCTGTAAATGGCAAATGTATATTATCATTGTGTCATGAGTTCATAGTAGGAATAAAATAATATCTATCATAGTATGTTAGGACTTGAAGGCTCTATGTAGGTCCATATATGTGAAGAAACTGAGTCCTCAAGTCAATGCCATGTGGAGTCAATGATTTTTTTAAGTTATGCAATGCTATCTTACTATGATGCTAAGGAAATTCCCCATTGCAGGCCCACCTCTACTAATTCTGAGGTCTGGGGCCAAAGTACAAATCAAGATGTATAGTCCAATATTTAACGTATAAACCCAGCTACACCCATTACCCAGCTGGCATTCCTACCAAGTACTCTCTGCCTTTCATAATAGACCCCACACTAGAGGATCCGTTTGTCCCCAAGGCTAGGGATTTCATTGAGCAGGGCCGATTAGGGCATTGTGTAAAGTGATGCTGAGATCAGAATTCCTGAACAGTGGCTTGTGCTCAGCCCTACTCAAGATGTTGACTGACTTGGTCAAGCTTTCCAATGAGCCAAGGTAAATCAGGTCCCCTTCACCAGCTTAATTTCTCCAACTCTGAATCTCCAAGGCAGTCATAAGTGCTTCTTTAAACTACTTCAAACAGGAAGTCATGCAGACCTGGGAAACACATTGGGTGTCTTAGTACAACCAACTTTTAAAAAAAGCAACCACCCTTTCATAGTTTCCCAGGGCAGAAGCTCAGATTTTCTCCTTTCTCTTCACTTACAAGTGAACACTTAAACACTTACAATCTCTCATCCTCTTGCTTGTGGATGCTAGTTTGGTTTGAGCAACTCTTCGGCATAAATGCAGTTTGTTAGCAAACATTAAAAAATTTTCCATATGGGCATAGGAGGAAAAAAAATCTGTTTTTCAGTGTTTGTAGTTTGCAGAAGATCTCTAAAGTATATTGCTGCTGATGCCTGTAACTAAGAATGGTACCGCCCTAATTTCTAAAATTGGCAATTCTGAAATATATTATAATAAGAGTCATAACAAAGTTTTAAAGATCCCAGGCTCTTGACATGCATGTATGGTTCACATGATTTCAGGTTGAATATAATCAGCTGAGAACACGAACAAGGAGGATGGTTTCCTAACTTTTTTTGAGCAGAGGACTACCTGCCAGAAAGATTCCTATATTTATATTGTCATGTTCTTTCTCAGCCAGTGAAGAATTCACAGAATAATAACCTTAACAATTATAAAAATACTTATAATTTAAAGTAATAGCTCTATCATATTTTATGATTATTTGTGGTTTTGCAAACATGTAAGAATAAAGGTCTTTAGTAGCACAGTACAGCAGTGTGCACATGAATGCTCTGGCTGAGATTAGGTTTCTAATGCTAATACCTATAATTACCATAACATTTATTACATTTATACTAATTATTTTAAAGGAAAAAAATAACAGATTTTTCTTTCAAATTCTAAAAGTCAGATTTAGAATGAACATTCCTAGACTTAGTCCCAGTTATGATAAATATCATTAGATTGTCTGTCCTTGAAATTCAGATTCAATTTCATCTACTGTTTAAATCTGATTTTCCAAATCAAACTCAAGTAAGGAAACAAATAGAAATGCATCTTTCACCAGCATCTTCTGACAGTGTATGATAAACAGCATCATTTACAGGACTCTGCATCATACCATTTACATTTAGAAGGAAGAAAAATGCTGATAAAGCTTCCATTTAGCCCAGGCCTTCCAATACATGGTGTGTTAAGCAATTCAATCTTTTTAGTTTTAAAATGCCACACATCTCTAATCATAACATGCCAGAAGCAATAAAGCTACCAAAATGAGTAGGGCTGTTTACTTCTGACATATTTTAACATCTCTGAGCCAGCAGTACCCCCAAAACATTTGTTATTATCTCTGGATTGACAGCTCCACACCCAAGGGTCTCTTACTCTCCCCAAGGCTTGTAAAACCCACAAAGGGCTCTTTTTAAATACATGTAAAATTATATTTCCCATTCAACGACTCACATACTTGTTCCAAAGAAAAAAGAAATATCTGACTTTTTGTAATCAAACAATCTCTGTGTTTGGAGCAGAGTTAAACAAAACAAGAGAAGTGCTAAACATTGTTGAGGTTTTATTATTAGATTTGGTGAATGTTATGCATGCATTAAAATTGTTCATTTTTATTTTTGAACATTCTAGAGATGGCGATACTCCTAGAAGAATACCAAGGGAATGTAAATATAAATATACAATGAGTAAAACCTCATTACTTTATGATTATGGATGATTAAAGTCTGAGTTGATGCAGATTTTTTAATAATTATGAAGAAAAAAATCTCTATGTAAAGCATTGATAGTAAAAAAATTTTAGATAGACTATTAGATTCAAATATCCTGTTATTTGAATAGCTGTTTTAAGCACTCTGCAATATTTCAAAGTAATTTTTATCTTATTGATTTGTCTACTTATAAATCATTCTTATCCATTCCTTAAAGCAATTTCTTATGTGTAGTCCTGACATCCAATTTTTGTTACTAAATGTAGTTAAAGTAAGTAATATGTATATTTAAAATACCTTGCAATTTAAATTAGCTTTCTCTTCTATATTATTCCAAAGTACTTAGATTTTTCTTTTTTTCATTTTAGAACCTCTTGGTTGGAAGCTAATATTCTTTCTTTATTATGCCCCATTTACTCTAATTATCCTTGCAAAAAAAAAATAAACAAAAAAAAAGTAAGGAGAAAAAGAATACTTGTTTTAAATTATCCTTTATTAAAATTCAGAAAGAGGACAATGTGGATCATCAGCTCTCATACAACAAAGGCAGTAAAAAAAGGAATTGAAAAAAATTAAACTATATCTGAATATGAATAACTGTTTTATATCAGTAAAATTTTTAATTACTTGAGAAATTTTATTTTTGTTTTAGTACATTAGACTTTTCATGCTGAGTTGTAGTAAATTGTGTGTGAGTACATACACACAGAGCACACTAATTTGGATTGCCTTTAAATTCATTACTAAGATAATATTCGAGTCCTAACTCTGTCTTGATCTGAAATAAATCATCACTCAAGTCTAAGTTTAGACCATGTCTAGAATTCTGATCTTATTATACTATTAAATGTGCATTTGTTGTATATTGCTTTGGGACTCTCTGTGTGTGTGTAATCTATCTGTTTATTTAATGTTTTTCACCTATGTATTTGTCAAAGTTTAAGTGTCTTTTCCTCTTTAAAGCCTACTCATATCACTACCTAAGTCAAATCTGTTAATTGTGTGTTCACTCTTAAAAACACACACATTGTTTTAAAACTATATAAGTATTTGTGTATTGACATGTGTAGTTTCCTGCTCTTGACTCTATTCTCCATGACATAGAAACCCTTTCTGCCAATCCATGTCTTACCAAATCATAGCACAATACATGGTCATAAAATGAGAGTGGCTCCATGATGAATGAATATAAGGATGAATGAACATAAAAGTGAATAATATTGTAGGATCTTTGATAATCATAAAATCATAGCTTTTTAAAATCTTGATGCATGAGGAGATAGAGTTTGATCAAATAACTATGTAAATAAATATAAAACAATACTGTGATAACTACATGATAATAAATGAGACATATACACAATATTATGGTAGATGGAACAATGAGAATGCACATTAGGCTAATTTTCCTAAGTCAAGAAGAGATTGTGCCAGGCTTTTCTGTGGAATTTAAGATAGATCTGAGATCAGGAACAGAGTTTGGGTAAGGTTGATTTGATGTTACTACATTTTTCAGATAACAAAACTAGGGCCCAGGAATGTTTATAAGTTTTCCATATATGCAGCTAATTTGTGGAAGGGCTGAGGCTAAATCTCAGGGAAATATTCCAGTATATTTCTATAGACATACTGCTTCAACTCCCCATGAAAGCAATCTAAACAAAAACAAAAATTTAAGTCTAGCCCCTATTTTTACTTGGTGTGAATACAAAAATAAAAATACTATAAATGGATGCCTCTGTTAAACATATGACAGTACTGAAGGACTCTCCTATCATTATGATTATTTGCCAATAGAACATTTTTGAGCAAGTTATTAAACCCCAAGGGGAGTTTATTTCCCCTCTCAACATTGATCAAATGATACCTAAAATTTAAATTACTTACAGTTTATTTAAATAAATTACATTTCTATCCTGTAGTATCCCAGTATCTTCAGAACATTCATACAAGGAATATAAGACTGCATACAATTGTATTTATTTTGTAGGTGAAGAAACCATAACCAGTCAAATAAGGGCAAGAATGTACCTTCAACTCAGTTGATTACTAAGGATAGAAGTCTACAATTAACATGCAACATAGATTATCAGCATTTCAAGTACTCTTCTGGGAGAAAGTTAAATTTTACACTGATGATATTTTTAGTTTAGTTTTTATCTCTAAATAGTAGTTGCATGTAGTTTAAAGGGTTAAATAACAGTATATGGTTTTTAGCAAAAATTAACGGTATCCTAATTCCCACTTCAGTTTACCACTCTCTACTCCCCAGAGGCAACCACGTTTATGTCTTAATTTTTTTCTTTTGATATATATAACCATGTTTTAAAATAAATACAAGTTTAAAATTTTGACTTCTAGGCATTCTCTGTTGACATTCTTCTGTGGAAGATGGAGATATATCTGTTCTTCACTTACTGCCACCTCCCCTTCACAACTCTGTCCCTCACCCACACCCACTTCTTAAACCTTCATCCTTTCAATATAGCGATTCTCATTAAGATTACATCAATGTTCTGTATATATAATTCATGAATACGTAAATGATATTAACAAGCAGAGTACTACTGGCTCATAAGAGACGAAATATATTTAAATATTAAACTTTAAACAATCTTTTTATTTTGTTTTCACATTTTCTCCTACTTCCAAAGGCAGTTGGTTTCCCTTTGAATGTTCCATAGTATAACATCAATTTCTTTTTTTTTTTTTTTAAATCAGATTTGCTCATTGCCAGGTAGAAAAAAATCTTTCTTAGGTTTCTATTATCACTTACTAAACAGAACTATAAATAGAGATAAAGATATATAAAGAGACTGATTTATTATGAGATTTGGCTCATGTAATTATGGAGGCTGAGTGGGCCCATTATGTATCATCCACAAGCTGGAAATCCATGAAAGCCAGTGGTGTAGATCTATTCTGAGTTCAAAGGCTTAAGAACCAGAAGTGCATGGTGTAAGTCTCAGTCCAAGAACAGAAGATCAATGTTTCAGCTCAAACAGGCACTCAGACAGAATTCTCCCTTCTTCCACCTTTTTGTTCTATTCTTAATGAATTAGATAATTCCCACGCACTTTGGGGAGGGCAGTCTGCTTTACTCATTTCATCAATTCAAATGATAATTTCTTCTAGAAATACTCTCATAGAGACACCCAGAAATAATATTTGATCAAATATATTGGCATGCAGTGTCCCAGTCAAACTGACACATAAAATTAACCATCATACCATGCATACATCTGTTTCCTACTTTTCTTCACATTATTATATTCTATCATCTTTGCTCTTTTGAGATTAAGTTTTTTTTTTAAAAAAATAAATTCCTTTGTTGTTAGTTTATTGGTATGTCAAGGAGAAATGGAAGATCTTGTGTGTGAGTAACTCACCATATTTAATTAGATGCCCTTAATATTTATTTAAATCTTATTAACCGATACTCTATTTTATTGAATGGAGAACATGCAGACTATCTACTCCTTGGAGGTACTCTTATATTTACACTTATATTAAATGAAATGACCATCCCATAAGTTTCTAATCTGCAGAGAAAGGGCTCAGATGAATGTGTATCCTATAATGGTGATAAATATTCTGAATATCTTTTATTCCTAAGAAATCATCAACTGAGGAATGTTAAAAAAACTTGTGAGGCCACACACACAGATGAGAAGGAAGGGGCATATCTTAGGTCATTGCTAATATTAAAGGAAAATGAAAATCATTAGTATGCATTCTCATGTACTGACTTCTATATCATTCATAAAGTCTTACTGTAGGTCTTTATGAATGTCAGACTATAGCAGATAAATATAGATTTGCCTGCCATATCACTTGCCATACTTTCTATATAAGAACTTCATCACTTTGCTCACATGACTATTAATAGTCTATTAAAACTCAGAGCTAATGTTACCTTTATTTCTAAATTTATCTTGGCTAGCTTTTGCTATACTCCTCTTCTATACTCCCATAACATCCAGGGAAAAAATTTATGTTATCGTAGTCCCTTTGTAGGTATCCAGACTTGATCCTAACATTTGTTATCCAAGACAAAAGTACAAATGGAGAAACCCAGCTCAAAGTTCATGTTCTCTAGCTTTCCACCCTGTCTCTATCTTGCACCCTTCATTCCCATTGGCCTTATGTATACGTTGCTTCCAAAGTTGAGTCATATACCTTTTCCCCAAAACCATCACTTTCCTACCCTTCATACATAGGGGAATTGCACACTGGTGAGACAACCTTCTAGAAAACAGTGATACAGATAAAGTCCACACAAGGTCTCAGGTAATTTGGGAGGCTAATTCTATGTCAGACTATCCAAAGAGAGTTCTGTGATACCTGGGCCCTATAGACGCCTCACCCTGTTGGGAGGAGTCAATAAGAGAAGCCCCAAGAGTGGGGGCCACTGGTATTGTATATTGTGATTTGTTTTCTTTTGCCTCCTCCACTTCAGTTTGAATTGCTTAGGTGCAAGACCTATGTGTTGTTAATCCCCGTTATTTGTCAAATTAACACAGTGTTTTTCCCATAGGAATGCTCAATTAATACTTGAATAAATAGAAATGTATCAGGATATATTAGAAATGCCAATTATTACTTCTCCAAGTGGATTCTTCTTACATATATACGTATATATGTGTGAATATATATATATATATATATATATATATATATATATGCCAATTTCATAGATAATTTTTCCTCAAAAAAAGATTTCCAAAGTCTGATCAGATCAAGGAATGTCACCTGAACCAAACAAAGATTATTAAACTGTCTTAAGAGTGGGAAATTTAGACACAAAGAGAGTCTATCAATTAGCTGTCGTTACTGGATATTAAGGAAGAGTATGTATGTATGTATATATGTATGTGTGTGTGTGTGTGTGTATGTGTGTATCACACATATACACACATATATACATATATATAATCACAAACACACACACACACACACACAACTGTATTTGAGTCTTAAGTAAGTTGAAGAGAGAAAACTCATTTTTAAAGAAAGAGAGAAAAACAATGCCAAAGGTCTACAGAGGTAAGCTGTCATAAGAGACCTTGTTGAGTCAAGAAAGAGAAGCTAGAAGTCCTAAACCCTGATATATATTTTTAGCACTTTCCTGGATTTGGTCATTGCAAGATTCAACTCATTGAATCAATTCAACTGATTGCTATACCCATAATCTAATTTCTCTCAATCTCTTTATAGATAGATGATTGATAGACAGACAGACAGACAGACAGACAGACAGACAGACAGACAGATCTCTACACTTATAATTTCAGTATTTGGCTCTCCATTTAACAATTACTTTCTTTTCAGTCTTAGGTCTTAGAAAAATGTATTTGTCCTTATAGATTTATACCTAGCCTCTCCCATACCACGTGGAACTCAAAGTGTATTCATCACTTAGTCATTGTCTGAATAGCTAGTGGATAATTTTCTCCATTTATCTAGTAACTCAGGTGATGAAATAGGTTCTTGAGGTTGTATTTTTAACCTTTTCAGGGCTATTTGTAATGGATTAGTTCTCTACCTTAAATATAATCTTAGTGACACCCTAAATAATAAATATAATTCCTCAAAGATTTCATTTTAAATAATTACTAAAAAAAGTTAATTTAAGGCCCATAATAATTCATTTCTGAATATTTTTTTCTGTTATATTTCTTGTATTTTTTCTTAATGGATAAATAATTAGCAATATTGAAAATGTCTGGTTATCTAGTCAAACTCTGAATATTTCTTCTAATTTGAGTTACATTTTGTGAACTACAAAAATTTAATGAGCCTAAAGTTTAAAGGATACACTTTACTGAGAAAATATGCTACAGAGACTCATCACACAGCTTGACAGTAGACAGGAGAGGGGAAGGTATGCTCTACAACGTGATCATAGGGGAGTGGGTATTCAGAAATGTTTGGCATGATTGTATGTTTGTATGAGACCTTGATTTAACAACATTTAGCAGCCTCTTCTTTTTGTTACTTCACTAGTTGACAGTCTATCATTAGTTGCTTCGAAGAATTCAGCAAACTCCAGTTTTGAACTGTTTGTTAATTTGCCATCATCTAGAATTGATTCCAGTTATTACCTTGTACACTTTGAGAATTTTTATTATGCTTACACCATTTATGGATAAATGTTTTTCCAAACTAATAAATTATAACTGGGGCACCTGAGAAATATTAATTAAATGTGTCCTAAATCAAGGCTATAGTAGGTAAAGCACTTGATTTGAAATCAGAAAAGCTAAACTATATTGATCTGCCACTAACTAGCAAGTGACTTTGGGCAATTTAAGAGACCTAAGTCCCTTATCTTGAAAAAAAGAAAACTACGAGGTCACTAAGGTCTCTTCCATTTTGAAGACTAAATGATTCTATCAGAAATAAGCCTTGGCATAAATTTATGACACAATTTAAACAAAGAGAGACAGGTTGGCAAATTTGCAACATCAAATGCAACATGAGAGTTAAATACATACTTGAATGGATATAAGTATGGGGGAAGAGATAAAAAGCACAAAATGTTTCCCTGAAATGTCAGCACATTCTTTACCATCTCATGCCAAGGACTTGAATAAAAAGGACAGAAAAGAAAGATGGAATATTCTGACTAGTCCCAGTAACATCTCCATGAACTCAATAATGCCTCTGTTAATTTTGGATTGAGAGCCAAACACATTACTAAAATCAGTTTCAAATCTTCATCCCTTTGACAATTACAACATGAAATGATATCTTTGCTATGGAATTGTAAACTTTAGCTTTTTCACTTCTTTGTAAATATTAGAGAAGAGGAATTAAGAAAGACCCCTTTCTGAGCTCAATATATTAAATAGATTGGGCCTGTGGAGAGGTAGGGTAAAAGGTGAAGAATAGTCTGTTATCTCTGAAAAAATTAAAGGGCAGAAAAAAATGGAATACCTTCTTAAAATGCCTTGTTCTGAGGTAATCTGAGCAGTTGTTTTTTTAACTTCCCCTCAGTTAAATAGGCTTTCATCATGCTGTCTGTATGGAGCAATGATTTGTTTTGCTGTCGCTGTTGGCAAAGCAGGAGGTGTAAATATGTTTTTCAAATCCTCCAGGGGACTGTAGAGGTCTTCCCCACCCCCACTTGAAGATTAACTTATGTAGCCTCTCCCTCTTTGGCGGGCTTCCATGAATGAGCCAGAAGCAGTTGTCCATCTGCAATTCTTAGTGATGCAATCTGAGCAAGTCCTTAGGGAAAAAAAGCAAAAAGAAAGCTTAAATCACTGGTTTGGCATGAAATGAAACTGTATATGATAATGTACAGATAAGGAACTTATCTTTCAAAACTAGAGTACTAGTGCTGGTACATGTACACACACACATACCTACAATTCTTCAACTAGAAATAAAAAATGCGAAGGAAGGACAATCATATGTATTATTATTAAAGGGATCCTATCCTGTCCTGTATCCTTGAGTATTTCATACATGGCTTTTAACAGCCATTTGCATACCTATTTGTTTTCCACTTGGCTCCAAAGCTATGAATGTGTGAATCACATGCAAGACTCCAAAAAAGCCAATACATAGACCTAGTTAGACAGACATTGTTACCACTCCTCCTAGGTTTTTCACCAAAGAAGAGAATTAAAAGCTTCTGTCCATCAGAGAATGTCACCTGGAAACAAAGTAGTACAAGATACATTCTCCTTTAAGTAATGAATAATTCCTGTGTACTGTACTTCTTTAATTATAAAATAGACATAACTTTTCATTTAAGCATTTTCAGTATTGAGAAATATCATACATCAATATATGCACTTAATATAATGTATCTTTATGTGTCACCAACATGTTATCATTAAAGAGATAATGTGTTTTAAAACTATTGGCATCTTAAAATGAAACAATCCCTTTGACGCTGAATTATGTAGGTAGTGGCATTGTTTCTGTACTCAAGAACTGATGGAAATTAATGTTGATGAATATTGATAATTCTGGTACAGATATCACAAATATTAAAAATGTCAAAATATAAAAAATTTTGTGAATTTTTAATAATTAAGTTATCATCTTCAGTATTTAATAATCAAATATATAAAGAAAATCTTCCTAACTGGTGAGCTTTAAAAACTGATATGCATGTCTTGAATGAATTATTTGTGTGCTAAAATGTGCATTTAATTTGAGTGAATAGGCATCTCTGCGGTCCAATTAAACAGAAATATATTTATCTTCATGAGCAATCTTATCAAAAGTTGGAAAATCTTGTACATAAGAGAGAAAAGTAGAAGAAAACAAAAGTTTGTTATAACTTTTATAATAACTTTTAAAGGATCTAGTATTGCTGATCACATAAAAGAAACTCAAAAGCAACTATTTTGAGTCTCCATCAAATAGACAAGTCAATAAAACATCTGCAAACAGTCCTCAATGACTAAAGAGATGGTTGATACCACACCAAAAACATTTTAATAACAAGATCTGAAGACAGTTAATAAATCATAAACTGAGGACATTCTTTAAATAGGACACAAATTGCACTCACAAAAGGAAATCAAAGGCCATTCAGAAGCAAAGCAGGAACTGTAATGAAAGTAAATATGTAGAATCATAATGGATTGGTGAAATGGTCAAGACACTGTGGTGGAACCTTAAAAGAAAAAATTCCTGGGGCACTGGAAATGTACCAGACCTAAAATAAAACGTTGACATCAGGGCTTTGGTAAGATTGTACTTAGGTTTCAAGAAGATTTCTAATTAAGCTACCTGAGAAAGGGGACTGGAAAGGAAAGTTCCAGTTAAAACATGATTTCAATAGCCTTACAAGAAATGATATCAATAGAAAGAAGAAGATGACAATGAATATAGGGGGTTTATGGAAGTAACTTATTTTAAGTGGCAATCAAGAAAGAGGAAAAGGAACAAGAAACAATATATTTATATGCTTGAGAGACTCAGAAAATGGCAGTGGAAACATAAGAGGTGGAAATAGAAAAACAGATATGAGGATGAAATGAGAAATTCTGTTTTAGAAATATGTTTTTAGAGGTGTTAATGGAATGTGGAGCTGGGAATTAAAACAGAGATTGAGAATCAACAGCAAAAATTCGCATTTTCAGGAAGATTTGGGTCTAAACAAATTTCTACATGTTATCTCTAAGATCTTACCATTATTAGTTGGTTATTTTTTTCTTTCACTGATTTATCTTATTCTTTATATTGTATCAGTCATTGTTAAAGTAATAGCAGTGACTAATATGGTATCTATAGAAAAGCTGCACAGATACTAAGTGACACTATATGTAAGTGAATAATAAAATAATCTATTGGTAGTAGGAAGCTGAAGTTATTTTCTGTCCTTGGGAAATAAGAGAGTTGATTTTCAAATATGGTTTAGAGAATTATTTGCATCAGTGTAATAATGAAAATAATTTAATTGAATGATATTCCATAGAGGAAAGTGGAGAGACACAAGAAAGATAAGACATAGATTTGGGAGAACTTATCTTGCAGAGGACAGAAAACAAATGTGGAAGTAAAGGACAGATTATAGATTTTAGAGAACCAGTAAAACTCAACATGATGAAGACAAAAAAAGAAAGGAGGACAATATAACAGAAGGGCTAATAGTAATTTCCTCAGAGATACGTTGAGGTGTATAAAGGTTTGGTTTCTTCGGACCCTTCTCTCCTTGGCTTTCAGAGGGCTGCTTTCTCTCTATGTCCTCATATGGCTTTTTCTTTGTTCTCACTTCTGCTGTCTCTTCTCTTCTTAAAAGGACTCTAGTATTATTGGATTAGGGCCCCGTTCTTATCTCATTTAATCTTAAGGATTAATTAAGTATAGTCACGTTGGGTGTTAGGGCATCAAAATATCAATTTAGGACAATTCAGTCCATAACACATGTATTCTTTCATTTTATATATATGTCTATATATGTACATATATACATATGTGTGTGCATATATATGTATATATACATACATGTATATGTATATATAGTATATATGTGTATATATACATGTGTACATGTATATTTAATTTTGTTTCTGTTAATATCTTCTTAAATTTTACTCAGTCAGATTTTCTGTGTACTAATCTGCCATGCCTCATAGTTAACCTCTATCTTGAATATATTATCCTTATTATTATCCCTAAATTATATGTAATTTTTCATGATGCTAAACTTATATAAATAATATCATCTGAAATATCTTTTTCATGTAACATTTGTGTTTATTAGACATAGCTCTAATTCATTCATTTTCACTGCTGTCCACTCTTGTTTTATGAATATGGCACAAATACACTGTTTTGTTAATAGATATGCGAGTGATATGCCATTATTTACAATATTACAGAAAAACTGGCAAATATTCTTATGCCTGTCTCCAGGTGCATATGAATGAGTTTCCCAGAGTGATTTATTTCAGGGTGAAATTACTGGTTCATGGGAATGTATATCTACAATGTTAAGTAGATATTGCTGAATTGTTTTCGGAAGCTTCTATATATTTGCACATTCACTGATCAGGTATAAGAATTGCTTTTAAAAAGAGTTGTCACTTTTAATTTTTTTCAATCTGTATGCCACATGATATCTTAATTTGCATAAAATATGATATTTTATTATTCATTTTACTTCTGCTCTGTGCTCTAGGAGTCTTACTCTTGTGGACTGCATTGCCGGGGTTTCTTGCTACCTGGCTTCTGGTTGAATTTGTCCAATGAAGGACACAGAGAGAAGATTAGGAGACTGAAGGGAAGAGAGATACAAATATTTATTCCTCTTCTTTATTCTGGCACCAGGTATTGTCATTTGCTGTCCTCCACTACAATTATAGATCTATTCAGATGGTCCTCTCTTACAGGGGCTCTCTCTGAGATCCTAGGAAAGTGTTTTCTCCCTTTTTCCCTGGGTAGCAGGAATAATAATGGCTTTCCACTATTGCCAGTCTCTAGGCACCTTAGAATATCTGGTTACTTTCTTAACCTTGCCTAATACTTAGTGAAAACCTTTTGGTTAAAAATAGCTTTAGTTTAACCATCTATTGAACTTGCTTTCCTGACATGACTCTGAAAGATAAAGATATATTATGGAAGTTCTCTTCCCTGAACTCCACCATTCACCCAATTCCCATTGCCTATCGGTCATGCTATCTTTTTTGTTAATGCTATCTACTAGAGATTTTTATATCAATTGAAGCAATTTAAATGTGTTCTCATACTTTCTTTTTCACAGAACAACAGAACTGTTCTTCAACTTGATTTTTTTTAGTTAATAATATAGTAAGGTGATAATCCTATCAGTACATAGAGAGCTTTCTCATTATGATTTTTAACAGATGCATAGTAATCTATTTTATGGATATATCTCAATTTGTTTATACAGACCAATAATAATGGGTATTCAGACTATTTATATCATGCTATTACTAGCAATCTTTCAATAAGTACATTAATGTATAAATCAATGCTCATGTGGAACATTGCTGTGTCAAAGTTATGTGAATCTATTGTTTTAATAATTCTGTTAAATTGAATTACCTAAGGATTGCAGCCATTTGCAGTCTCATTTGCAATGGATGATAGTCTTCTATCCCAGTCTAAAGAGTACACAGTGTATCAGATGTTTCAATTTTATTAATCTGATATATGATATATGGTATTTCCTATTTGTTTTAATTTGCATTGCCTTTATATTGACTGAAACATCTTTTCATGTTTAAAAGGCATTTGTATTTCCAATCCTAGAACTACATGTTTATATTCCACATACCAATATTATATTGAATTTTATAATTCTCTTTTCAATTTGTAGGCATTCTTTAGTAATAAGAGGGAGAAGGCAGGCCAACCCTCTTTCCTATGATATGGATTTCATTTTTTTCCCCTTATTTAGTCATTTTTCTTTTCACTTTGTTATGTTGGATGTTACTATGCAAAAATTTTCTACTTTTCTATAGGAATTTTTCAGTCTTTTCCTTAATAGTTTCTGGAATTTTTATTTTCAGAAAGAATTTTTGTATTTAGTGGTTATAAAATATTCTTCCATGATTCCTCCTAGTACTTTCTTCATTTTATATTTTACTTTGAAATCTTTGTTCTGCTACAAATAAAGTGTGAATTCAACTTTTTTTCTTTATTGAATAATGTTAGGTATGTTTTTAAAGTATCTTACTTCTTTATTTACTTGATTCTTTTATTTAGTTAGATCTTTTAAACACACTTAGTTTACATTTTTTCCAAATTTCAATATCTGTAGTTTTTAGAGCTTCTCATTGTGCTGTTTGTGGTTTCTACTAATCCTTAATTGTGGTGGTTTGTTTATTTCTCTTTTTGAAAATTGTCATGTGAGCTCAACTTTGGCAGAGTTTTTACATGTGGGAATCAACATGTCTGAGTTGAGGTTGAATCCCTTCAGAGAATATTTGTATTTCTTTCTGCTAGGCACTAGACAATAACAACTTTTAAATTAATGTTTCAATGTAAGTTTTTCTGAACCATGTGGGTAATATAAATAACAAATTTCAATCATCAGTAAAAAGGAAAGACCTGCACATGTGAAATCTCAGGAAAGATTTTGCTTTCCCAAGATTCTAAGTTAATAATAGCTGCAAAAAGCTTGCACCTGTGGTTTTAGCACCCTCATAACCAACTTGTTTTCTACTTCATCACTCATACCACCTGTAGACTTCATTTACAATCTTGAGAGCACAAAGTTTGTGGTTATATTTTATCTAGCATTTTAGGATGTCTATAGTGGAAGCAATATTTTTTTTTTAGGATACCTAGTCAACTATCTTGCTGGCAATGATACAAGATGATTTTGAGTATAAATGAAAGAAAGATAGGAAAATAGGCTAGAGCAAGAACAGCATTTAAAAGTATTTATTTCAGGACAAAAACATTTTGACTATATGTTTAGGCAGAATTTATGATGTGAAACTTAAGAAAAAATGAAGTATTCCAGCAATATCAGTAAAAGTGCATTCCAGAAAAAAAATACAAAGAGATTACATTAAAGGATCTGAATGAGATAGGAAACTCTAGAGTAAAATAAAGAGTATTTATTTTTGGCTGGAGAACAAAAGCTAATGTAATAGTTAAGATTAGAAATATACAGTGTGTCTGGATCATGGAGAGTTTGGAATATGATGTTCAAAATTTTAGACTTTGATCTGAATGTAAACAAAAATTTTGGTTGAATGCTGGCATTACAGAGAACTAGGCTTTAGTAATCTTGTTTGGAGCCTCATTATTACACTCCATATTCTTTTTATTCTAAGTTGTGGCCATTTGATATGTCAGTTCTTTCTTTAGGACCAGCTAGACCAGAGATAGAAAGTTCTAATTTGACAAAATAATTGTAGGGTCTTTTTCATCAAGATATGCCTGCATGCTTGTATTGTTTATGTACTATATTCTACTAGTGTTAAGAGATGATTTGAAAATGAGTTCATATTGAGAATTTCCCAGCAAACATTCAGTAATTTATATAACTATTTCTTTCAATGCTATATATCAGGTAAATGTTCATCTGAAAGTGGCAAAGAAACCTTAAGGTTGCTCTTTGAAAAAAGATAAAGAGAGATAAATAGATTTGCTAGGTGAATGAGAAAAAAAGTTAAAAAGGTAGTCAAACATTTTGTGGACTAAGTTGGGAATGAGGTAAGCAGTGACCAACTACTGATGCTTTTCAGTAAACCCATCTTGTGAGAGTAGTTTGGATTTGTTGCTGTGGGTGTTTTCTGAACATAATCAGAGACATTGGCTTGGGGTCTATCTGTCTTAGTCCAACCCACCTTTCCCAACCCTGATACAGAACATGGGTATTCAGTGGTAATGAGGTGACTAGAATCTCTTGAGGAAGTCCTTCTTCCATATGACCTATGGTTGCTCTGAGGAACAAAAGGATCATTTTAATTATTTATGTATGTATTTGTACTCTGCACTTCAAAGCAACTATTTCTGCCATGTTTAGGATGCCAATTATATATATTTTGTCATGGATAAGGAAGATATCTAGAACTCTTGGACCCAAACCTAACTAAGAGTAACTATAGCACAGATACTAGAGTCTCAGAATTTGTTATATGTTTTTCCCAATTCTCATAAATGAGAAGTCATCTTATTAAAGAACATACATCGTGTTTCTGCTTCCTTAGTCTACTGGCTTTCATTAGACTAGAGCTTTGACTTTGTAAAGTTTCACTTTTTATATATTTGAGTGTTATATCTGGAATCCAATCCCCTGCTATGAGTTTAAAAACTTGGCAATATAAATAGTCTGCTTAGATATCAAAATATGTGTATCCTATACTTGAACGCGTTTTGCACTTGTTATCCATATGCCTTTGCTCCATTTTAAATTTATGACAAATCTTTACTGCTTATCAGACTGTAATTTATCTTAGCCCTGCTCCTGTACAGGTTTCAACTCTCATTGTAATTTTTGGACCTTCTGTGTCTGCCCTATTAAGTTGTAATTAAATGCAATTTGCTCATCCACTTTTCAAAATAAGACAACTAGAACTGTTTTTAATGTTGAGGTTAAAGGAGAGTTTGGCAGCAGGGATACTACAACAGTTATCTATTTCTGCTTAACAAATTATTACAAATGTAGAGGCTTAAAACCACATATATTTATTATCTCAGAGCTTTGATGGGTCAAGAGTCCAACCATGGTTTAACTGGGTCCTGTGTTCAGCATCACACAGGATACAATCTAGTTGTTTGCCAGGCTATTCACGTGTGTTTTGGAAGATTTTAATATCTTGTGGTGATAGGATCAAGGTTGCTGCTTTCTTGATGGCTGTTAGCCAGGTGCCATTCTCAGCAACTAGAGACCCTTGCAGTTCCTTGCCACTTAACTCTCTCATAACATTGCAGGTTACTTCTTAAAAGCCAGCAGGAGAAGCTCTTATTCCACTCAGTTTAGACAGAATATTATATAGTATAACGTTATCCAGGGAATGACTTTCCCATTACCTTTGCCATATTCTATTGGCTAGAAGCAAATCACAAGTTGGATTCACACTCAAGGGGAGGTGATTATATAAAGGGATGACTCATTGGGGGTTATCTTAGACTTTTGCCTACCACAGATACCAATCTGAAAACTGAAGCACAGGGAATTCCACCTATTATCAACAGCTCTCCTCAAAAACTAAAAAGAAAAAATAACAAAAAAAAATACTTAATAGATGCATGTAGTAAATGACTGTTGGAATGGTTAATTTTTGAGTAAGCCTAACTAGCCCACAAAGTGCCCAGACAGTTGGTCAATCATCATTACAGGTGTTTCTGTGAGAGTGTTTTTGAATGAGTTTAACATTTAAATCAATAGACTGAGAAAAACGGATTTTCTTCCCTAATGTGAGTGGGCCTTGTTTAATTAGTTCAAGGCCTGATAAAACAAAAGCTAACTCTTTCCTAAATAATAGGGCATTCTTTAGAGCTGGGCCATAGGTTTTGTTTGTTTGTTTGTTTGTTTGTTTTCCTGCCTTTGGACCAGAACTGCAACATTGGCTCTTCTGAGTCTCAAGTTTGCTGGTCTTCAGAGTGGAACTACACCATCAGGTTTCCAGCTTGCTGACTGCAGTCTGAGGACTTATCAGCCTCCACAATTTCATAAACCAATTCCTTGTAATAAATCAAATTCCCACCCCCGCCTCTCTCTTTCTCTCTCTCTCTCACTCACTCTCTCTTTCTCTCTTCCTCTCTACTCATTTCTATCCTAAAACCTATTGGTTCTTTGGAGAACTCTGACTAATATACCTGCTAAGCTGAAAATGTTACATTAACTAATCACCAAATAAGCATCATCTAAAAAAGGACTAATTACTAATCAAGTATATCAAGTAAATCCCATTATTTAGATGGAAAATTTCTTGTTGTTGCTTTTAAATGAGCTTCCCATCATCCTTGTGGCTGTCTGTTTTAATAATATAACCCACCTGAAAATAGAAGTCGACATAAATGCATTTATTGTAACAAATGGGAGCAGAGCTGACTTGGAAACCTGTAGCCTATGGAATCATGTTTTCCGCATAACTGACTTTGAGAAGACACAGACTGATATGATCTGATCTGTTTGACGAACACACATTTTTGATGTTACAAGGGAGGAATATAGTCATTTTAAAAAGAAAACTTAAAATGTTTCAGCCTTAAAACTAAATGATGCTGTGCAAATTTCTTTATATTATTATTATTAATTTTATCAAGCAGAAACTAATTATTCAGATGATCAAGAATTTTTTGGTGAAGAATAATGATGCCTGCAAAGACACAGATAATCAAAGGTGGTTAGAAAACTAGCCATAAGGATGGTCCTACTATAATGTGTTCTATCAAAGCATCAGTTTTGCAACATCATAAATATGGTATAAAAATTTAAATAACACTTCCATAAGAAAAATTTAGTATTTTACAGAAAAAAGGTCCAGCTTCATTAATTGGAATTGTTACTAAAGCCATCATTTATCCTAAATACAAGAGAAGACCATTGAAAACTGTTAAAGAAATCAGATTTAACAAAGTTAGATATTCATTTTAGACAAATTACTCTAAGTTCATTTTATTTTTTATGATAGCTTAATTGAGAAATAAATTACATACCATATAATTCATTCTTTAACATGTACAATTCATTAGTTTTTTAAGAAAGTCACAGAAATGTTCAACTATCACCACTATTTAATTCCAGAATATTTTAATTATCCTAAAACAGAAACCTCATGCTCATTATCACTCACTCTGCATTCATCCTTCTCTTTAGCCACTAAAAACCACTAATTTATTTCTGTCTCTGCATTTTCCTAGTCTAGACACAGAATAAGACAATATGTGGTTTGTCATGGCTGAATTATCTCACTTAGCATCACGTTTTCAAGTTTCATCTATGTTGCAGCATGTGTCAGTATTTCATTCTTTCATATGGCTGAATAATATACCATATTTGTTTATCCATTCATCAGTTAATAGCCAATTGAGTTGTTTTCATGTTTTGGCTATTATAACAATGTGGCTACAAACAATCTTGTATAAGATTTTACCTGGACATATGTTTTCATTTCTCTTAGGTTTATACTTAGGAGTGGATTTTCTGGTTTATGTGGTCACTCTAGATTCAACAATTGAGAAATAAACTGTTTCAAAGTTGCTGAATTTTATATTCACCACAAACAATTGTAACCCCACCAACAACATATGGGGGTTACAATTTTTTCCGTAACCTTGCCAGCCTTGTTATTGTATGTTTTTAAAAAATTTCTAACCATATCAAGGATATAAAGTGATATATCATTGTGATTTTGATTCACATTTCCCTGATGACTAATGACATTGAACATCTTTGCTTGTTGATCATTTCTACGTTTTCTTTGAGAATTATCTTTTAAAGTCTTTGTTCATTTTTAAATAGTATTTTTTTTAAATTGAGATATATGAGGCTTTCACATACTCTGGATACAAGTCTACTTTGTTTTTAAAATCTTGGTAGCATCCTTTAGAAGGTATTTTTTTTCTTTTTCTTTTTTTTTTACTTCTGAGCAAATGGTGGAGTAGATAAATGCTGGTGCCAGCTTTCTTCAATGACTACATCAAAATTACAACTAAATTACAGAACAACCATCATCAAGAGTACCTGAAGTCTAGTTGAACAAAAGTCCTATATAAAAGGACCTATAAAAGAAAGCATATCAAGAATCAAGACTGATAGGAGAGGCAGAGACATTGAATGGACTGGCCTCACACTCACGTATGGTGGTTAAAAATTGGGAGGGCTATCTCAGCTGTGGAGTACCTCCTGGAGAAGTGAGAGGTCCCAGTCCCCACCAGGCTCACGAACTCAAGGTTCCAGTACTGGGAAGAGTAATTCCACAACTTCTGGCTGTGAAAGCTAGTGAATATTGAGGCCAAGTGAGATGAAGAGCTGTGGTAGTCCAAGAGTTACTCTTAAAGGGCCTGCACACAGATTTACTTGTTCTGGGCTCCAGCACTGGGGAAGCAGCTCAAAAGTCACTGGGGACATAAGGAAAAGAGATAAATTCTCTGGCTTAGGGGTGAGGGCGAGAGGAGCAGCTTCCTCCCAGACAAATGTGTGGGCAGAAGCCATTGTTCTTTTGTTGAGCCTTCCCCGCTTATGGCTTAGAAAATTAGATGGGTTCCATATCTGAGTCTCCATCAAATTGGCTAACTTTGGTCACCTTGCCCCAGTGATTCCCTGAGACTCTGCCTCACCCAGTTTGAGGATCCATTCAAGCCCCTTCCTGTGGCTTTACCATATAAATGACCTGTCTTGGCTCATACTGTAGCAGACTTTCCTAAAATCTCTCAAAGATTCAAGAATTGCAAATAAACAGCATCTGGCCTCATCTTGCTGAGTAGATCCAAGCCCAGCACTGGTGGCAGCCACCTTGGTTCATAGCTTAGGCTATCTCATGCACCTACAATCCCAATGTGGGTAGCAGCCACCTGAAAATCACTTTATGGTTCATGCCAGGTGGCCCAGGACAGGACATAGGTGGTGGCTGAACTTGGCCTATGGTTAACTCCTTTCTAAAAAAACCCAGCACAACACACCCAGAGATCTGCTTCTACCTAACCAGAGCACCACCTGGCCATCTCTGAGGATGACATACCCAAAGGGCAGGCTGGGCAGGCACCACAGCCATGCAAAAGCAATCCCTCTCCATAGAGTTATTTCTTGCACAATAGTTCCTCCACTGTAGTCATGGGAAGTCTTCACAACCAATAGTCATCCTGAGAGTCAGTCCTTCTCACTGACCTGCCAACATCAACCAAGGCTCAATTCCAATAGGAGGGCACATACAAACCCACAAGAAATGCACCTGAAGCACCTGGCTCAGATGATTAAAGAGACTGTACCACTGGGGCTCAAAGGACAACTACTACATAAGACCACTTTACTATGACCTGGAGACAAAGCAGCTCTTCCTAATATGTAGAAATAAATACAGCAAGGCAGTAAGATGCAAAAATAGAGGAACATATCCCAAATGAAAGAATAAAACAAAGTTCTAGAAAATAACTCAACAAAATGGAGACAAGCAATCCTTCAGATGCAGAGTTTATAACACTGGTTATGAGGATTCTCCATGATCTCAGTGAGCACTTCAACAAAAAGACAGAAAACATAAACATGGTGATAGAAAACATAAAAAGAACCAGTCAGAAATGAAGACTACAATAAGTAAAAATGAAGAATTCATTAGAGGGAATCAAGAGTAGATTAGATGAAACAGAAGATTGAATCAGTATTTAAAAGACAAGTTAGCAAAAAATCCCCAATCAGAACAGCAACAACAAAAAAAGAATTAAAAAAAAAATGAGGATAGTTTAAGGGGCCTCTGGGAAAATATCAAGTGTACCAATATTCTCATCATAGGGATACTAGAAGGAGGAGAGAGAGCACAAGATATTGAAAACCTATTTGATTAAATAATGATGGAAAACTTCCCTAACCTGGTGAAGGAAATAGACATACAAACCCAGGAAGCATAGAGAGTCCCAAACAAGATGGACCCAAAGAGGCCCACACCAAGACTCATCATTAAAATGCCAAAGATTAAAGATAGAATGTTAAAAGCAGTAAGAGAAAAGAAGTTAGTTACCTACAAGCAATCTCCCATAAGAGCATCAGCTGATTTTCTAACAGAAATTTTTCCGATAAGAAGAAATTTGCAATAAATATTCAAAGTGATAAGAAGAAACTATAATAAAGATTACTCTACCCAGCAAAGCTATTGTTTAGAATTGAAAAGCAAATAAAGAATTTCTAAGACAGGAAAAAGCTAAAAGAGTTCATCTCCACCAAACCAGTATTACAAGAAACATTAAGGAAACATTTGTTTAAGAAGGAAAAATAAAATGTTAAAATATTAATAATAAAATGGCAATTACTATATCTTTATTAATTAATGTAAATGTAAGTGGATTAAATGTTTCAATCAAAAGATAGAGTGGCTGAATGAATATGAAAACAAAACACACACACAGACTGAAAGTAAAGAGATGGAAAAAGATATTTCATGAAAATGGACATTTAAAAAAGCTGGGGTAGCAATACTTATACCAGACAAAAAAGGTTTTAAATAAAAGCTATAACAAGAGGCAAAGAAGGACCCAGTAATCTCACTTCTGGGTATTTATCCAAAGAAACCCAAAACACTACTTAGAAGAGACATGTTTGTCCATATGTTCACTCCATAACCAAGATATGGAGGCAAACTAGGGTCCATCAGGGAATGAATGAATAAAGAAGAGGTGGTATATATATACAATGCAATATTACTCACCATAAAAAAGAATGAGATTCTGCCATCTCCAACAACATGGATGGATCTAGAGGGTATTTTGCTGACTGGAGTAAGTCAGGTAAAGAAAACAAATACCATGTGATTTCATTTATATGTAGAATCTAAAGAACAAAATAAATGAACAAACAGAAACAAACTCATAGATACATTTTTGATGGTTGCCAGATGATGGTTGGGGGATGGGTGGGAAAAAAAGCAATTAAGAAATACAAATCAGTAGTTACAAAATAGTCATGGGGATGTCAATTATAGCATAAAGAAAATAGTAAATAATATTGTAATAGCTATGTATGATGTTAGGTGTGTACTAGATTTATCTGGATGATCACTTCATAAATTATATAAATGTCAAATCACTATGTTCTACACCTGAAACTAATATAATACTGTATGTCAACCATAATTAACAAATTTAATTATTAAAAAATAATTGTTTTAAATTTTGATTAAGTCCTACTTATCTATATTTTCTTTTGTCACTTATTCTTTTATCATATATAAGAAATCATTGCATAATCCAAGATCACAAAGATATTCTCTTATATTCTATTCTAAGAATTTTATATTTTTAGCTCTTAACATTGAGGTTGTTTATCCATTTTGAATTGATTTTTTATATGGAGTGAGGTAGTGGTCTAACTTCATTTTTTTTTGTCATGTAGCTAGCTATCCAGTTGTTCTAGCACCATTTATTGAAGATACAATTTTTTCCCCATTAAATGATTTTGGAACTCTTGTTGAAAATCATTTGTGTATTGTATGGGTTTATTTATGGAATCTCAATTATATTCTATTGCTTTGTGTATCTTTGCATCAGTACCATAGTGTTTTAATTACAATAAGTTTTGAAATCAGAAAGTATGAATCCAACTTCATACTTCTTTTATAGGTGGTTTTAGCTATTAAGATCAACATGTCAATTTCTGCAAAAAAAGGAATATGGAGTTTTTATATTCTGATTAATCTGTTCATCAACCTGGTATGGCTCTCTTAACAATATTGTCTCACAATCTATGAACATGAGATGTTTTTTATTAATTTAGGGATTTTTTATTTTCTTTCAGTGATGTTTTATAGTTTTTAATGTACAAGTCTTGTACTTCTTTTGTTAAATATATTCCTAATTTTTCTTTATCATTTTGCATGCTATTATAAATGGAATTGTTTTATTAATTCACTTCCAAATCATTCATTGTTAATATAATGAAATTCCATTCATTTTCCTATATTGATCTTGTATTTTAGAACCTTGCTGAACTCATTTATTAGTTCTAAAAGTTGTGTGTGTATGTGTGTGTGTGTGTATTACCCTGGATTTTACTTATACAAATCATGCCATTCATGATGTACAAATAGATAATTTTACTGCTCTTTTCTAATCTTAATGCTGTTTATTCTTCTTTACTAATTTCCCTGGCAAGAACATATAGTACAATATTAAATAGAAGTAACAAGAGTGGAAATCCTTTTTTATGACCCTGATATCTGAGGAGAAATGTTTGCTCTTTAACATTAAGTATAATGTTATCTGTGGGTTTTTCATAGACATCCCTATAAAGTTGGGGAAGTCTCTTATATTTCTAGTTTGTGGAATGTTTTTACCATGAAAAGATGTTGGATTTTGTGAAGAGCTTTCTCTGCATTAGTTGAGATGACCATGTTGAATTGTCTTTTATTACTATAGCTACATTGGCTGATTTTCATAGATTAAACCACTCCATCATTCCAAAGGACATACACTATTTGGTCGTGGTGTATAATCCTTTTTATATGTTGTTGGATTCAGTGTGACAGTATTTTCTTGAGGATTTCCACATGTATGTTTATACAGGATATTGGTATGTAATTTTATTTTCTTACAATGTATCTGCCTGGTTTTAATATCAAGGTAATACAGGCCTCACAGAATAAATTGTTTGAAGTTTAAAGAATGGATTGAAAAGATAGTGCCATGCAGACCAATGAAGGAGTTGTTGTATTAACTCAGGTGTATATAATTAATGCATGGTTTAGAATAATGATAATGAGAATAGAAATGTGGAAAGAAGATGTCAACATTCAATATCAGACAAAAAGTTGATTTATTTTTCTTCAAGGGAAAAATCAAGGAAGAATTATGCCTGTAAGATGTAGTATCTCTGAACAAAACAAATTGCTGATGTTATATAGGCTTTGAGAAGCGAAAATAAAATAAAATGTTCAAGACTTGGCAGACTTTCAGGAGGGGGCCTGTGGATTATAGTTGGTAATTGCTACTACTAAATGGCTGGTTTTCTGAAGCATAGTTATTGATGTGAAGTTGTAATTGATTAATTGGCGTGAGTTTAAAACTGATTCTAGTGATTATTTAATATTATAGATAAAAAAAGAGGAATATTTTATTCTCAGAGAAAAATTGACAAATTAAAAGTGAATTCGGGGCATATCTGCTTAGATGAGGCAGTGAAGGAGAGAAATTCATTAAAGATGCCATTCATATTTCTGGCCTGGACAAATAAATGTAAGCTCTTTAGGTCAAGAATCTATCTCTTTTGTTGCCTGATGTATTTCCAAGCTCTCAGGAAAAAAACTTTTTTAATATTCTTGAATAAGAAAAAAACATTGCCATTAGCACATAGTACACTAATGAAATTATAAAATCTTGGCATATTCAATTTCAGATATCCACAATATATCCAAAAAAAGGATAGTTTATAATAAACTGGAAATAAAAGTTGTGAATTAGGACAGATATTTATTGTGCTAAGATTTTGTAGCCACGAGTAGATAGATGGTTATTGCAAATGAGAAAAAAATATTATTAGGACAGACATCTATCAATCACAAACTTTTAAGGAACCAAGATAGCTATAGAATGTGCAAAGGAGATTAACAATAAAAGACCTAAAATAATGAGAGGGAAGTAGAAGCTGGAAGAAGACATTTTTTTCCTTTGATATTTTCCTCCTTGAAAAGGAAGAAATTAACCTTGTTAAATGATCTCTAGAGGGTGAGCAAGAAAAGGAAAAGGTACTGACTGATCTGATGTAAGGTGCCTATTAGATCATGCAACAATTCCATCATTGATATCCTTGACAGCAGCCAGTTCAATAGAATGATAAGTGTCATGGTGGAAGGGGTCTTAGGTAAAGAGAGTGAACAAAAGGCTTAGATGTGAAAGAGGAGAGCAGGATAAGTAGTATCTGGAGGCAGGCTTTGAGTTGAGAAAAAGGGTTCATTTTTATTTTTAAATTTCAGGGAAACTAGAGCATCTTAAATGATGACTTAAAAAAAACAAATGAAGAAAGCTTTATGATACAAGAAAGAGAAAGGATGATCAAACTGCTAACATATTGAAAGTGAGATTTTATGATTATATGATTTTCTCTGACTCTCAAAACCCTTGCAGCACTATAATTAGTTGAACTGTCTACATAAATTACTATAGTTTATCAGGAATTTATTGTTAGACATAAGTAGTATAGATATATAATGTAATATATGCCAAAATTGATAAAGTTCTTTTTATTTTTCTATGAAGGCTACAAAACAGAGTAAAAATAAATTACTGCATTTTAATTTTTTTCACAAATTTTATATTGAAAGTCTTTAAATTTATCAAAAAGTTGCAGGAACTATGTGATTTTGAAGATTAGCACATTTCCTCTTTATATATGTATCTGTCTTTTCTCTCAGTCTTTTCTCTCAGTCTCTCTCAAGACTTGTTTTTGGTACTATCTCATATTCTTTAATAAACCATTTTAAGATTAGTTGCAAATACTGTGACACTTCATCTCTAATTCTGCATGATAAACTTGTCATAGAAAAGACTTTTAACAGTATTACAATACTATTATCTAATATACAGCCTATATTAAATTCTACCCACTATCCAATGTGTTTTATAAACTTTTTTAGATCCAGAATACAAATAAGAATTGTATACTTCATGTAGTTGTCATATATTCTTTAGTTTTTCCTTTAAACTATAAACTTTCCATTTTTTTTAGTACCACAAAATACTGACATTTTTAGAGCCTATTCTAGATTATTTTATGGAATATCTCTTAATTTGAGTTTTCCTATTGTTTCTTTCTTTTTTCTTTTCATGATTATATACAGTTTAAGAAATTTAGGTGGAAGTACTACCTAGGGGATTAGTTCATCATATTGCAAAGCACACAGTATGAACTTGTATTATAGGTGTTAAGTACAGTCACTTAAGTTAAAATGGTCTTCACTAGATCTATCCATTCAAAAAGATACTTTTTCTCCTTGTATTTGATAAATAATATGTGAATAATGCACTGAATTTGAAATAATATCCAATTTTTTCAAAGATATAATACCCAGTGTTGTTATCATCTATTGATGACTTTTTCCTGAATCAGTTATCGCTATAGTGGTTGTGAAATGAGTATGTGCTACCTCTATAATTTTTTTCTATATTTAAGAGATTATTCAGGCTTATATTTTGGTAAATTAAAATGTTTGTCTCCATATGCCCCTTATTATTTACTTTAAAAATAATTATCAATATAAATTTAATGGATTGATTTTAAATTCAATATTATAATCTATTTCTATTATTACTTATTTGGGTGTTAAGTACATCCTAAATTTGGTCAATGAGAGTACTTTTAACACCTTCCTTCCATCAATTCATTCCTATCAGTATTTCAATACTTTTAGATAATTATAAAGTTACATTCATATATGTTTAAAATTATGTACATACATGTTTATGCATATATAAAACTTATTGTGTCTCTGACTTAAATAAAAAACCGGAAGGTTTTCTTTCCCCTTCTATTTCTTATTGTGCCCCCCTTTTCCACATTGGGGAAGCTTAATTCTCAACAATAACAATATATTAAGTCATTTCCTCAATTATACAAATGACACAGTTTCTAACTTACTGCACTACTGCCATGAACAACACACTTAAATAATATTCAAGATTTCTTTTGGTTCTTAAAATATACCCTATATATTGATAGAAATAATGACTAAATAATTCACTCAGTCTTTTAAAAATTAGCTTATTGATATTTTTCTATTAAAATAAACCATGTCAGAGCATAGTTGATCAGAAATGTTAATAATGATATATTAATGAAGAGACAGCCAACTGAAATTTAAACTAATATTATAGTGCTCCCTTTTTTTACTTTTATTTTGTGAAAATCACATTGGAAAATGACTTATTTGAAAGAATTACTTTGAAATTAAACTCTGAAGGCAATTTGGGGTACAAAGGCAAAGAGTTATAATTTCCTCTTCCAAGTTTATTAAAACGTCACCCCATTGTTAGGTCTTGCATGGAGAGAGAAAAGGATTACTGGTGCTCATTAAAAATAATAATGTTCAATTGTGAATGGTTTTCAGAGATGTATATTTTTTGGGGAGAAAAAAAAGCCATCTGTGCTCTCAAAGGTGTGGATGAAAAAGGTATGAACCCATTTAGCAGGCTTTATTTCACATTCTATGTCTTTATTATTTCAAAATGACACCTTTACAGTTTAGAGGGACCAGTAGGCACTTTTATAACTAAAACTGAATAAAATTCCTAGCTGTGTCAAAGACATTGTTTGAATTCACTTAAAAGTGTTTTATGTCACTGCTCACCAACTCCCCTTCTTTAGTCAGGATCTGCCTGTGGCAAACTGTTTCTCTCTGGGACTGAAAAGATTACTCCCACTGATACTCCTCTGACAGTGTGAATATTGACTTGCACTTATAAAGGTCAGGCAGTTCCACTAGTTAATAGGAGTGAGAAGAGCAGTTCCAACAAGTCTCTTTGAAAGGAAGTTAACCTTCAAATTGCAAAGCATGCTGCTCTGCGGAGCCAATTTTAGGAACTAACAAAATACTTGCTTCTCTGCTTTCCAAAAATACCAACAGGAGCCTGAAAGTTAACATTACAAAAGGGAAACAAGCATTCGATGTAGCAGACAAGCATCCACGGAACACCATCCAGAATATGCCTTGTTATTTTTATTTTTTAAAGAGTTGAATACTGTGGAGTAATTCTCTGGACCTTTAACTTTCCTCAACGTATAATAGCTTTTTTGACTTTTAAGAGCCATGTGCTGTAAGATGATAAGACACCACATATATTTTTCTCAGCATCATCCTGACACAAGATCAAGAAAAAGGTTTAATCCCAGTGGAGCATGCCATCTCCTTACCTATCCTTTGAAAAGTCCTTTGCCTTCTGTTATTGTCTCATGACTGAGAGTTCAGGAAAGGCTGACATAATTTAAGGTCTCTGGGAATGTGGCCTATCTGTTAATAACAGTGTCCTGAGGTACAATGCAAGAAGGATAGGAGGGAGAAAACAGGACTGAAAATAAGAGCGAAACTTCACTTTTCATCTTGATGGAAAGTAAAACCAATATTTTAAATTTTTAATAAAACACATTTATATTGTAGCACCAGCAGCAGGAAGAATGTACTGCATATAAATGAAGATGATTCCCTAGTTTGTCTTGAGCAGTGGAAGACAGGAGACATGATGATGAAGAGGGCCTTTTACAAGTAATAAGTAGGAAGAAGAATAAGTCCTAGGTGTCTTGGAAAGCAAAGCTTTCATGATTCCAGAGCATATTTTAGAAATGGCATTATGGCTTTCACTGCTTTAAGTTTGGCATCGGCGAGATTTTAGACTGTGCTAAAATCATCCTTAATGTCCTTTCTGCCTCATCAGTGGGGAACCATTCATGTAACAAAGTGCCAATCAGGGGCTCTTGTTCCTCTTTAGCTTGGAGATATTACTGTGGAGGTTTTTGTGAGAGCATGATCTCTCCGCTTGAGATGCCCTTTATTATAACTATAGTTAAAGGTCTGCTGACTTAGCCATTATAAACCCCTAATGTTCTCTGCTACAAAGATTTGCTCTAAAATAAAGCTTAGCATACTAAGTTGGAGCCCAGGGGAGCCCTGATTTTGATAAATTTGAAGGGAATAAAATAGTCATTTGAGTTAAAAAGAGAGAAACAAAAATATAAATATCAAAGCTATGTGAGTTATGTGTGTCACTGCTCTGGTATCTTCAAAATTAACGTTGTTAATTAAAATGAAGTTGGAAAGTAATTAGCTCATAATGTGTGCTAATCATTTTTGTAAGTCTGAAATATAAAAATGTAATTAAGAAAAAGAAAAATGGGTTATAGACAGGATCATTTTCTTGACTGAGAAAATTATGCATTTTTAACTCAAATATTTTTGAAAATACAGGACCTGTATTGCTATTACAGAGTCTGTAGTCTTTTAGTAAATAAGTCAGATACTCCTAATGATTAAGCCTCTCCCTTGTAAGAATCTTAGCTATCTTTAACAGCTTTATTAATTGAGTTGAGCCCAAAATAGGAATTTGTAAAAAATATAATAGCAACCCAGAAGCAGCATGTTACAAAGTAGCAGAAAGTAAATCTCAACATGTTTTATCTTTTTATTTTGAAGACTCTTTATTAATCAAATGTATAGTTATAGTTAAAAAAATGCCTAATATTTTTTAGTGACAAATGCCTTTAAGAATTTTTAAAAAATTAAAACATTGATAATAAGCTTCTAGCACATCAACCTTTCTACTGATAATAATTATAAACAGAACAAAATTAAACAAAACAAAGCAAAACAAAAAAAAAATAATTTAAAGTTATAGAGAGTGAACAACAGTAGGCATATTCTAGAGATGTACTGATACTTAGGAGAAGAGACCTTCACAAAATGAGTCTGCAATTTACACAGGAATTTACAAAGGAATAAACAATGTGATATCTTAGATTGTGGAAAGATGCTCCCTTTAGATAGTGCAGTCAGGAAAGGCCATCTGAGGATTCATATTGGAGCTAAGAAATAATGAATATGAATTAGCCAAAATTTCTGGGGGGGAACATTCGAGTCAAGGAGAAGCATAATCATTCAGATACTAGGGCAAGGCCTAATATGTTCCAGAAGCAGACTAGAGACCCATGAAGCTGAAGACTAGTGATTAAGAGGCATAATGCAGAGAATAAGTTAGAGAGGAAGGCAGGAGCCGGATCATACATCAAAAAGAAATCTATCTAAGACCTACTTGATGCCAGAGATTATAAATGGAAATAGAAATGAGGTATGACTCTTGCTCTAAGGGATCTCCAAATCCAGTGGTGAATGAGGTTGTGGGATTTGCTGTCAAAGCAGCTTGTTGCAGGTGGACTCCAGCTGTGTCTTTATTCAGTCATTTCCCAGATTGAAACCAGGCAGAGAAAGTCCTCAAAAAATGTTTGGTGAGTGGGTGGGTAGATGGATGGATGGATGGATGAATGGATGGTAAAATGGACAGGTAAAATACTGAGAACTCCAGCTAGCTGCTTAAATAACACTGAACAAGTTATACTTTCTTATCACTGTTACCACATACAGACTTTAAAGGTGAGGTTTAATTTATGATTAAAAACTCAGATAAGTTTTTATAAACCTGTATGTGTCTTTCCAGTTGGCTTTTGAGTAGTTTATAATTTGGGGCCGATTGCATAACCTCTATTTCCACATCTATAAAAATATCCATAATTATCATACCTACTTCTTAATGATATATGTGTACAGTGTTTTCAACTTTCTTGAGCAAAACTGAGTAGTTCCAGAAGCAATAATCTAGAGTATGAGTGGTATAAGACTTCCAGGAAGTTAAAATATAATGGTTGTAGAGAAGAATAAGGGGGAGGGTGTTTCTTGGTTGCTAGAAAGAGTCTCTTCTGGAATTCTAGTTCATAAGTTTTTTCCCTTACTTTGTTGTATCATCATCCCTCTCTTTTCACTGACTTTATATACATATAAACAAGCTCAAGTTTCTTGCATCTTAAAAAAGTATTCTTCCTTTATCCCTGCATTTTCAAACTAGATACAGTACTATTTTCATGTTTTCTTTCTTAGTCAAATCTCTAGAAATAATAGAAATAATAAGCTGTATTCATTATGTCCACTTCTTCCATTCATTCTCTGATCACTAAAATATGGTTTCTGTCCCCATTATTTTTCTGGAACTGTGTTCTCTGAGAATTGCATTGACACAATTATTACTAAACCAAATATACTTGCTTTTGGGGAGCTTTTGCCTCTGTTAACCATTCTTTCTTAAAATTAGTTTATCATTTTCTATCAAATAGTTTGCTCCTGATTCTCTTCTTATTCTTTCTGTAAGAATTTCTTGAATAATATTCCCATTGATATGTCCGGGCACCTAATCAAACCATCTATTTCTTTTCATGATGTAATTTTCTTGAGTAATATTTTTAAATTCCACAATGTTAATGACCACATATCTTCAGATAATTCATTCATTTATATCTAGCATCTATGACAGCTCTTGACATTGAGGAACTATTTGATTAATATGTTTTGAATAAATAGATGGGTGGATGGATATATCTATATGAGAAGTCACAATCTAGAAACCTTTGAGTTGAACGTGAATCACAGGCACTGGGGGGGAGAGTTACATGATTAAAAATATGCTGCATACCAATATTAAGAATTTTTAAAACCCAGATTATATATTCTCTTGAAAAAAGAAAAAAGGGACGCTCTAGCAGCACTTAAGCCCACATTCCAGCATGACAACAACCAGATGGATCTGATTCATATCCGTGCCCTTTAGGTGAGTAGGCAAGCATGTGTTTGTTGTCTAGGGCAGTGCAGTCAGACCAAGTCCATTTCCCTCATTTGTTACCTTCCAGGTCCCAGTGAGTATTCAATTAAATACTTCCAACAAAACATCCTGTAGATACATAAATTCAGTATCATCCAGACTGTATTAGTTATTTTTCCTCCACTTTTCTCAACAAGGTCTTCCATATCTGTGTACCAAATTTCAATGAAGAAAAATATTGTCCATGTTACTTAAATCTTATCAACCCTACAACATTGATATACATCATAAATGTTTCTCTTTCTCTCTCTATTTTAGGCATACATCACCTTTCCCCTACAAATGTTGTGACAGACTCCTACTGCCCTTCTGGCTTATTCCTGTCTCCTCTCTATCTATCTGATTTAGAAAGACATGTATCTATTTCTCCTTGTATCCAATAAATTGATATTAATGTAATATTTTATTGGAAAAATGATGACATAATTATGGCCAAAATTGGCATTACTATGTTTTCATTTTATCTGTCCAATATTATTAGTTAGATAAGCTTATTATCAATATATAGAGATGAAGAAGCAGAGGTATAGACAGATTTATTAATTGGATGAAGGTAGGGTTGGGGTTTGAATTCAGCTGAGAAAAGAGTTTTGTAGTTTTTGTAACCTGTGCTATTTATATAGTGATTGACACCCAAGAGATCAAAGAAATTTTGCTGAATAACTGAATGAATGACAGGACTTGATTGAACTGGTAGGATCACTCAACAATCAATTTCCATTTTGTTGTCTAAGACTCCTCAGTGAATGCCACTTAACAGTGAGATTTTTCTTCATTTTATTTTAAGGCTATCCTCTAAAGTAGTTGAAGCCTATAGGTCTTAGATATTAAACATGTTTTACACAATTATAATGATGGTTTTTGCATTTAGGCCTTAACGCTATATGTCATTGGATTTTTAACTTGATATTTAATGTGTTGAGTGACTCCTATTTGGGCATTCCAGGCTCTGAGACCTAGTTGGTATCTTAGCCATAGTTTATGAATCCCTTTTTTTTCTTTTAGTGTAATAACCAAGTCATATAGAGTAAAAATAATCTGTTTCTGGCACCTCATCAGTAACTAGAAAATTTACTTTGAGTAGATTTACTCACTAACTATGAGATCTAGATGCAATAGAAAAATGCATGTAGCCAAGAAGGGGCAGATGAGTTAGGGAGAGAGTGAAATTTTGATAAGGACAAAAGCAGAATGAAGACGTTATGAATTCAAAAGTTTGTGGGTTGAACAGAAATGTTGATATGCTGCCAGTTCATATGCTGCCAGTTTGAATTTTTTGCTAGTGACTAAATTGAAGAGGAATGGCGTCATAGAGTTAAATAGTTCGAAAAAAATGTAAGGTGAAATTAATAGCTATAGATATAAATGTTGACAAAATAGCACTTGTTGCCTTCTACTACATACTTGACATAAAACATACCATTTCCCTAAGACATCTGTTGTCTACTATGTAAATTTTTAAGTTAGCTGATCCTTTTTGGTTGTTATTAACAAAATTATAGCTACCCAAGAAGAGGTACTAACTACTATTTACTATATCTTTTATATCTACCATGGTGTTTAGCCCAGTATACTTGCTGGATCTTGGAAAATCAAGGTGAACTATATATCAGTCAACTAAGAAGGAAGCATTTTCAGCCCAGTGAGATTCAATATATTCAGATTCTCAACCTGATAATCTATAATTTTAAATTTGTCTCAGATTTTATTTTCCTTTTGATCTTATAACTTTGAAGAAAAAATTTAATGATTCTGAAATAACTCTAGTTGTATAATTGTATTTAAAATAAATTTGATTTGATAAAAGCACTGGTTAAGTGGGTAAGCCCTATTTTTTATTTCCTAGAGAAATATGTATTTAGACTGTCAGAGCAAACTAATAATTTCCCTTCAAATTTTATTAATTTCTCACAGAAGAATAAGAGAGGTAATCTTTGTTTATAGAATAACTTTTTGTTGGTGGAATGATTCATATCAAAATGCAGTTTCTGTCAGATGTGTCATATAATGGAGGATTTCATAGTCGTTTTGTTAAATTATAACATTATAATATGTGGTGATGTTTTAAGTTTCCTTAATGGCAATATAATTTCATAAAACATTATTGCTATTAAGAGAATAAATTCATGCATTAAGAAAGTTCATGACACATTTTGAATATATAGATGTTATGACTCACATATACTCAAACTTAACCTCCAGTTTAGAGTTGCACAATTAAATTTCAAAAATAGTTTATTCGCCTTTTATAAAATGCTGATTCCACAGGTAAAAGTTAGAAAGGTAGAATTTAGTAAGGAAGACAGTTCATTTAGATGATAATAGAATTGATTTTTTAAAGGGAGTTTTGGATCTTTTTACAAATGAGGAAACTGAGACTCACATGAAGTGCCCAAACTCATAACATTAACTGGTGCTAGACAGTGGTTTAAGAACCTGGAATTATTTGCTACCATTCATCACTGCTAACTACTGCTGACTAGCCATCTTATAAAAAAACAACCATTAAAGTAGAAAAAAATTTTTGAGCCAATTGTTTTTAGGCATTAGATTGTGGGCAGCAGCACACTGTGGTCCCTGAGAGAAGACACAGAGGTAGAAGAAGAGGGAAGTATAGTATGGGAGCCCCAGAAATCCATGTAGGGTGGTCATCTGGGAATGCTTGGTTATGGACTAGGCTATGAACACACAGGTCGAGACTATAAAAAGATTACCAGAAAGTAGATGTTATAGAGTTGAGAATGCAACAGAGATACGGAAGGTCAAAAATTGTTGGACAATACTGGAATTCTGCCTCAGGTAGACTATAGAGACTTCAGTGATACTTTGTTGTTGTTGCTTTTGGACATGATCATAAGCTTATTTATTTTGCAACTTTTTATTTTTATATATTATAAATTCATTTGCAGTTGTAAAACACAATACAAAGACATTCTAAAAACTCTTTACCAGTTTCCCTATTGGTTATAACTATAAAACAATATCATAACCAAGGAATTGACATGGATACAAGCCCACACCTTACTCATATTTCACTAGTTCATATGAACTCAGTTGTTTATTTTGTGTGCATGTGTATTTAGTTCTATGCAATTTTACCACATATACTGGTTTATTTAGCTATTCACCTATTGAAGATTGGATTCTACTGGGCATACGAACAGTAGGGATAGGACATCAGAGTGCTGCCCAGCCCAGTCCTCTTGCTGCTCGGAAAAGGTAAAAGCTCAGATAACTGTTGGATCCCAGACACTACCTTGATGGTTAAATTGGGATACAACCTGTTTCTTTAGAGTGGAGGATAGAAGATTAGCTCCCTGTTCAACCCTGAAAACACTACACTGATATAGAAATAGGAGCACTGACTGCTTTTTATGGGTGGGAGTGGTGGAAGACAAGCCATCTGCTTGCCCTCCAAAATCATGTGTGGTGTGGAGGAAAAATTCTGACCTTTTGCGTGTTATAACTGGAGGTCTATATTGTTAAAAAGAATTATTGGACTTCTGATTGACCAAAAAAGAGTAACTCCATTTCTACTTAGGAAATCCTTCTGAAAATTAAAAAACCCTGGTATAACAGAGCAAAAAGTCATAGTGATACTTTGAAAAGTGAAAGTAGTAGACTGGCTTCCCAGGACCTCTGGATTTTAGGAACAACATGGAGGTGCATTCTCTGGATTTCCTTGTTGCCTTCCATACATCCTGGCCTGGGGGAGGAGAAGCCTCTATTCAGGAACTGCCAATAGGAATAAACAAAACACTCCAAGGAAAGCCTCTTTCCCTTGGCCAAAAGAGAAGGAAAAGGGTAGTCTAATGACAGAAAACCTTTTTGACAATACCCACCCTACTCCAGACAAAAATCAGTGGGTGCATAGAAAGACTGAAAAGAATGAACAACTAACTGGACATTTACAGAACACTATACCTCCAGGGAACACACATACACACACACACACACACACAATCTTAAACAAAAATGGCTTATTGTGGGTTGTTCTATCTCCTTAGTTTAAGAAAGATTAAGCTATTTTTTTTTATCTTACATTTAGAAAATTGCAAAATTTGTAAGTTAAGTAGATTTCCATAACAAAGAAAATGAATTCCACCTCAAGTGTGCAGCATTAGCTTCCAATTTGGACTGCTCTATGAGCCGACTTCCTGTGCCAAAATTGATACAGGAAGAAAACAGCCAAGTCACTCTCTCATTCTCATAAATCTGGATGCTTGTTTTCCTTACTATGCAGAAGAAATATACAGACTTCAAAAGTATAGAAAATGAGGCAAAAATGAGTGAGTAAATTGAAAGGATTGCTTTTAAGTACTTGCTACAGAGATGTCACTTCATTTACAGACCATTAGAAACTCTAAGAAAAAATATTGCTTTTTTTCATAACTTTGATGTTATCTTTTATTTTCGATATTCAGTTTTTCGCCTACCAACACATCAACTTAGATGTCAAATTAGATGTCAACTAATTCTTTGTAATTTATAATATCCAACTTTGTACATAAAAATAACTTGTGGGAATATTTCTCTTAATCACTGATTTTTTTTATCAGTTGCCTCTTTCATACAATAATCCCTAAAGTAAATGAAAAGAAAATTTTGTTGCTATTCATTATTTTTATGTTTTGACTAATATAATTGAAAATACAGCTTTAGTTTATATACTTTATATGCTTATATATTTTAATCTATTGCAACTTTTTTCCTTCTTACCACTCTAGAAAGGCTTTTACTAAATTTATGATGACTCCCAAATTTCCAAATCTAATGCTCTATAATCAATCATTTATTTATTTGACTCTTGTAATACAATTTTCTCTGTTTACCATTGTAACTTATTGAAATTCTCCCTTCATGTATAACCTGGACATCAGGTTTGCCTACCTTATTTCCTATTTATCTGTTTCTTTTACTGGCTTCACTTTTAGCTTCATTACCACATTTTCGTATTGAGATTTTGTCCTTGGCCCTATTACATTTCTCTATACACACTCCCTGGGTTAATTTCATAAAGATTGCTGCAACCGGAGTATGACTGATGACTCTCAGATCTTTATCTCCTCTTTTGTTTTCTTTCTTGAGTTCCCCAATCCGGTCACCATCTGGACATCTCCAATTAAACAAACCATTGACAACCAAAACTTAACATATCAAACATAGCATTCAGTATCTTCATACTCGATTCAATTTGTTTCTCCTGTATTCAGTATCTCAGTTATGGGTGGTCAGATGTCCAGCTAGACATGATGGTATCATCTTTAATGTCTTTATGCTCTTCAGAGATGAATAAACATCAGCAAATAAGTCTAATACATTCAGTCATTAAAACATCTCTTATTTCTGACCCCTCTCCATCCCCACTGATACTGCTTTTGTCTAAAGTAAAACAGCAACTTCCTTTTTGGACTCTCTGTTGTCAATATTCCTCTTTCTGGTTTCTTCTACCTGTTGCTAGAAAAATCTTTGTTAAAAACCTAATCTAACTCTCCTACTTAAAGGCATTGCAAGCCATAAATATAAAATTTATCAATTCTCATAAAAGATCTTTTAGTACTTGCATTTAAACTACTTTTTCAATATCATTATCTCTTACGTATATCTGACATTTTGAACAACAACCTTTTGTTTAGGATACCTTGAATAAACTAGTGTTTTTATACTTTTGTGTCTTTGTATATATCACTGCCTCATGTTCAAATTTCTTCTTTTCATTATTCTACCTGGAATCATCTATTTACTCAATACTTAATTAAAATATTTTTCTTTCCAAGACAACATTCCTATGACTTCTAAGATTCTAATATACACTATCTATCTATTTGTCCACACAAACACACACATATATATACTCATGCTCACACAGAAAGAGAGATTAGGAGCTCTATTTTTCCTGATTCTTAGAAAAAAATTTCTAGAAAAAATCTCCCCCACAAAATGGTATTAAATGAGATATTTTCACATCACTGTTTATCAGGTCTTCTTACCTTTAAAATACAAATGTAATATTTAACTATTGTTATTATAAGTTACTTCTTGATAGGTAGGTAGGTAGGTAGGTAAGTAGGTAGATAGATGATTGATAGATGATAGATAGATAGATAGATAGATAGATAGATAGATAGACAGATAGACAATGAGTAACTCACTTTGCTTTTCTGGACCTTATTTTTCTCTTCTGTAAAATGAAATGTTTATATTAGATCTCTAAATTTGCTTCCATACATAAAATTTAAATTAAATAGCTGTAAACATATCCTCATGTTTTTCTCAGAAGAAACCATGTACATTAATTCTATTACTTAGATTATGGTCATTTTCATGGACATTTGTTTGATAGTCAACTATGTACACTTTATACATTCTCAATATACTTTAATATTTAACTGTAATATGTTTTTTAAAGCTCAGCTTATAACTAGAGAGAAAATACAGACATGGAAATATCAGTAGATTATATTTCCATCTGCGGTGAGATGAATTGAAATCATCCCTCTGTATACACAGTTGTTCTAGCTTATAAAGCATGTCTCTGTCAATGGAAATATGCTGACAAAAGATTGTTAAATATTCTATTCTGTGCCACTACTGCATTTCAGCCTCTTTAGACCTTTAGTAACTTCTTAAATTACTAGGTCACTGAAGACATTGCTTGCTTTCCTGAGTTGTGAAAAAAACATGTATTAGGAGGCAAAATGGCTTAGTGTCAAGATAAACAAATTGGAAGTCCAAAGGTTTGAACTCTATTTTGTCACTGTCATATGCATATTCTTGAGCGAGTTCCTTACCAGTAGGTGCCTCTGTTTCCTCATGTGGGCATTGGAGTGCAAATAATATGTATTTTGTTTTCTCTAAAGGATATTGCTACAGTAAGTAAGATAATAGATATAAAAGCAAAGTGACCTATTCAGAAAAAAGTCGCTTTATCATTTGGTAAAATATTATTTCATTTTAGGGGGTATAAATGCATTTATTGCTTTTTATCAACTTTATTTCTTCATACCTATCCAGTTGTAAGCTAAAAGACAGAAATATAGATGCTAGTATCCTTGTTTGTCCTCTACTTTCAAGGAGACAAACTGTTCTTTCCAATTGCTGTAATATATTGTTGGTAAGAAAGGAGGGAGAGGGAGCACAAATGGATGGAGGTTTAGCAGAGTTATTTTTCTAATTGTTAGAAAAAGTAATAGATTACTAGTTCTGTTATATTGTGACTCACACTCGAGAGAATAAGAGATAGGGGAGAGTAGAATAATTCTGTTTTGACATTGTTGTTTGGATAAAAAACATGTACAGATCAAAAAACAAAACCTAAGACAAAGAGGCGAAGTAAGTGGAGAATGATCTTGTGGATATTCTATTACTAAATATACAAAGTTCTTATGCCAACTATTAAAACTGACCTCACTGCAGCAGAAAAAAAAAAAAAAACAAAACAATAAAGTAGCCATCCAGGACCAAACTGAAAAAGATGTAGAGCAATTTCATATGAACAAATACATTTCAGGATAAGCAAATTTGCTTCTCTCTGGCATGCATTTAAATATGGATCTTGTGGCAGCTCTTGCTAAACATGCTTTGCCCTAACTAGACAACTTGTTAGTACAACTAACTTGTTAGTATTCACCAAGATAAAATAAAACTCATCTACCTCCTGAAGCACTTCACAGTTTTGTTGATTAACAGCAGAAACATTTAACTACATGAATCCTGTTCATTGATTCAGTGGTGAACACTGTATGGCATAAAATAAAGATCAAAGTCCATGAGGCAACAGAGAGTCAGAAGATGAGCCTTTCCTCTTTATACTTATTTTAAAATATTTCTTTTAACGTCTTAGCCATATCTACTTAGTATTGCTAGCTTTTCAAAATATCAGACAGCATTCCTGCTAAAGTGACATATTTAAAGTGCCATTTCCTAAATGCAATATTTTCTTTTATTAAAAAATATTTTATTAAAATATAGATAACATACAAAATTATATTAGTTTCAGGTGTACACCATAGTTATTCAACATTTATATATTTAAAGTAGTGATTACCATGATAATTCCAGTAGCCATTTTACACTGTACAATGCTATCATAGTATTATCGACTTTATTCCCTATGCTGTACATCACATCCCCATGACTTATTTGTTTTATAACTGGAACTATGAGCCTCTTATTCCCCTTCACATTTTTAGCCCATTAAAAATAATTCAATTACAGTTGGCATTCAATATTATTTTATATTAGTTTTAAGTATACAGCACAGTGGATAGATATTTACATAATTTCTGAAGTGATTCCCCCAATAGCCTAGTACTCACCTGGCACTCTACATAGTTATTACCATATTATTGACTATATCCCATATGCTTTACTTTATATCTCAATAATTATTTTGTAACTACCATTTTATACCTATTAATGCTTTCACCTTTTTCATTCTTTCCCACAACACTCCATATGGCAATCATCATCTTATTTTCTGCATCTATGAGTCTGTTTCTGTTTTGTTTGTTCCTTTATTTTTTTCCTTTATATTACACATATAAGTGTGATCATATGGTATTTGTCTCTCTGTCTGATTTATTTCACTTAGCATAATAACTTTCAGGTCCACCTTTGTTGTCACAAATGCTAAGATTTCATTCTTTTTTATGGATAGGTAATATTCCATTGTATATATGTACTACCTCTTCTTTATCTAATCATCTATCATTGGGTACTTAAATTGCTTCCATAGCTTGGCTATTGTAAACAATGCTGCAATGAACATAAGGGTGCATATATCTTTTTGAATTAGTGTTTTAGATTTTTAAAGATAATATCCAGAAGTGGAATTGCTTGGTTAAAAGGTAGCTCTATTTTTAATTTTTTGAGGAACCTCCATACTGTTTCCCATAGTGGCTGTACCAATTTGCAATCCCATCAACAGTGCACAAGGATTCCCTTTTCTCCACATCATCACCAACACTGATTGTTTATTAATTTATTGATGGTGGCCATTCTGAAAGGTGTCAGATGATATCTCATTGTGGTTTTAATTTGCATTTCTCTGATGATCAGTGACACTGGGCATCTTTTCATATGTCTACTGGCCATCTGTCTATCCTCTTTGGAGAAAAGTCTATTCAGGGCCTCTGCCAATTTAATTGGAGTGTTTGTATTTTTGGTGTTAAGTTATATGAGTTCTTTGTAAATTTGGATATTAACCCCTTGTCAGATGTATCAATGGTAAATATCTTCTCCCACTCAATAGATTATCTTTCATTTTGTTCATGGTTTCCTTTGCTGTGTGAAACCTTTTTTAGTTTGATCTTGTCTCATTTATTTATTTTTTCTTTTGTTTCTCTTGCCCAAGGTGACATATCAGAAAAAAAATATTACTAAGAGCAATGTCAGAGAGTTCACTGCCTACTTTTTCATCTAAGATTTTTATGGTTTCAGATCTTATATTTAAGTCTTCAATTCATTTTGACTTTATTCTTGTATATGGTGTAAGAAGGTAATCCACTTACATTTTTTTTTGCATGTGTCCAGTTTTCCCAACACCATTTATTGAATAGACTGTCTTTACCCTGTGCGTATTCTTGCCTCTTTTATCATAGATTAATTGATAATGTAGGTGTGGGTTTATTTCTGGGTTCTCTGTTCTGTTTAGTTTATCTATGTGTCTGTTTTTTATGCCAGCACCATGCTGTTTTGATTACTGCAGTCTTTTAAAATAGTTTGATATCAGCTATTGTGATACTTCCAACTTTATTCTTCTTCAAGATTGCTGCAGTTATTCGGAGTCTTTTATTGTTCTGCATAAATTTTATAATTTTTTTGAGTCCTGTGAAAAATGCCATTGGTATTTTTATAGAGATTGCACTGAATCTATAAATCGCTTTGGGTAGTATGGTCATTTTAACAATGATAATTCTATCCAAGAGCATAGTATATGCTTCCGGAATTTTTTTCTTAATTTTTTTTCTATTATTGGACACTTTTTTTTTTTATGGTGACATTGGTTAACAAAATTCAGTAAGTTTCAGTTGTACACTTTAAAAGTAAGGCATATATATTCACACTGTGTGTTCACCTCCCATAGATAGATTTCTTTCTGTCACAGCATATTTATTTATTTTTCTTAATTTCTATGTGAAGAGCTGTACCTTAGTATTAATATTTTCTGGAAACTAATCATAAAAATATTTTAGTCAATAAATTTTGGAAACTCCTAAATCTTCTAAATTGGGATAAAGAGTCACATACCTATTGTCTAATAGGTATTCTTTACTTTCCAGTACCAGATACATAAACCATAAACATGTGAAAATATTAATTATTGTGAAAATAGAACATTATAGTTTATAGGATTATAATCAGAAAATACTTTTCAGGGTGAATAATTCAAATCTCCTATTCTCATCTAATATCTATTTTTTTAAATAAAGTAATGCACAAATAGAAAATAAATTTCTCTGAAAATATTACTGTGCTAGGAAATATTCCCTTAAAAATGTTGAGTAATAAGGCAAAGCCTGAACAAAATGTATAGTTATTCCAAGAATAATTGGAATACGATATGGATAAAAGTAAAACACAGGACTCTTTTTTAAATCCTTACCTTTCTACTTTTCTTTTATAAATAGATTGCAATTACATCTAGAAATCATCAAATAAAAGCATTATCATCACAGAAATAACTGAACGTTTCAAACCATCTTAAGGTAGATCTTATATAGTAGATCAGATTTATCCTTTAAATTTTTAATTTGCTTCATCCATTGTTTATCCCTATGTGGAAGTCAGGCAGAGGCATGATTCTGAGACCCTATCATTATTGCTCTGGAACTTCAAAGCAGCTCTGATATATAAGGAAATATATAAAACTCATTGTTGTTGGTTCTTATTGAACAAATAACTGAACACAATTTTGGATCTGGCACTGTGGGACTTACAGGATACAGATAAAACATAATTACTACCCCTAGAGAGTGGAGACAATATTATGAAAGAATAATATACTTTAAAGACTGCTGGTGGATACTTTCCTATTGATGCTTCTTGACAAAGCACTGCTCTTTAATACATGACTTGAATTACAATGTAATTTCCTCTTGCTCCATTTTTGAGATAATTTGGAGATCAAGGAGATAATGGTCATAAACAAATATGAAGATGTAATAAAATTCAAAAATGTAAAGCAATTTTAGAAATGTTCTAAATGTTTTATGGACAAAAGAGGAAATCTGCCAAACTATCTTTTCCTCAGTCAACTGTTAAGATACATTTCTGAGGAGCATCCCTGTGACTTATAACTATGGCCCCAAAGTGAAGAACATCTACTGAAGATCCTTGAAGATCCTTGGAAGCTAATGCCATTAGAACTATCCTTACCTGATCCTATTTCTAAGATCCTTACCTAATCTTGAAGGTAATTCTGGGCACAGATATGAGTTAGAGGACTTTCCTTAACACTTTAGCACATATGCTGTTATGTTCATTTTGGAGTTGTTAGTGTGTGTGTGTATGTATGTGTGTTATAATAATGTCTGCTTCTACTCTCTGGTATGCTATTTCATTTCTCATTATGATCATGTTTTTTGCACTATCCTTTGGTCCGTTTCTTTGCAGAGCACTCCTTCTGATTACTGTAGTATCATCAGACATACATTCCTTCCAATTATTTCACATAAAAATAATAATATTCTTTATGATAATTTTTATTTAAATATATTATGTTATTTAGGATGTTCTCTTGTTCAAAAGATAAGAATCCAGCTGACATTCCATACTTTAAATAAAAACTATATACATATGATAATGGTTTTGCTAGATACATTTTAAGACCCCTTTCTATCCATTAATGCTTTAAGTCCATAAAAGTCTGCTTGTGGTATTTAGATGTTTTCCTATATAGTCTTATGATGCCTATATAAATGATACCCAGGTTAAGACTGTATAAGGAAAAATACAATCATCAGGACATTTTACAGGGCATCCTCTTTCTATGCTAAAACAAGAATTGTGCTAATGGAGGATTTACTAGCTCAGAACATAGAAGAGATCATCTATTCTGTTGTGGGCCCATTCATGTATTATAATACACATGAAAAAGGCCCCAGAGAGGCAAGGTGAGAGAGAAGGGTGTGCAGTGTCAAATGTACAAGCTACTAATTTCATTTCCAAGAATAGGCTAATAGTTTCCCTTTATCTCCTGTATAATCTTGCTAATCAAAATATTTGCAAAGAACCATGTTTATGAAAGCTGTAAATCACAGCACTAGGTCCCAGATTTTGTTGCAGTCTTCCACAGCACAAAATGAAAATTCTCAGTATTCTGGTAAATTCCATTCCATAAATCAGTAAACTGATCTTTTAAAATAAAGGCAAAACTAGAAATACCCTCTTCTCAAAATTCCAAATATATATATTTTGTATATATATGTATATATATACACATATATATGGAATTCATATATAATCTAAATATATATATATATACACACATACACAAATATATATTTATATATACAAAATGTATATTTACTTTTTTATATATTTTATATTTGGAGATATGTATGTGTGTGTGTGTGTGTGTGTGTGTATATATATATATGTGTATATATATATACATATTTATTTCCAAATACAAAAAAAAAGTAAGCCATGCTGAAATAGATCTTAGCTCTTTTATTTAATATTTAATCTACTCGGAATCTAAAAAGTTTTAAGTAGGGCTTGCCTATATAACCTTGATAATGTCCATGAAGTTCCCTGGATCTGTACTTTCTTATCTTTTAAATAGGAATGCTAAAGTCTTACCAATTATCACTCATTTTTAAAATGAAGTGCTAAGGTGGCTGGTACTCCATAAGCCTGTAATAGGACACCTTTTTAAACATCATTAACAGGTGTCCATAGGGTATACAGCTCAGGAACTAGCAGTCCTTAAGTGGACTTTATTAGACTTAAGATAATCCAGGGCTCTCTCCACAGTGAGAGCAGCTCGAGTGCAAACTGTGGAGTCAGAACAGTCATGGAGAATATCAGAAGGACAAAGTAACATTCTCAGGGCTCTAGAAATAGAAGTGATTATTTTTCTAGTTTTGATATCATCAACATGCTTTCACAATCCCAGTGGCCAGAACCACATAATCGGCAATTACTCAGGCGACCTAAAATAACTTTCTGAACTTATAAAATAAATTTGTAGAGTTCATATACACACATAAAAACAAAACTCACAACTAATGAAGGTCCAGAAAGTAAAATGATGATGCTTTTGAGTGAGTGAGAAAATGTGTACAATATCCTGAGGTTGATAATTAAATCATAAAGTTATAAATGTTACAAATAAACTTAGTATTTGCTTTAGAAATTCTGAAAGTATACAGAAATATAGAAAAATGTAATTTTATTAAATGTAAATTTTGTGGCATATATTGAAAGGCTGAATGTAGAAGACATTCTAATTGAGTAAGAAGCAGATAATCAATTTGAAAGAACTCAACATTTAAGTTAGTAAATATTATCAGGACTAGGTAAGAAATTGATAGGAAACAAAATAATTCAACCAGAACAGTAATTTATAAAAAATATGTGTTCACAACTTAAATGTGTTATTTTCTATCTTCTCTTTGGTTCCCTAACATGTTTATAAGAGTCTTATAAATACAAATATTTGCAAAGATAATCTAAGATAAAGAAGAAATGTTTTAATGTTGCTAATTTACTTGCCATCTCTGAATTATAGATATCTACCCTAAGTGTGTCTCCCTTATACCTTTCTGTTTGGTATCTCTAACAGAGACTGGTCATGTTCACCAATATTTTGTTTCCTCTTCTTCCTGAGCACTCTACATTTCCCAGCTCCCATATATGTAGCTATATAACTAGAATCTTCTGATAGATTTCTTATTTTCTGATCTTCTGATTGTCCAGTGAAAACAGAATTAAAGTGATTTATGCCACATGGGGGCCTGGCCCTAAACTTTCCCACACAAATTCTCATGGTATCTCTTTTTACCACTCACGCAGCTGCAAGGATAGGTTTCTAAGGCCTTAAAATTTGGAAAAGTCACATGACAAAGAAATCTGAATTCCTGTGTCACCATGGAGAGTAAAACTGTTTTAGAGAGACACCAACCTAAGAACATTCACATTAGACTTTAGGTCTGTAAAAATAAGCTTTCAAGACACTGAGATTTGTGGAATTATTACAGTATTTAGTCTATTCTGAATAACGCTAATATTACTGCCCAAATAATTTCCCATCCCAGCCTCTCAAAGATTGTTAGAAGTAGTGTCATTCTGCTGTCTACCTAAGGTATTACTTTGGTGTCATATTTGCATCTATATATTATTTATCAAGGTTTTCTGTAGTTTCTCTCCCAATGTTGGTCAGATTCATATAATTTCTTAACAATGCTTGCAAATTTAGGTTCCCATCTTCTAGAATACTGCTACAGGATCCTACGTGTTACCTCTTACTCCAGTCTGCCTTTTGTGAAACATATATAGTACTGGGATTAATCTTTGGGAGTAATTAACCTGACTTGAAAGGCTCTTGGTTATCTTAGCTCTTTTACCTTATATTTCTTCAACATGGATGACCTGTTTTAGTCAACAAGCCACTATGGAGAAGTTAGGTGACCCATTTCTATGACTTCGTTGGTTTAGCATGACCTTTTTTTCTTTCTTTTTTAATTTTAATTTTTCAATTAGAGTTGATATTCAATATTATTTTACATTAGTTTCAGGTGTACAGCAAATTGATTAGACATTTATATGATTTATGAATTGATCCCCTTAATTAGTCTAGTACCCATGTGGTGTGATGCATAGTTATTATTATATTATTGACTAAATTCCCTCTGCTGTACTTTATAACCCTGTGACTATTTTATAACTGCCAATTTGTACTTCTTAATCCTTTCACCCTTTTTTACTCAGCCCTTTGCTTTCATTTTGTTTGGTCATTTATTTTGTTCCTTAGATTACACATACAAGTAAAATCATATGGTATTTGTCTTTTCCTGGCTAACTTTTTTCGCTTAGCATAATTCTTTCTAAGTCTATCCATGTTTATAGAGATTATCAAAATACATATTCCTAGGTCTATTTACAAGTGTGGGGGCCTTCCCACACTTGTATCTTTTCAAAGCAGCATTCTTGGGAAAATCTGATGTGCAAATAAAATTGAACATAAGGGACTTCAGAATATCCCCAAATATTCTACTAAAAAATAAATTTAACTTCTTAATAAATAACTTCAGTTAGTAATGCATAGATAAAAAATGTTCCTTACTATTTTATAATCACTAAGCTAAATTATTATTTAAGCATCTTTAATAATATGTTTCATATTATAGCAAAAACATTGAAAAATGTGGAGTCAGATAGATGTGGGTCATATTCTGCCTCTTCCACTTACTGAATTTATGACGGTGGACAACTTATTCCATATCTTTAAATTTGCTTCCTTATATGTAAATTAGGAAAAACACCTAACTCCCAGAATTTTTGCTAATATTAAATAACAAATTTTAATAAAGATCAAAATAGAGTGCCTATCCTTTTTGCAGAAAAATTCAATAAATATTAGTGCCTACTACCTGTGTCTTAATTTGTTAATGTAAATTCAAACATTTTACATTTAAAACCAAATAACTTTTAACATATAATATGATCAAAATTTTCACTAAGAAAATTTTAAAGTAGTTAAAATACCATGATTTCTCTTCACATTTTTTATTCTGTATTCCATCCACTCTGTCTTCATCTTTTATCTCCTTTTCTCTTCCAGCAAATATTTGATACGCTACAATTATAGGCCAAACAATATGGTAGGTGACAAAAGAATTTTATTATTCATCTCTTGCTGTGTTACAAATTAACACATACAACATGGCATACAACAACAAATGTTTATTATATCAGTGTTTCTGAAGGACAGAAATACAAGAGCAACTTACTGTGTGGTTCTGGTTTGTGGTCTCTCATGAGGTTTGAGTCAAGATCTTAGCTGAAGCTTCAATCACCTTCAGACTTATCTGGACTACATGATACATGATACCAAGTAAGCTCAATCACATAGGTGTTGGGTAGAGATTTCAGTTTGTCACTGGTTATTGATAGGAGATCTCAGTTTCTCAAAAGGTGGACTTCATATTGTTGCTGGAAGGACTATACCACATGCTAGGTAGTTTATCCAATGCATACACATACTTGGAGAAAAAAATTATGTTGACAAAATTACAGCCAGTTTGGACTGTCCCTTTTAATACCAGCTGGTATTTCCATCAGTGTAATGATTTTAAAACTGATTGGATCTCCTGTTGACCTTAATGTTCCAAAATCACACTGATAGGTCTCTTTGATTCATACCCTTTCCTACTTTAGATTTTTGCTAATAAGCAATTTCCTTAAGCTTCTTCATGCTTCTATTATTTAATTTAAAGGATCTGTAAGGCATACCCCTTAAATTCGTTAGAGGACCTTTTTTTTCTGATTGAATGATACCTTAATGCACCACCTTAAAACTTTGTGATATCTTAATAAAGATTTTACAGTCCCAACTTTGATTTCATCTATAGAACACGTTTCCTTGGCAGTGTTTGCTATCTGGAGCGGCTGAGAATTTTCAAAGCAATCAAATCATTGCTCTTTTGTGTTTAATTATATTACTTTAGTTCATCTTTCTCTTCTCACATTTTACTATATGCATCAAGAAAAAATTAGGTGGTATCTTTAATACTTGATCTGGGAAGCTCCATAGTTAAATCTCATAACTCATTACTTTCCATCTTTTTGCAGGCATCATTGTTGCTTAATATTTTACTTTTATGTCAAAGATCCCCTTTCCTCTGGGGTTTGGTAAGATATCAGTAACTATTTTCAGCTTGACTGTCATCATTCTTCTACATATAGTGTCTTCAAAGCTTTAAAAACCTTTACTATTTTTCTTTTTAAAATCCTACCCATCTTATCTGCTGCCCAGTCCCAAAGAGTTTACATCTCAGTCATAGCAGCATGATGAACCACTTCTAGGTACTAAAATTTGTATTGATTATGACCTAGCCTTGGAAGTTATACTCTGTACCTTTAACTACATTATATTTGTTAGAAGAGAATCATAAAGTACAGCCCACACTCAAGGGAAAGGGATCTAAACTCATTCTTTGGAGGAAAGAGCATCAAAGTATTTGATTTATGGCCATATTATAAAACACTGCAGGAAGAAAAAAATGAGTAAGACATGTGTTTTAAATCAAGGCTTTCATAACTGGTAAAAGTAAACAAATATATAACTAAGCATAATACAATATAAAATATTCTTGAATAGATTTATACAAAATGTTTTTTAGGTACAGAGAGAAAATAATAATATATAGTTTGAATGAATTTGTAAACTTTAACAATAAATAGCAATTTATAATTTAGAGAAGTTTGGAAATGCTATTCTAGGCAGAGAGGACAGCATAAGAGAATTCAGAGATGCAAGAAGAATATGGACAGTTTGGGGAATTGGTGCAAATAGTTAACTCAAGATAGCACATGAGAATAAAAGCAGTAGAGTCACAGGATTTGGTGTTAGCTGATGTCACTGTTAAGAAAATTATTTACTATGATAAGGAGTTTGAACTCGAAATCCAAAGAAGATTGATTTTATAAGCATGACATTGCTCTGAGGTTTTATATTTTATTGTAAAATTCATATGGCATTTCATGCTATACTATAATAAATAAGTTTAAAAAAAAGTTTAGCCAACCGTTAAGTAAAGTTACCATTCATGGAATAGATGCAATTTTTCTGTTCTGGTTTCATATTATCAAATAATCTTTTAGCAATCCAAAGTAAGGATGCAATCTATGGGACCGTCGGCAACAGTGAAATACAATGAGATTGTTTTAAAGAAGGTATCATAGTAAGATCTATATTTGGGAAAGTTAACTCCAAGTATAATGATGACTACAATCTACATTTTGGAGAACTGGGAAGGGCATGTTGAAGGTTATTGTAAGAGTTAATTGATGTTTGAACAATAACAGTGTAACTTGAGAGAAGGAACAGCTAGCTTTGAGAGAGTTTATCAGATAAGACTGCTTCTTGGAATTAACTAAATTATTTATATTTCATAAAATGTTTGTTTTCAAACAATTGGTTCAGATAACTATGTGCATAGAATGTATTTCTCTTGAGGAGCCACTCATTTACTTCTTGGTCCATCTTGTAATAGTCACCATCAGAGAGAGAACTATTTCTAAGACTACAGTCAGAGCACAATCTACTCCAGAGAGTCGAATTCATTTTTCAATAATGACTAGCTACTTCAAAGCAAGGCTGAAAGAAGTCTAATTAAATGACCTATATTTACTTTATTTAGCCAGCAAAATTAAAAAGCAGAATTTGTAACCTTAAAATTTCTTCATCTTTAGCAGTTCACTACTGGCATTGTGAGAACTCAAGTAAATAATAAAATCTGTCTTCCAATCTACTCACAAATCCAGTGTCTGATGTGACAGGGAAAAACACAGAGAGACTGCTGCTGAAATCCTGTTTTTTAAGAGAGTGACATAAATCATGTATACTGAGAAGATGTGGATGTTTAAATGCTTTACTTATCTTCCATTAACAGTCAATTAGCCCGAGGAGAAAACTTTTAGTAGAAGGTGTGGGAGGAATTGTCAAAATGCTTACCGGGGGCGGATCAAAAAGCAATAATGATCTCCATGCCAAGATGCCTCCTGCTTCCAAAATCCCCATGAAATCTCAACAATCCCTGAGTTAAGCAGATGTGATTCTGTATGCTTAAAACAGAAGGGAGAGAGAGAGAGAGAGAGAGAGGAAAAAAAAAAAAAAAGAACTAGCAATTTGGAAAGAATTCACTTAGGGAGAAAGAACCAACTTTAAACATTTTAAAATGGAAAACAACTAAACTAAGCCAGAGAAAGATCTTTACAATAAAAATGGCTTAAAATCATAATTAGAGTCAGGAAAATAGTGCTACCTCTTAAAAACCTTTCAGGAAGGTAGAGCGTAACCCACAAAAAAGAATATGTGAATAGGTACATTGGAGGTTTTCCCTTAGAATTCCATTTCAACACTATTTATACTTAGAACAGAACATGTCAGGAAAGAAAAGAAGAATTGTAGTTTTCTGAGGTTATAAATCCAACTTTTCATATAAGATTGTCCCAAATAGTAGATCAAAATATACCTGAAGTTACAGAGTTCTTATACCTTACATTAACTTTTATAAATTAGTACTGTCCTCCTACCCCCATCTCAGAATGTCACTTGCTACAACTTAGGAGAGCATAGTAGGTAGCAGGAAATAAGAGCTCTAGCTCTGGAGAGGCTAGAAAAGATAAGAGCATGTTCTTTAAGCTGTAGGAGGACCTTCAATAAACTATTAACAATTTAAAAATTCTTATTTTGAAATAGTTATAGACTCACAGAAAGTTGCAGAATGTGAAAGGAGATCTATAGAGTTCATGATGTATCCCACTTCTTCCAATGTTAATAACTTGTATAACAATAGCACAATATCATAACTAGGCAGTTATCAGTGATACAGTTGAGTTTATTAATATTTCACCAGTTTTATACTTATTTGTATGTGTGTGTGTGAATTTCTGTGCAATTTTATGACATATATTTTCATGTAACTACCATCACAATCAAGATGCAGAACTGTACCTTTACCACAAGGCTTCCGTGTGTTAACCTTTTAACCATACTCACCCCCTTTCACTCCATCCCTAATCCCTGCCAACAACTAATCTTTTCTCCATCTCTATTATGCCAGGGAAGAAAAATTTCCCCTCTGCCTTTCTAGATTCTTTTGTCTGGTTTAAGAATTAAATTGATATGAGACAGATTAATAGGAGAAAAACAAGTTTAATTTTGAATGTATGGGGTTCTCCATAAGAAAAATGAGGCCCACAGGCAGTTAGTCAATTGGGGCTTATGTGCTAAGTTTGAACTAAAGAGAAGGGGTAGGAGTCTACCACTTCAAATGGGAGAAAGACAATTCTTGTGAGATAAAAAACCCCGAATGTTTGGTAAACAAATGCCATACAGAGACAATGGAACACAGAGAGGACTTTGGTCTTAAGATCTGATGAGCTCCCCTACCATACCTAGTCCATATTCTTTATAGATATCTCTGGTAACAGTGCTCTTTCTGGACTAGGCTCTTGATCTAAATTCTTTTGAGGTAATTAAGGGGAAGTAAAAAGCTATTCCTGAGTCACTTGGGCCCCAATAGTCTTCAGCTCAAAATAACCCATATGCTAAGGTGACACATTCTGGGAGACTCATTCTACATTCCCAGAGTTATTACAATATTTCAAGACTATTATATAAATGGAATAATATACAAGTTGTATTTTTATAAACCTATATATAATACATACACATAAATTTTCTACATATATAATATGTAGAAAGGTAGATTTGAGATTTTAGTTTTTTCACTCAGCATAATTTCTTTGAGGTTCATTCAGTTGTTGCATGTGTAAGCAGATTGTTCAACTACTGCATAGTATTCCATGGTATGGGTACTTCACAAATTATTTAACCATGCACCAACTGAAAGACATTTGGGTGTTTCCCAGTTTAGATCTCTAAAAAGGAAGCTGCTATGAACATTTGTGTTTAAGTGTCTAAGTGACTACAAGTTTCCATTTATCTGGGATAAATGCCCGGGAGAGCAATAACTAGGTCCTGTGTAGTGCCACTTTTAGTTTTAAAAGAAACCGCTAAATTGTTTTCCAGAGCAGCTGTACCATTGCATATTCCCACATGATCATAGTTTCCCTATATCCTCGCCTATATTTGATGTTATCAGTATTTTACTTTTTAATTTTAGGTTTTGGATAGGTTTGTAGTGTTCTTTCATTGTGGTTTTAATTGCATTTCCCTAGAAGCTAGTGATGTTAAACAATACTCTCAAGTGCATATTTGATGTCTATATATCTTCTTCAATGAAATAAATTTATGACTCTTTCCTCTCCAAAATATACCATTTGGCATGAGAAATATTTTGAATTAAGGGCAATCAAAACCCAGCAGACTCAGGAAAAGCAATTTACCATTCCTTAAACTGTTTAAATTTACACTGGAAAGAGATATCAGAAAAAGAGCTGTTACCAAAGATACTTTTGTACTTAAGAAACTTATCTGCATAACAGGACTACCATTGTTCTCCAAAGATCTCATCTTGCCTTTCTGTGAACCTCCTTCCTTTCCTTTATATCTCCAAACCCCTACACCTCATTCCTTAGTTCAGGATATCACATAAGCCTCAAGAACCTGGCTCCTCTTTAAGTCTTATGTTTATGGGACTCTGATCATATATAATTAAATTTTTTCTTTTGTTTTTCTTTTGTTAATCTTATGTCAATTTAATTATCAGACCAGCCAAAGAACCTAGAAGAGAAAGAACAATTTTTTCTGCACCTATACCTATTTTCTAATTAAATTATTTGGTTTTTAAATGATGACTTTTGAGAGTTCTTTATATATTCCAGATAAGAGTCCTCTGTTGGCTATGCAATTTGCAAATATTTTCTCCTAGTCTGTATTTTTTTTTCATTCTCTTAACAAAATCATTAGCAGAGCCAATATTTCTATATTTGATAAAGCCCAATTTATTAACTTTTCCTATTATTAATACATTTTTTATGTCAAACTTGAAAACTCTTCACTTAATTCTAGGTCCTGAAGACTTTTTCCCCTAAAATTTTATATTTTTATATTTTAAATTGAAATCTGTTATCTACTTTGAGTTAATGTTTTATTAAGGTATGAGATTAGGTAGAGGTTCTTCTTTTCAATGACTTTGTATATAAAGTAGCTCCAATACAATTCCTTCCTCCATTGAATTGCTTTTGCAACTATCAAAAAATCAACTTGAAGAGGGGCCCAGTTGGGACCCCCATAGTAGAGACCCTACAGTGTCACTGGCTTCACTTTTCCTTGCCCTATAGCTTAACAAAAGATCGTCTCCTGTTGCTTGGAATGGCCCCTGCCACAGAAAATTGTCCTGGAATTAATAATTAATACTTTTATACTTACTGATAATTCTTTCTGGTCTAGCATTTTTTCCAGACTACCCCTCATCTTTGTTCTGGATTACTGACAGCACCGGAGGACCACACTGCCAGAAGAATGGCTCTGTGAAGCATAACAGACCTCGGAACCACCACGTAGCCCCTGGAATGGAACCACCACGTAGCCCCTGGAATAATGCCCAGATTTTCTCGTAAATAACCTAAGCTGGACTAAGAAGGAAAGGCAGTTTTTCAAAGTGTTACCCTGCTGCTTTCTCAGATCACCGGTGCTCTGATAATAAATAAATACTTATTCTAAACAGCCCAACTCCTGTGTCAGTCTATTGGTTAGTGGCACAGGCAGCACGAGCCCCGGACTCAGTTGCCCTCTAGTGTCAAACTGAGTATACTTGTGCAGATCTCTTTCTGGTTACTCTATTTGGTTCCATTAATCTATGTAACTTTCTCTGTAATAGTGTTACAGTCTATTTCACAATACTATATGCCATAACCACTATAACCATATATAGTAAGTTTTAATGTTATCGCTGGGCTGATTGGATTTTGGTGTCATCCCAACTGCAGCAGGGAGGGAAAGTGATAACGGCAGTGCAGAAGTGAAGTTATCATTTTTGCTCGGTTCTTCCTCACTGTCATGGTGAAGAAACACAAGCCAGTGAGATTTGGAAAAGATTTATTAAAAGCATATTTTAGAAAGACAAAGTATGCCTCAAGGAGGCACATGGTCCCAGCACTATAACCACAATAACCAACACAAAGAGTCCACAAAAAGAGAACCCAGAAGTGGGAATGTCTGCCTTATATTTAGGCTGTGATGGGGTGGCTCCAAAGGCATTCCTAGGTGAATGGCTACTGGGGTCATTTTGATTGACACCTGGTTGCTATATCACTCTTTGCTTAGTGTGCATGTGCGTACCCAGAATTCAACCACCATTGGGGTGTTTTTGGGAGGTCTTTTGGGCTGGGCCCCTATTCCTCTGTTCCCCCATTGCTCATATCTGACTAGCTACCTAACATTAACACTAGAAACAGTTATTCCACTCAATTTATTCTTTTTTTACAAAAGTGCTTTGGGTATTTTAGGGCCTTTCCTTTTACATATGCATTTTAGAATATGCTTATCTATGTCTACAAAAGCCTTGTTGGGAATTTAGTAGCAATTGCATTAAATTTATATTTTTATGTTGAGTCCGCCAATACATGAGCATGATATATTTTTTATGGTCTTCTTTTATCCATCATCACTCTCTAAATTGCAGCATACAGATTTTGCACATGTTTTGTTAGATATATAATTAACCTAAGCATTTCATTTTTTTTTGAGCCTTGTAAATGGTACTGCATTTTTTGATGTAGGTTTAATGTGTTCTTTATTAGTGTGCATAGAAATGCAGTCCATTTTTTGTGTTGATCTTGTATTCAGCAATCTTGTGGAATCCATTTATTTACTTTTTTTTGAGGGAGGAAAGAAGGCTCTTTAGATTTTCTATCTTCTTTAATACCCAATTATTGACTTCAAGGAATTAGAGTACATCTTTGTTTGCAAAAAGATAAGTAAATCTATCTAATGTAGAAACACCAGAAAAAAACTGACTGATTCTGAGAAGATTCGAATAAGAACAACTCAGACAATAATGTTAGGATGATATCAAGAGAAGAATAAAGAAAGTAAGATTATAGACTCTTGTTAGTAAAAGTGTGATCTGTGCCCAGCAACCTCACCATAACCAGAAAGTTAATTAGAAATAAGAATCTCAGACCCCAGCCTAGATTTACTGAATAAAAATTCACATTTTAACAAAATCCACAGGTGTTCCTATATATATTAATGATCAAGAAAAAAATACTCACTTAAATGACAGAAGACAGAAATAAAAAAAAATATGTAATGTATATATTTAATATAGCTTCTTCCACTTTCTTCATTACCTTCTGCTTGAGTTATGACAACAGTGGTTTTATGAGCTTAGCTTAGAAATAGGAGAATGAGAAACAAATTGATGAATTTAGTGCTGAGTTATTTAGAGCTCTCTCTCCCTCTTTTTGTAAAGTTTGTAATTGTGATATTATATAGTATTTGTGCCTTGAAATTAAAGTACAGTGATAAATCCTCAATTTCAAACTTTAAAGACTTATTAAATTACTTTGCAAATATTCAGTATTATCTCCAAAGGAATAAATACAAGAAATGAAGTTTAGTTATTCTGTACTTTTAGGTAATACATGCCATTAAGTGGCACTGGCAGTTAGCCATTTCAAAAATGTGCTCTTTTTTGGATCCCTATTCTTTTCATGAATGAGGCATAATAAAGAGAGCTAAGGATAGTTGTAAGGAAGGAAAAATAATTTTCCTTCTATACTTCTATGTTTCTCACTAAAACTACTCTGTAACAAATGATAGATTTATAGGAGAAAAACAACAGAAGTTTAATAACATGAATGTGTCCAGGATACATGAGAGAAATCTAGGAAAACTGAGAAACTCCCTGAAATTGCCCAAGCTATCACTTTAGATACCATTTCCAACAAAAGACAAAAGAAGATGTGGGGGCTGGGAAGCCAGTTCTGGGAGGTTATCAGGCAAAGCAAAATAAAGGGTATGGTGATTATACAGATTTAACTGCCTTCTCCATTGATAATAGTTTCAGAGAGATTTAGTCATCTTCTTTCTAGTATTGATAGAAAGACACCTTTAGAAATGGAGATTTCCCATATAAATGTAAATGTTTCTTATAAAACGGTAACTTCTCTTGGTTTTCAGAGCTTTTCCCAGGTCTGTTGTGTTTTTTTGTTGTTGTTGTTAAAAAAAATAGCCAGCTCAAAATAATTTTTATACCAAAGAGACATATTTTGGGGTGGCAAATTATGCCCCTCTTTATAGTTTTGAGGGGCTAGACTACTGTACAGAGAATTATAAAGGTAAGATATTAACTGTGATAAATGACATAAATGGAGCCATTTTAAAATGACACTAGAACAGCCATTCCAGAGGAACTGCATTGCTTGTGTTGTCCTTGAAACTCTGTCCTAGGCTAAAACCACAATTGTTATGATTGTAAACTCAGAAGAAAAGCAGACATCTTGATTATAGAACCAAAGTGACTCCATCTTAGATACAAACCCTCCATTTTGAACTTAAGTGGAATAAAAATAAAAAAGAAAGAAAGAAACCAACAGCTGACTAAGAGTCACCCCACCCAACAATTGGCCAATCAGAGACCTCTTGGACATTATCTGACCATTAACTGAGTAAGTCACCCCACCCAACAATTGGCCAATCAGAGACCCCTTGGAAATGATCTGAAAGTCCCACCCGCCAAGTTCTCTGACCTGTGGTTCTTTTTCTCGGTACAAAGTTTAACCTTAAAGGTTTTAAAATAAACTCACCAATCCTGTAACGCCATGGCTGTACTCTCCTGCTTACGGCTTTACCCTTTAAAAACCCTTTGAAACTGTAAGTCTGGGCGATTCTTCTACTGCTGCGTCAAGTGCATCGGTATGGACCGGGGCTCGAGCCTGCAAGTAAACTCCCTCTTGTTCTTACGTTGGTGTTGGCTCCTTGGTGCGCATAGAGACTCAAAGTCGGGTATAACACTGATCAGAAGGACTAATGACTATGGACATTCTATTGCAGATATAATCAGTAATTAATAATATACAGATCAGAGTAGTGTAGCTTATAAATGCCAATAGAAACTTTTTCTTCCTTTCATGTAATTATTCCTTTCCTTTTTCTTATAAAAACCCTTGCTTTCACCCTGTACTTGGGACACTATTTGGGTTTCTTCCTGAATCTGTGCTTTCCAAATAAAGGCTTTGCTTCTTGAACTGGATTCTTATTCTTTTTAGGTTGACATACCATATCTAATGAAAGCATCCAAAATATTTACTTAAGATTTCATCTTTAAAAGATCTAGGATTAAATTAATTAAATCATTATTGGCATGTTTTGTAAAGGAGCTACTATTAAAATGTATTAATTTAAAAATAATGTAAACTCTTGTAAAGTGCATTGCATTTTTCCATTGGATTTTCTGTTTCACATATAAACATGTCTAATTAGAGTGAAATCATTGCTCAGATTTTCTGTGGTCTCTTTTTCAACGTTACTCTCTTTCACCCTAAACTTATAGTGGTCACTCCTGGAAATTAGAATTAGAGTTGTAAGGTTTTTCTAACTTTTAAAACCAGAATTTCCATGGAATTTAGTGGCCAAACTTTTAGAAGAGAAAACAACTAAAATATTTCATGTCTGTGCTGTTCGTGTATAGAGAATGGTATAGAGTTAGTGTAAATTCTTTAACTACCCAGCAGTGACCTTGAAATAAGACTATACCTCTGCAAACACAACTATTTTGTTTTTCAAATTCTTTTTCTGTTCAGTATGTCTAAAAGTGTTTCATTCTGACTCTACACAATTTCTGCAAATGACCCTGAAAAAATTTGTGTGTCAATATCACTTAGCATTTCCATTCACAGCCTCAATAACATGCTGGGTGTTGATGGGTTTTTAATACTAATATCATCTTTTCCATCCCGCAGGGAATCAAAATCATACATCTAACTCCCTTCCTATGGCAGATTTTTCCCTTAACTAAAACAAGCAACTTGTTCATGTCCCAGTAGACTTCCATTTAGAGATACAGTATTTTTGTGGGAATATATACAAATTGAAAACCTTGTACCTTGAGCTTAGCCTAATTTGTGTCTTCTTTTAAATGCACACCTTTTACTAAAAACAAAATATGACAATAACACCTCAATGTTGTATAAAAGTATGCTAATTTTAATAATCTATGAACTGCTTGCTCTTTTTCTCACAAAACTCCTGTTTTTTTTATAACAGAAACCCAAATTACTTAAATTTACTATATCCACCATTATGCTATCACTTAAATTTTCTGCTAGACATGAGTCAATATTTTTAAGTAATGAAAGCATCCATGCTATATATTTCAGTACATGCCTTCTAAGAATAATATAACTCTAGAGGTTTGGGAGAATAACAGAGATTGACTTTTGAGAAACTCAAGCAATGTCTTTCACACCAGATTGACATCCACACCAGACAGCAACCTGGCCTGTTTGATGAGAAAGAGGTGAAGCCCAAGCCTCACCAGGCATCCCATTCTATTGATAAGTAGTTTCAATGAATAGAAAGTATCTCTTAATATCAAATGCTTCCTGTGCCTTCAGTCACTGGTACTTATCTCTTAGAACTAAACAGAAGAGTAAAATCTCCCTTTTGAACCAAAGACTGTGAAATATTTTAAACTTTTACAGGTTTCTCCCTCCAGACTTAAGATATCCTCAGTGAAAAAAGTCCCTGGCACAAAAGCCAAAATTTTTAACAAATATTTTTAAAGCAATGGATGAATGACAGACAGCTTCTTCAGATCACATAGAGTGAAAATAAAAATCTCCTCCCTATGTTCACTATTCTAATATTTTGTAAATTTGAGTGGATCATCTGAAAACCTTGGATTTCTGCTTGCTCTTTATTTCAGTCATTCCAAATGTATTCAAATAAAGGATTCAGTATTTCAGATCGTTAGCATGATTTCTGAGCTGTGTCATTATCAAATTCAATAAGCATGCTTTTTATGCTTCATCGAAATCATTATAAAAATTTAAAGGGACCAACTGGAGAATAATGAGACAACAGACATCTATCCATTACTCTCACACAAGTATTTGGCATAGTAATCAAAATCCACATGACATTATATTCTAATCAATGGTTTGTTGCTGTTTTTAATGCACCACTTATATATTTTATGAGCATATATTAAAATTTTTCTAAAACTCAGAAATATAATCCAAATAAATAAGTGAAATTAGTTTGGCAAGACTTGCTGTTATTGAATTAGTGCTGGTTCCTAGTACTTCTAAAAATCCTTATAATCATAATATCTTATAATCACTGTAATACCTTGTGTTAAACATAACATTTTCTAAACTTTTTTTTTTTTTTTTTTTTTTTTTGCTGGAGATGCTTAGTAAGCTCAGTTTTAATTCTTGGAATTCATATGTTTGAACACTGTAATCTTAGCCCAGTCTCATTTTCTTGGTCTATTCCCATTCTAATATTTCTAATAACTGCTCTGTGATGTGTGAGAGAGATATAGGTATAGATTAAAGGCATATATTTTTTAAACTACTCTATTAGTTAACTTATATAGGCCTTGTATATAAATTTTATAGTTACCCTCTTCATATATCCTTACTTGTCTCATTTATTTTTCTCAGCAAAGCAATATGTTTTGTTTCTCAATTTCCAGACCATTTTCTCTGATGCAGCAAAATTAAGCTGAGTTCTATAACTTGTTTTCTGTAAACATTTCCTTAATTGTGGCTCTCTGTTTCTTATGATACAGAAAAAAAATTTTAAATAGTCTCTGTTTCTGGTACCATTGGCTCACTTTTAGGTCTAATCTAATTGTCCATATCTTTAGAGGTTTAAGTCAGTGTTCTTTATTTGCTTGTTTGTCTCTTGTTCTTTTTAAAATTTGAATTGAAAGAATAGTAATCTATATGGTTATAGTTATATTTTTGGCTGCTTATTTTTCCTTTTAATAATCCTTAGATCTTTTCAAGTTTTTAACAGACATTTGCCTATATTCAGTCTATCTCTTTATTATTTCAATCCATGGTGTGATTCCTATTATTTTTGTGAAGTTCCTAACATATTTCCTTACGTTCACATATCTGATTATACATCCTAACTCCTATTTTGTAATAATAACTTTTTGCTAATAATATACTTCCATGCTCTAACTAGGTATTAGTAATCTTTCATTAATAATGCAGACCAAATCTTCACATTCATGAGTTTTAAGCCAGGCAAATAAAAAGGATCATTTCTTCTGCTTTAATTGAATAAAATTTTCACTCAAAGTACAGATAAGATTTTCTCATTTCACATGTATGTTTCCATCTTTGCTAAAATTTTGTGAAACTGTGATTGCTATCACTCTAATAATCATCACTAAGTTCACTAATGTTTCATCTTTATTAGGTGGTAATGCTGCATTAGGAAATTAACCATAACATATAAATTGCTCAAAAACAACAATACAGAAAGTTTATTTCTTGCTCATGATATATGCTCAAATAGACTGGGTAGTGAGGAGAGTCTTCTGCTCCACATAGTCATTCAAAGTCCCAGGCTGATAAGATCTCTACTACCTGTAATATCACAATTCATTGTGTGCCAGCTAGAAAACCACATGCATATCTTTATTGTTCTGTCTCAGAAGTGTTACACATCACTGTTGCTCATAATACATTGCCTAGAACCAGGCATATAGTCAGCCTAATTGCGCAGAATAGAATATAAATGTGATATTTGATGAGTACTATTGTCCCTGCCTGGGTTTGTGGATTACTGTGCATCTGTATATTTCCTTACATATAACTTCTTTGAATAGAATTGTTTCTTAAAAGCAATGGCCTTATTATAATTACAAGTCCTATTCTATTGAATTTCTAGTATAACTATAAGAATATATTTACTGCTTTTATTAAAATATCAAATCCTCACTTTATTTGTAGTTTTGATAAACAGTTACTGAAGCTCTCTATATATCAATATCTTTATATGTCTATATATACTTTCTATACATACTCTCAACAATGATTATTTATATGACATACATCCTTCTTTTACAAAATCTAATTTGTGTTATGGTTGAGAATTCCTTCAATATTCAGTTTAAATTATTTTGATCAGATAAAAATATTTTGCTAACTACATATTCTGAATTCCATAAGATCCGATGTTTTCAACAATGAGAATTTTAAAATCCTATTTTTAACTTCATATGCACAGCCATCTGTTCACTGCTCATAAATACATGTTCTTTCAAATTTTAATCTTCAATTGCAAGTGGTGAATATTTCACATATGTTCCAAAATGCCTCTATTTACTATTGTATTTACTAATTTGCTCATCATTATCACACACCAAAGACAGTTAAGTGTTCTTTATTCATTTACTCTTTGTGTATTAGTTAATTTAGAAAATGTGTCAGACAATATAATAGAGTTAGTATAATCTTCACAATATATTTTTTAAAAAGCTGAAGGTGAGCAGAAATTAAGGTAAGAATAATTGATGTGATACACACATCTATTTTGTTCTCCAATGAAATT